>CM065592.1:428007698-428555090 GCA_033119425.1 Bufotes viridis
GCCTTGAATTTGCGAATGATGCTTCCTATGGTGTCTCTTGGTATGTTTAACATCTTTGCAATCTTCTTATAGCCATTGCCCTTCCTGTGAAGAGAAATCACCTCTTCTCTTGTCTTCCTGGACCATTCTCCTGACTTCACCATGTCTGTAAACACACCAGTAAATGTCTAGAAGGAGCTGAGTATCACAGTCATTTTATATCCGCCTAATTGGTGCTTATTCTGCTTGATTGCTGCTCCTTGACATCCACAGGGGTTTTCAATACCTGATCGAAAACACTTGAATGAACCTCTGTTCTTAACCACTTGCTGCCACGCTAACGCCGATGGGCATCAGCGCGGCGGCTCTCTCAGGTCTCAATCACGCCTATCGGCGTCATCTCGTGAGACCCGAGATTTCGCATGAACGATGCGATCGGAGCCGGGACAACTGAAACTACAGCCTGCCAGCGCTGATCATGCGCTGGTAGGCTGTAGATGCGGAAAAAAACGCATTTGAAACGCATATCAGACGCTGTTTTGTAAACAGCGTCTGATATGCCTGCTGTCCCTTTGTCTAGGACCACCAGAGGAAACATAGGTAAAGTGCACCAATCACTACACCCCCCCCCACCCCCCATCACTGATTAACCCCTGATCACCCATGTCACCCCCCCCCTGATCACCCCCTGTCACCCCCCCGTCACTAATCACCCCCCTGTAAGGCTCATTCAGACGTCCGTATGTGTTTTGCGGATCCATGGATCTGCGGATCCATGGATCTCCGGATCCGCAAAATACGGACACCGGCAATGTGCTTTCCGCATTTTGCAGATCCGCACATTGCCAGAACTATATAGAAAATGCTTTTACCTGTCCGCAATTGCGGACAAGAATAGGACATGTTCTATATTTTTGCGGAACGGAAGTGCAGACCCGGAAGCGCGGATCCGTAATTCCGGATCCGAGCGGGACAAAATCTGTCCCCATAGAAATGAATGGGTCCGCAATTCCGTTCGACGTGTAAATGGGGCATAAGGGTCCCTTATCACCGCCAGTTAGCTAGCTACTTGTTAGGTAGTTAGCGCCCAGCCCACCGCACCGCAGTAACTGATTTTGGCAGAGATTTTTTCATCCACATTGATCGATGCGAATGAAGAAATCTGTGCCGTTCATTTTTTTTTTTTTTTCAGCCCAGAGGCTGAACGGAAAAAAAAAATCTCATTACCCGTATGCTCAATATAAGGAGAATCGCAGAAACTCCTAATGCTGGCCATACGTGTAATGATTGCGGAGACCCTCAATGCCAGGGCAGTACAAACACCTCACATGTGACCCCATTTTGGAAAGAAGACACCCCAAGGTATTCCGTGAGGGGTATGGTGAGTTCATGTAAAATTTAATTTTTTGTCACAAGTTAGTGGAATATGAGACTTTGTAAAAAAAAATATATATATCAATTTCCGCTAACTTGTGCCAAATTTTTTTTTTCTGTGAACTCGCCATGCCCCTCACGGAATATCTTGGGGTGTCTTCTTTCCAAAATGGGGTCACATGTGGGGTATTTATACTGCCCTGGCATTTTAGGGGTCCTAAAGCGTGAGAATCCAAATACGTAAAAATGCCCTGTGAAATCCTAAAGGTACTCATTGGTTTTAGGGCCCCTTTGCGCATCTTGGCTGCAAAAAAGTGTCACTCATGTGGTATCGCTGTACTCAGGAGAAGTAGGGCAATGTGTTTTGGGGTGTATTTTTATATATACCCATACTTTGTGTGAGAAATATCGCTGTAAACGACAACTTTTTAAATTTTTCTATACAAAGTTGTCAATTTACAGAGATATTTCTCTCACCCAGCATGGGTATTTGTAAATATACACCCCAAAACACATTGCCCTACTTCTCCTGAGTACGTCGATACCACATGTGTGACACTTTTTTGCAGCCCGGGTGCGCAAAGGGGCCCAAATTCCAACGAGCACCTTTAGCTTTTACATGGCTGCTCACAATTTAGCCCCGCCCAAAATGCCAGAACAGTACAAACACCCCACAAATTACCCCATTTTGGAAAGAAGACACCCCAAGGTATTCACTGAGGGGCATAGTGAGTCCGTGAAAAATTGAACTTTTTTCAAAAGTTAGCGGAAAGGGAGACTTTGTGAGAAAAAACAATAAAAAATCAATTTTCGCTAACTTGCGCCAAAAAAAAATCTTGTGTGAACTCGCCATGCCCCTCACGGAATACCTTGGGGTGTCTTCTTTCCAAAATGGGGTCACATGTGGGGTATTTCTACTACCCTGGCATTTTAGGGGCCCTAAAGCGTGAGAAGAAAAATGCGTAAAAATGCCCTCCTAAAAGGTACTCATTAGAATTTGGGCCCCTTTGCGCATCTTGGCTGCAAAAAAGTGTCACTCATGTGGTATCGCCGTACTCAGGAGAAGTAGGGCAATGTGTTTTGGGGTGTATTTTTACATATACCCATGCTGGGTGAGAGAAATATCTCTGTAAATTGACAACTTTGTATACATTTTTATTTAAAGTTGTCATTTACAGAGATATTTCTCACACACAGTATGGGTATATGCAAAAATACACCCCAAAACACATTGCCCTACTTCTCCTGAGTACGGCAATACCACATGAGTGACACTTTTTTGCAGCCAAGATGCGCAAAGGGGCCCTAAAACCAATGAGTACCTTTAGGATTTCACAAGGCATTTTTACGCATTTGGATTCTCACACTTTAGGGGCCCCTAAAATGCCAGGGCAGTATAAATACCCCACAAGTGACCCCATTTTGGAAAGAAGACACCCCAAGGTATTCCGTGAGGGGCATGTCGAGTTCACAGAATATTTTTTTTTTTTTGGCACAAGTTAGCGGAAATTGATATTTTTTTTTTTTTTACAAAGTCTCATATTCCACTAACTTGTGACAAAAAATAAAATTTTACATGAACTCACCATACCCCTCACGGAATACCTTGGGGTGTCTTCTTTCTAAAATGGGGTCACTTGTGGGGTATTTATACTGTCCTGGCATTTTAGGGGTCTCTAAAGCCTGAGAAGAAGTCTGGAATCCAAATGCATAAAAATGCCCTGTGAAATCCTAAAGGTACTCATGGGAATTTGGGCCCCTTTACGCACCCAGGCTGCAAAAAAGTGTCACTCATGTGGTATCGCCGTACTCAGGAGAAGTAGGGCAATGTGTTTTGGGGTGCATTTTTATATATACCCATACTTTGTGTGAGAAATATCTCTGTAAACGACAACTTTTTAAAAAAAAATTTATACAAAGTTGATAATTTACAGAGATATTTCTCTCACCCAGCATGGGTATATGTGAAAATACACCACAAAACACATTGCCCTACTTCTCCTGAGTACGGCGATACCACATGAGTGACACTTTTTTGCAGCCTGGGTGCGCAAAGGGGCCCAAATTCCAACGAGTACCTTTAGGTTTTACATGGCTGCTCACAATTTAGCCCCGCCCAAAATGCCAGAACAGTAAACACACCCCACAAATGACCCCATTTCGGAAAGTAGACACCCCAAGGTATTCACTGAGAGGCATAGTGAGTCCGTCTGAGATTTTTTATTTTTTTTTGCCAGAAGTTAGCAGAAATGGAAACTTTATTATTATTTTTTTTTCCTCAGAAAGTGTCATTTTCCGCTAACTTGTGAAAAAAAATGAAATGATACATGAACTCACCATGCCCCTCCGCGAATACTTTGGGGTGTCTTCTATCTAAAATGGTGTCATTTGGGGGGTATTTATACTATCCTGGCATTCTAGCATGTAAAGAAACATGACAGGTGCTCAGAAAGTCAGAGCTGCTTCAAAATGCGGAAATTCACTTTTTTGCACCATAGTTTGTAAACGCTATAACTTTTACCCAAACCAATAAATATACACTTATTGCATTTTTTTTTTTATCAAAGACATGTAGAACAATAAATTTTGTGAAAAATTTATATAGAAATGTAGTTTTTTTTGAAAAATTTTACAACAGAAAGTGAAAAATTTCATTTTTTTGCAAAAATGTCATTACATTTTTATTAATAGCAAAAAAAGTTAAAATGTCAGCAACAATAAAATACCACCAAATGGAAGCTCTATTAGTGAGAAGAAAAGGAGGTAAAATTAATTTGGGTGGTAAGTTGTATGACCAAGCAATAAACGGTGAAAGTAGTGTAGTGCGGATTTGTAAAAAAGGGCGTGGTCACTAGGGGGGTATAAACCTGTGGTCTTCAAGTGGTTAATAGTGGTCGTCTTTAAGGGGTTGAATAATTGTGTCAATGAAGAAATCACAAAAAAAACATTTAATACTGTATTACAAAAACAATTGATGTCATTTTAGTTGCATTTGGTTCTTTAAAAAGTCCTTGTAAGATTTCATTCTGAACACAATTACAAATGTACACTAAATTCCCTAAAACCCTTTACAGCATTGGGGGTTGAATAATTTTGAACACAACTGTAGGTGCAAGGCAGGGTGTGTATAGTGTAATGGCCAGAATATGGTGTAGGAGTCAGTAATCAGGCCAGATTTTACAGAATAAATCTTTTTACCGTAGTACAAAATGGAAATTGTAGTACATCCAACAACAGCAAAATACAGTTCTCACAATATACAGTGCAAATCTCCTCAGATAGTTTTGTATGGATTTGAACAAGGATGGAAATTATTATACAATTTCCTCTCTATCCTTCTCCAGTCTATTCCTGCAGAATCTATGGCTGGCAATATAAATTTTGCAATCCTGTCTGTAATAAAGAACTGAGGTTTATGTCTATAACTAGTCAAGTTGTGTCCAAATGTGAAGTGTCTTAACAGTATTCCCCGACTGCAGTAAAGTCTAAAAAGCTTAGGTAGCAGAAAACGTTACTGAGTCCATTGCTCATCCAAGTAGATTTCTAACTCTTCTTGTCTCTTTCTCTCCTTCTGTAGATTATCCAGACATCAGTGAGTCTCTTTAGCTGTAATCTAGTCTTGTGAGGAATGTAGTACATGGAGTTGCTTCCTCTACTAGTTAACTTCAGACAAGAACTCTCTATACTCAGTTAGAGGCAGATCCAGGATCCACACCCAAGCTTCCTTGTATGTCCTCTATAACCGAACAGCCTATGCATGCAGGTGTAATAAGTATACAGTGTTTTTTTATTTAGGCCAGCAGTCATATGATTACCTGTGTAGGGCCACTGTAGGGGCAGTTCCCCAAAGACAGCAGCATTGTCCCCTTCTTACCCCTTCACACTGGCAGCAACATTCACCCCATTTTTCAATCCTTCGAACATGGCAGGGCAGGAGCACAGGTGATGCTGATGTGGAGAGAGTGCAGTGCAGTTCTGTTCCTGCCTTCAGACTATAAATGTATATATTCATATATGTATGCAGGACATTTGGAGCTGTGTATCATAAGATCTTCATCCCCTAGAAAGATATATATAGAGTAAATAATCTGCAAAGAATTTTATATATAAAAATGATATGATGATGAAAAGTACCTGAGAGGCAATAGAGGAAACTCTAAAGGCAAACAAAGGTACTTATATGACTGGCCTAAAGCAAAAATACTGTATAATGTTACACCTGCATGGGATTTAGGGGCAGATTGGGAACTTAAAGTAGCCCTAAAAAAAACTTAAAAGTGGCCCCATGATGTAGGTGGATACAAATTGACAGAAGAAGGGACAAAACAAGTAGGCAGTGACAGCAGAAGTAAGTAGGGCCTGCAATACCGTAGTGCAGCACAGAATACCGCCCCAGCAGAACCAAGTTCCATAGGGCAGCACAAGATACTGCTGCCACAACCACAGTATTCAACTGTATCACAGTTGAGTTTAGGAAGGAACCTGTGGCCATTGAGCTTCAGGTCATTATGTACCTGGCCGGTGGCCATCAAGAGGGCTTAAGTGGCCCCCTGGGCATCAGCCCATCAGGAAATTTCCCTGGAGGGACTATAACCAATCTGCCCCTGGTGAGCTGTGCAGTTATAGAGGACATAAGAAACTTGACAGATACTGTTAGACAACACTGCACACCTCAGATGAGAAGATCTGCGACGACCGGACCACAGGGGTGAAGTGAGCGCACAGTGAGAGTGGTGTTGTGCCGAGTGGGTGCAGTAATTATACTCACTTTTCTGTAGCTCCCTGGGACGATGTGCAGTAGATGGGAAGACAGCACCAAATGCTCCGGGGTACTCTCTGTTACAGGGAACACCAGGCAGATGTTGGTCGAGGTGCCCTTGATGGTTGTGGGTATGCTTAGGGTGCTTTGGTGGCTGGGCTCCTGTGTTTGTGATGCCAGCACCATAAGGTGCAACTAGGAGATGGAGTAGAATGATGAGAGAGGCAGTAGTTGAACCAAACGGGAACTTTACTTTTCAGATGTAGTCTTGCAATAAGTACCATTAAATAGCAGTACTTGGTTTTATATGAAGTTAGCAAAGATGATAAAGCTGCAAATCCCAATTAGCAGGCTCTGTGAAGTGATGTATGTAGGTTCCAGCTCAACTTATGCAGGAGTGGTGATGATACTTTACTTGGTTTCTGAGTTTGCTCTGGCTATTCAGTCTTGCAATAATATGGATCCTCTGTTACTAATTGTATACAACCCAAGGGGCTGTCTCCCTCATGGCAGGCAAACTCTCTGCTCCATTTTTTGAAAAGGTTGTTTGAACATTAGTCCAAGTAGCATCTGGCCTTGACTCTACAATGCAGGATTACTAAGTCCTGCTTCTGGATTCCCAAAGTTCAAGTAGCTTACCTCCTGGGCAAGGCCCAGGAGAACAGAGACAAGTTTGTCTAATAGACTCCTCACTCCAAATCTCCTTCAACTCCCCTCTAGCTTCCTGTGGCTGACCTATATACATGATGTTATAGTGACCTCTAGTGTTGGTAGTGTGTAATGCATTTCAACAGCCTGTAATAGGAATTTAGCAGCATTAACCAAGGAAAGTACAGTGATTAGTGCAAGATGACATAAAAGGGCATATAGCAATTTGGAGTGGCCCATACACAAATAAGTGGGGCACTACAGATCACCAGATGTACAGTATATGTCCCATTCACTTTTGCACTTTGTAAGCTTGAGACACTTTTTCTATGATTAAGGCTACATGCACACAAACATATTTTTTTTTAGTGTCCGTTCCTTTTTTTTGCGGATAGAATGCAGACCCATTCATTTCAATGGGTCCGCAAAAAATGCGGACAGCACACCGTGTGCTATCCGTATGTCCGTTCCGTAGCCCCGCAAAAAAAAATAGAGCATGTCCTATTTTTGTCCGTTTTGAGAATAAGGATAGGCATTATTACAATGGATCCGCAAAAAAAAAAGGATGCCATATGGACGTCATCGGGTTTTTTTGCAGACCACAAAACACATACGGTTGTGTGCATGTAGCCTAAGACAGATCTTTGGCTGTATAGACAGCGGTGGACAGGTATACAATTTGTTGACTTGTTCTTCTTATATTTTGCTATTTCCCACCAAAACAAAAAAACTTGCCACACTCTACAAGACTTTATCATTACCTGATTGATGTTGTATCCCTCCGTCTATCCACACAAGACTACTATACCAGTCCTTGTCAGTTATAAATAAGTGAATCACCTGACAACCAGAATCCAAGAATAACCTGAAGCTCTAAAACTATAATGCAATTCAGATAATAGTTTCTTAAAGGGGTATTCCTATTTCAACCATCTATAAAGCACCTGGACAATCAGAAGAGGGAGGATCTCTTTATGTCCGCAAACCACTGATCCGCAAAACACGGAAGCTGCTCTGCGTTCGTAGAACGAAACGCGTCCCATTGTAGAAATGCCTATTCTTGTCCGCAAAACGGACAAGAATAGGACATGCTCTATTTTTTTTGCGGGGCCACAGAACGGAGCAACAGATGCGGACACCACATGGAATGCTGTCCGCATCTTTTGTGGCCCCATTGAAGTGAATGGGTCCGCGCCCGAGCTACAAAATATGCGGCTCGGACGCGGACTAAAACAACGGCCGTGTGCATGAGGCCTATCTCTATTTTCCATTGCAAATAAACAATGAGCATCCTCTTGCAAAATTTCCAATGAACGGATAGACTGATGGACTTGTCATCCACTTTACTTTACTTTACTTTACTTTCATAATATAACTTTTTCATATGTACCATATGTAAAAATAAAGAATTAAGATAATGTAGAATAAATATGTAAAATTTAGGTTTAGGTAAATACTAAAATAATGTGTTCTGTGTACAGTACATTATTATAATACTGTCACTATGTACTAGAAAATAACTACTATAATACTGCCTCCTATATACAAGAATATAACTACTATAATACTGCCTCCTATGTACAAAAAATATAACCACTATAATACTGCCTTCTATGTATAAGAATATAATAAAGAAAGAGTAAGGCAGCTCTCACCAGCACAGAGGGTCAGAGGGTCTGTGCACGGATGCTGCACCTGGATGCGGGAGCATATAATCAAGCAAAAAGAAAAAAAAAAATGAAAAATCCAGCTCAGCTCGGGTGAATCTTTTTCTGTGGCTTTATTCCAGCGGTAAAACATGTTTGTCATGAAGAAGGACCCAGATATTAGAGAGGTCTGAAACGCGTAACTGTTTTTCACATTTTGTATGAAGTTTTACCGCTGGAATAAAGCCACAGAAAAAGATTCACCCGAGCTGAGCAGGATTTTTCTTTTTGCTTGATTATAAGAATATAACTACTATAATACTGCTCCTATGTACAAGAATATAACTACTATAATACTGCTCCTATGTACAAGAATATAACTACTATAATACTGCTCCTATGTACAATAATGTAGCTACTATCACCCCACAGCAGGCTAATTTAACTGTAATATTTAGCATTGAACACACCCTGTCCCAATGACTTCCCGCAATAGTTGAAGACTTGGGAAACAGAGCTTAATGGGACCTTCACCGAAACAGATATCCTCCGCATGCACTCACACTCTCATGGCTTCTCTCCGTGTGTTAAGGTGCAGGAACATTCTTACAAAGTCCTCACACAATGGTACATGACCCCCAAGCAAATCTTTTTTAAAGGGCTCAGCACCACAGATACATTTTGGCGTTGTAAGGGAGGGGAAGGTTCCCTTTCGCACATCTTCTGGTTCTGCCCTAAGATAAAGCCTTTTTGGGTAATGATCTCTGATGCAAAAAACACAGTACTGTGCACTAACATACTGCTAACACCAGAGCTAGTTCTCCTTTGGCTGCCAACAACGGCTTTATCCCCGTCTAAGGGTAACCTTACCACACATTTGATCCAGGCGGCAAGACTGCTCATACCCCAGAGGTGGCTTAGTACTGAACCCCCTACACTCCTCCACTGGGTCAACAAAGTGGACCATGTTTGTCGCCTAGAGGAATTGGCCAGCTGGGAAACCAGGACACGAGAAACATATGAAATTGTGGGCTCCATGGTTAAAGTATAGGTCATTGGCTCTTACAAGGGTCTAACAGGTACCAATACCAGTGGGACTCTGCCCTAATATGTAGTCAGTTCCTTTCGACATGCGACATCACTTATTATCTACACTATATGAAAAGTGCTTAGAGATCTACCTAGTTCTGTTATTGGGGGCCCGTTGCCTCCTTATCCCCGGGTTATGTTATAATATATTAATCAATACATCACTTCATGCTGATCATCTCTATCAGCCAGAGATCGCTACTGTGCGCGTCTCCATGCTTTTCTACAGGACTTCTACGAGGACTCAGCATTGTACCTTTACGCTATAATGGTATTGAAAGAAATGCTTTGAGTATTGCAAATGTATTTTCTTTTGTGATGTATGTCCTCATCTGTGTTTGTCTGACTTGCCTAACATCATATTTATACTGTACTACTGTGGAAACCACTGTGATGTATGTTTTTGCATTGTTTTGATAGTACTTAATAAAAGGACAATTGACAAGAATATAACTGCTATAGTACTGCTGCTATGTACAAGAATATAACTACTATGATACTGCTCCTATGTACAAGAATATGACTACTATAAAACTGCTCCTATGTACAAGAATATAACTACTATAATACTGCTCCTATGTACAAGAATATAACTACTATTATACTGCCTCCTATGTACAAGTATATAACTACTATAATACTACCTCCTATATATAAGAATATAACTACTATAATATGTACAAGAATATAACTACTATAATACTGCTCCTATGTATAAGAATATATCTACTATAATACTGCCTCCTATGTACAAGAATATAACTACTATAATACTGCTCCTATGTACAAGAATATAACTACTATAATACTGCCCCCTATGTACAAGAATATAACTACTATAATACTGTTCCTATATACAATAATATAACTACTATAATTCTGCCTTTTATGTAGAAGAATATCCCTACTGTAATACTGCTCCTATGTATAAAAAATATAACTATTATAATACTGTATTTCTCTTGTAGAAGAAGAATATATATATGCATATTTTCATGTGTCTGGAGTGTCAGTTTCTTCTGCCGTGTATTAACATACTATAATCTGAATTATAAATTGTATCAATAGTTGTTTTCTGAAATTAGACAAAGGAAATAATCGGAGTGAGATTAATGAGGTATTGATTGAAGCTCCCTGCGTGCAGGTTATATATGTCATGTATCTTGGGCACTGGGTGACGGCCTGGCACTGATTAATCTGCTGCCACAGGAATTGTCTTTTTTAAGGGTAATGAAGCTAATGTTGTTTTCAGGAGCAGATTTTTCGGTGATTACGGTGCAACTTTCCCTCTTGTTTGTTTATGTTTAAAGCAGCAATTATTCCGCAAAGATAAGCGGTGTCATTATGTCATCCATCGTGCAATTACACTGCCAAATTGAGATGCTCCAGATTCTCTTAAAGAAACGTTGTGCACCACCATTATTAGAGAAGCAGGGGAGGCTCATACATGTTTTGCAAATTTTCAACCTAAGAACACATAAAGCAGATAGATAGAAGCTCCAGTTTTGTCTCATCTGTCCAAAGGACATTCTCCCAGAAGTTTTGTGGTTTGTCAACGTGTATTTTGTCAAATTCCAGTCTCGATTTTTTTGTGAATTGCTTCCAAAAGTGGTATACTCCTCGGTCGTTTTCCATTAAGTCCACTTTGGCTAAGACAATGATGGATGGTGCAATTTGACACTGATGTGCCTTGACCGTGCAGTTCACCTCTAATCTCTTTGGATGTTGTTCTGGGCTCTTTGGTTACCATTCCTATTATCCGTCTCTTCAATTTGTTATCAATTTTCCTCTTGTGACCGCGTCCAAGGAGGTTGGCTACAGTCCTGTAGACCTTTAACTTCTGAAAAATATGAGCAATAGTAGTAACAGGGCCATCAAGCTGTTTGGAGAAGGTCTTTTAGCCTTTACCTTTAACATGTTTTTCTATAATTTTCTTTCTAATCTCCTGAGACAACACTCTCCTTAGCTTTCTTTGGTCTATGTTCAGTGTGGTACCCACCGTGATACCAAATAGTACAGAAAATACTCTTCACCCTTTAAATAGGCAGACTGACGGATTACAAGTTTCAAGACACCTTTCAGGACACACCTTAGTTTAAAATATCCCTATGTTCAAATTATTTTCAATCTTTTCTAGGGTACCATCATTTTTGTCCAGACTAGTTTAATTTGTTTTTGTTTTTTTGTTTTTTTATTCTGTTGAACCACAATTTAAAAGCAAGGTCTGATTTTCATTAGTTAATTTTCAGTATTTTTTTTATGATTACTTTTGTCAGTTTCAAGTTATTTCAGTGACAATTATGGGTTTTTCTTACTTTAACGGAATTTGGATTTCTGAGTAAAAAACGGAGTAAATTTCTATGGCACTCGAGAAGTACTGAAATAGTCCATCAGGCTTCGATAGCGAGAGACCATACGGCCAATATAGAGCACAACGTTTTTTAGGAAGAGGAAGGAACCAATACAGATACGATAGAGAAGGACACGGCAGGGCAAAGGGAATCGACACAGAAAGCCAGATACAAACTAGCTCCCAGGTAACACCGAGAACATGGTAATTAACATCTCCTCTGTAAATCTGTCCCCTGCAGTGATCATTATGCTACAAAAGGGACTTTCATTTTGTCTGGCGACCCCCTTGATACCTTCCTCCTAGAACAGGAACTACAGCCGCTCTATAGAACAGTGAGATTGAAAGCCCATTTCGCCCATTGTTCAATAAACACGCCATCATTTGGCTACGTTTTATAGATGACATATTTTGTCTCTGAAAGGGCCCCGAGTCACACTTATTCCATCAATTCTTGGATAATATATACCCAAATTGGGTTTTACTATACATGTTAATACAAGTGAGGCTAGTTTCTTAGATACACTAGTCCAAAAAGACAATTCATAGTAAGCCAACAGATAGAAACAGTCTTCTACACTTCACTAGTTGTCACCTGAAGGTCTTCTACACTTCACTAGTTGTCACCTGAAGGTCTTCTACACTTCACTAGTTGTCACCTGAAGGTCTTCTACACTTCACTAGTTGTCACCTGAAGGTCTTCTACACTTCACTAGTTGTCACCTGAAGGTCTTCTACACTTCACTAGTTGTCACCTGAAGGTCTTCTACACTTCACTAGTTGTCACCTGAAGGTCACCAAGTCCCATGTTCTCAATTTATGTGAGTAGAGAGGATCGTTTCAAACCCCTCCACCTGATCACAGAGACTAACAGAGATGTCACAAAGATTCTCCCAAAGGAGATATCCACCTCAAATATTGAACCATGCTCCCACTGTTTCCAAGACATCTGAAGCCCATAAGACCAAATCCACCACCCACGAATGGATACAATGTATTACAACCTACCTCTTATACCTAAGATCCTAAGATCCAGTGGCCCGGGTGCAGCTCTGTCCCATCCGAGGGATTGGGGCTGAACTGCAAAACCAAGCACAGTGCTATCAAATGGACAGCGCACCTGTGGGCCACCTGCTTATCTGATGCCCTGTCCTCTAGGCCCCCTACCCATCTTATGCCACAGTCCTCTGGGCGCCAGTGTGCTGCTTGGGGACACACCAGTATGAGGCCAGTCATCTGACCCCCATGGAACCAAACATTTACAGAATGGGGAGTGGAAGATCACGGAGCGGGGGGGAGCAGGCGAGTACGTTTTTTCAACAACTGTACAAGAAAAAGTGTGGAAAAAAGAAGCAGCGCACCCTATCTTGGCACAGAATCAGCACTGAATCTCCCATTAAAATAAATGTCATTCCATGTAGTTTTTGTTCATTTTCGGTGCATTTTTTGGCACAGATCTCCAAAAACCTCAAGCTGAAAATTTACTTTTGTATTGCAGTGAACATCCATAAAAAAAAAGCGTAAAAAAAAACGAGTTTTTTCGAGCTGAAAAAAAGTGGATTCCATGCTGATTTTTTTAAGCATGTTTTAGTTGTGTGAACTAGGCCTAAGACTGACATCAGTGGCGTATCTATCAGGGAAGCAGGGAAAGCAGCTGCTCCTGGCTTCAAAAGCAATACTAAATGATTTTGTTTCTAGGCTCCCTCAACATGTGGTAAAATTGGTACCCGGCCTCCTTAATTCATAAAAGGAAGGGCCCTCCAGCCCGATTAATATGGTGCTGCACGCCCTGCTGTCTTGTCCTCATTGTTCCCTGGGCTGGCATGACGCTATGCGTATGAGTGACGTGTGCAGCACCTGCCCAGGAAACAGAAGGACCAGACCAGAAGGAGAAGAAGGCATGGCAGCCTTCTGCAGGTATGTGCCCTGCCTCATAGCAGAGAGAGAGCATCCTGCAGGTTCGGGGTATGAGGGTAAGGCAGCTGAGAGAGGAGAGGTGTTTGTTAGGCTAGGGCTACATGGAGACACTGGTCATGTGACAGCCAGGATCGCTGAGTACTGGTGATCCCATAGAAATGGATGGTATCGCTGCGGCAGTCGCAATAAAACCAACATGGCTGGATTTCTTGCGGCTGCCACAAGCCACAAGAGTGGGGGTTGCATGGGAGGAGGGGGTTGTGAAGGGGGTGGGGGGGCCTGTTTAAAAATTTACTGTGGGGCCCAGTCTAGTTACGCCCCTGGTCCTATGTAAGACTCCACTTAACACAGTGAATTATTGTGGTGCTACACAGGACTGCAGGGAAGATCTACAATGTTACCTGTACACAGAAAGTTATCACTGTTATCTGGGCTGTTTCAAATTTGCCAAACTTATAGCAGCACCCCATACCTCTTACATCCAGGGACATCTCTTGTCATGTAGACCTTCTCTTTCCTCTTCTCCTGCGTCTGACCCAGACCGCCATGACAAATTCATTCATCCGCATCTCATCTCTACAGAGTTTGTTACACAGACACGTTAGATTTCTCAGTTTTTCCATCAACCTCCCTATCCTGGTGTCCCAACAATGTCATCCTGCTGCCACCCCCAATACTATGCCCACTCTGCTCCCCAATGACCCAGGTACTATACTGCTGAAAAAATAGTGACCCCAGTAAACATAATGGGGTAATTTATAAAACTGGTGCAAAGTAGAAATAGCTTAGTTACCCATAGCAGCCAATCAGATTCCACCTTTCATTTTCCAAAGGAGCTGTCAAAAATGAAAGGTGAGATCTGATTGGTTGCTATGGGCAACTTAGCCAGTTCTACTTTACACCAGTTTGATAAACTATCCCAAAGATCCCTATAGTGTCTACAGCAATTATAATGTCCCCTAGAGTGCACCCCTTAATAATAATAACACCCTATTTTCCCAACTGCCCCGATATAGTGATTTCCCCACACTGCCCCCATATTGTAATTTCCCCCACACTGCCCCCATATAGTAATAATTTCCCCCACACTGCCCCCATATAGTAATCATTACCCCCACACTGACCCCATAAAGTAATTTCCCCCACACTGCCCCATATAGTAATTTCCCCCACACTGACCCCATAAAGTAATTTCCCCCACACTGCCCCATATAGTAATTTCCCCCACACTGCCCCCATATAGTAATCGTTACCCCCACACTGACCCCATAAAGTAATTTCCCCCACACTGCCCCATATAGTAATTTCCCCCATTCTGCCCCATATAGTAATTTCCCCCACACTGCCCCATATAGCAATTTCCCCCACACTGCCCCATATAGTAATTTCTCACACACTGCCCCCATATAGTAATTTTCCTAACACTGCCCCCATATAGTAATTTCCCCCACATTGCCCCCATATAGTAATTTCCCTCACACTGCCCCCATATAGTAATTTTTCTAACACTGCCCCCATATAGTAATTTCCCTGACACTGTCCCATATAGTAATTTCCCTCACACTGCCCCCATATAGTAATTTCCCCCACACTGCCCCCATATAGTAATAATGACCCCCACACTGCCCCCATGAAGTAATCTACCCCACACTGCCCCATATAGTAATTTCCCCCACACTGCCCCATATAGTAATTTCCCCCACACTGCCCCATATAGTAATTATTACTCCCACACTGACCCCAAAGAGTAATTTCCCCCACACTGCCCCATATAGTAATTGCCCCCACACTGCCCCATATAGTAATCTCCACCAAACTGCCCCCATATAGTAATTCCCCCCACACTGCCCCCATATAGTAATTTCTCTCACACTGCCCCCATATAGTAATTTCCCCCACACTGCCCATATAGTAATTTCCCTCACACTGCCCCCATATAGTAATTTTCCTCACACTGCCCCCATATAGTAATAATTACCCCCACACTGCCCCATATAGCAATTTCCCCCACACTGCCCCCATATAGTAATTTCCCCCATACTGCCCCCCATGTAGTAGTTTTCCCCCACACTGCTCCATGAAATAATTTTCCCCCACACTGTCCCCATTAAGTAATTTGCCCGCACACTGCCCCCATTAAGTAATTTGCCTGCACACTGCCCCCATTAAGGAATTTGCCTCCACACTGCCCCCATTAAGGAATTTGCCCCCACACTGCCCCCATTAGGTAATTTGCCCGCACACTGCCCCCATTAAGTAATTTGCCTGCACACTACCCCCATTAAGTAATTTGCCCCCACTATGCCCCCATTAAGGAATTTGCCCCCACGCTGCCCCCATTAAGTAATTTGCCCCCACACTGACCCCATTAAGTAATTTGCCTGCACACTGCCCCCATTAAGTAATTTGCCTGCACACTGCCCCCATTAAGTAATTTGCCTGCACACTGCCCCCATTAAGGAATTTGTCCCCACACTGCCCCCATTACGGAATTTGCCCCACACCGCCCCCATTAAGTAATTTGCCCGCACACTGCCCCCATTAAGAAATTTGCCTGCACACTGCCCCATTAAGTAATTTGCCCCCACACTGCCCTCATTAAGGAATTTTCCCCCACACTGCCCCCATTAAGTAATTTGCCCCATGTAATCATTTGCCCCCACTGTCCCTGCAGTAATATGACCTCCTCTGCCCCCCCCGTCATCACGCACGCCTGCATCGGGCTTTTACTACCACATAGGCTTCAGGCCTACTAGGCCTTAAGCCTATAGCGGTAATACGCGGCTGCCGATCCCAGGGCTGCCAACCCGAATTTCCCTATTATAATCCGCCACTGGGTCCAGGAGACTAGACAACACTGTCCCTTGAAGCCATTTGTATCATATGCTGTGATCTTATGCTGTGCATAACCGTCAGCATGACAAGCAGTTGCGTATTAAGGAATTCAATGTATGGCTTGGTGAATGGTGTTTGAACCAGGGATTTGGCTTTGTGTCTCATGTTGGCTCTAGCTGGAATGGAAAAGAACTGTACAAGAAAGATGGTTTTCATCTTTCTCTCAAGGGAACGAATGTCCTCAGTGAACAGTTCAAAGTTTTTGCAAAGGAACATTTAAACTAGGAAAGGGGGGCACAAAAGAGACAATCCATCAGTTCGGCTGCCCCCCGAAAAAACAATGCCAGAAGATGCCAGGAGCTGATAGGATAAGAAATGACAAGCTGAGAGTCTTGTCTACAAATGCTCGCAGTTTAGGGAATAAGATTAACGAACTTGAGACTATAATGGCATCTGAGAATATAGATTTAGTGGCTGTTACTGAGACATGGTTCAATGAGAGTAATGACTGGGATATAACAATACCTGGGTTCTCTCTATATAGGAAAGACAGAGAAGGCAAGAAAGGGGGTGGAGTGGCCCTATATGTGAAAGATAGCATAAAATCTAATCTAATACAAGCCAGCGAAACCAATTTAGAGTCAGTTTGGGTTACGTTGCAGCTTGGTAATCATAAGGTAACTCGTGTAGGTGTCATATACAGACCACCAAGCCAAGTCAAAGAATTGGATGATCTACTAGTTGAGGAAATGGCTAAAATGACATTGAAAGGGGAAGTTGTCATTATGGGAGACTTTAATCTTCCTGATATAAACTGGAAAACCAAAATAGCTAGTTCTGCCAGGAGTACAGACATTCTAAATTCCCTACTGGGATTATCTCTACAGCAAGTAGTTGAGGAGCCAACCTGGAAGGAGGCCATTTTAGATTTGGTATTCACAAATGGCAATTTGGTATCTGAAATTACTGTAGGGGAAAGCTTAGGATCCAGTGATCACCAGTCAGTGTGGTTTACTATAAGTACAGTGACTGAGTCACTCCACACAAAAACAAAAGTTTTAGATTTTCGGAAAACAGACTTTTCTAAAATGAGATCAGTGGTATACGAGTCCCTATCAGACTGGAACAATTTCAATGGAGTCCAAGAGAAATGGGACTACTTCAAATTGGCACTATTGAAGGCAACAGAAAAGTGCATTAGGCTTGTCAGTAAAAGCAAAAAAAGGAAGAGACCACTGTGGTACTCAGCAGAAGTGGCCAAAATCATTAAAAACAAAAAGATGGCATTTAGTAAGTATAAAAACACCCAAAACGAGGATGACAGGGAAATCTATAAGATTAGGCACAGAGAGCTTCTAAAGCTCAGGCAGAAGAGAAATTAGCCCAGTCAGTGAAAAAAGGTGATAAGACATTCTTCAGGTACATAAATGAAAAAAGGAAATAAAAAAAAGGAATTACCAAATTAAAAACAAAAGAAGGAAGGTATATGGAAGAGGATAAAGAACTAGCTGACGGCCTCAATGAATACTTCTGTTCAGTTTTTACAAATGAAAATGAAGGAGAAGTACCTCAGTTAGAGAGGAAGACTAATGAATCCTTTGATGCATGTGTCTTTACAGAGGAAGAGGTTCTAAGTCAGCTGTCTAAAATTAATACAAATAAATCACAGGGGCCTGATGGGATACACCCAAAGCTATTAAAAGAGCTTAGAGGTGTACTAGCAGAACCATTAACAGATTTATTTAACCAATCACTGGTAACAGGTGTCGTCCCAGAAGATTGGAAATTAGCAAACATTGTGCTAATTCACAATAAAGTTAGTAGAGAGGAATCGGGCAACTATAGGCCAGTAAGCCTGACATCAATAGTGGGGAAATTAATGGAAACCATACTCAAGGAGAGGATTGTGGAACATCTAAAAACCCATGGGTTGATTGATAAAAAACAGCATGGGTTTACTTCAGGGAGATCATGTCAAACTAATCTTATTGACTTTTTTGATTGGGTGACTAAAATAATAGATGGCGGAGGTGCAGTAGACATCGCTTATCTGTACTTTAGTAAGGCTTTTGATACTGTCCCACATAGAAGGCTTATCAATAAACTGCAGTCTTTGAGCTTGAGCTCACATATTGTTGAATGGATTAGGCAGTGGCTGAAGGACAGAAAACAGAGGGTTGTAGTCAATGGAGTATATTCAGACCATAGTATTGTTACCAGTGGGGTACCTCAGGGATCTGTTCTGGGACCCATATTGTTTAATATCTTTATCAGCGAAATTGCAGAAGGCCTCAATGGTAAGGTGGGTCTCTTTGCTGATGACACAAAGATTTGTAACAGGGTTGATGTTCCTGGAGGGATACACCAAATGGAAAAGGATTTAGGAAAACTAGAGGAAAGGTCAAAAATCTGGCAACTAAAATTTAATGTTGATAAGTGCAAGATAATGCACCTGGGGCGTAAAAACCCAAGAGCAGAATATAAAATCAGTGATACAGTACTAACCTCAGTATCTGAGGAAAGGGATTTAGGGGTCATTATATCAGACGACGTAAAGGTGGGCAGACAATGTCATAGAGCAGCAGGTAATGCCAGCAGAATGCTTGGGTGTATAGGGAGAGGCATTAACAGTAGAAAGAGGGAGGTGCTCGTGCCGCTCTACAGAGCACTAGGGAGACCTCATTGGGAGTATTGTGTGCAGTACTGGAGACCATATCTGCAGAAGGATATTCAGAGAAGAGCTACTAAACTAGTACATGGATTGCAGGACAAAACTTACCAGGAAAGGTTAAAGGACCTTAACATGTATAGCTTGGAAGTAAGAAGAGACAGAGGGGATATGATAGAAACTTTAAAATACATAAAGGGAATCATCACGGTAAAAGAGGAGAGAATATTTAAAAGAAGAAAAACTGCTACAAGAGGACATAGTTTTAAATTAGAGGGGCAAAGGTTTAAAAATAATATCAGGAAGAATTACTTTACTGAGAGAGTAGTGGACGCATGGAATAGCCTTCCTGCAGAAGTGGTAGCTGCAAATACAGTGAAGGAGTTTAAGCATGCATGGGATAGGCATAAGGCCATCCTCCATATAAGATAGGGCCTGGGGCTATTCATAGTATATTGGGCAGACTAGATGGGCCAAATGGTTCTTATCTGCCGACACATTCTATGTTTCTATGTTTCTATATGGGGTCGGTCGAGTGCCATGTTGGATGCTGGTCGAAGTGGAGCTCCCCTATTTGTTTGTCGACTCTCTGTGACTGTAACTTTACTTTATCTTTGTATATCTTTGTATACATTTCTTTTCTCATAGTTTAGTTAACTCTTTATGCACCTAAGTTGTGTTAAGTCTATTTTTTTTTAAACTTCAAATCCCACATTAAGGCCTCATGGACACAAACGCATTTTCTTTCTGTGTCTGTTCCGTTTTTTTTTTGTGCGGACCATATGTGGAACCATTCATTTTAATGGGTCCGCAAAAAAAAACGGAAGGTACTCCGTGTGCATTCCGTTTCCGTATGTCCGTTTTTCCGTTCCGCCAAAAAATAGAGCATGTCCTATTTTTTTCTAGTTCGCAGACAATGATAGGCATTATTACAATGGATCCGCAAAAATAACGGATCTGCAAAAAAACCGGATACCACAGTAACTGCTCACCTTGTCCTGTTCCTAAAGCTTACATACCTTTCTTCCCTGCAGGCACAGATCGCTCTGCAGCACGGTGTGGGCGGAGCTTATGCCGATTTCTGGGCTGCAGGCTCCACCCACACAGGCTGGCAGCACGATCCGTGTCTGGAGGCTGAATGGTGGAGCGGGGAGAGGTCCTCCTGCTTCACCTTTCAGAGCACTGCCGGCCTAAAGAAGGGGAGGAGCGCGGGGAGCTGTGCGGTGAGTGACAGGACCGCAGCTCCCAGCGCTCCAGCAATGAGCACTTCCATCTGTGTTGATGGAAGCACTCATTGCTTATGGCACCCCCCTGAGAGCCGGCACCCGGGACGGACCGCCCCCCTTCTCACGCCACTGCTGGTCTTAATAAATTTGCCTCATAACCAGTGGCGTACCGCCAATAGCGGCAGACCACGCAACTGCTATGGGGCCCAGGGCAGGAGGGGGCCCGGAGTGGATTGAAAGCCCCGCCCCCTACCATGTCTGCATTATAGCTTGTCTTCCTGGGGCTCGGGCAGGCCCTGCTTCTCTTCTGTTCTGCCCCCCCCCCCCCTCCCCTTTTGTATGCATAGCAAACTATACACGGACTGAATAGTCTGCAGGCAGATGAGCATGCCACTCGCTTCTCCTCTGCCTGCTGGGCGCTGCACTAACCAATCAGCTTTTAGCAGTGCTAGGCTCCAGCTGCTGATTGGCTAAAGCATTGCAGCAGCAGGAGAAAGAAGTGAGCGGGCGGGACATGCTCACTGCCTGCTCAGTCAGCCACAGGACTCCAGCCCCCAGCGTCACATGCAAGTTGGGACCGGAGCCTGCAGCTCCAGTAAGTGACAGGTTCAACTTCTTCTCCCTGTCCCCTCCTCCAGCTGCTGCCTAGGGGCCCGGGCACTGACCTGAGCTCCAGGGTCCTGTGTGCACTACTTGTCCATGTGCTGGTTGCCTGTTGCACTGTGCTCTCCAGCTCCTTTGTCATTGTGCCTGCCAGCCCTGCTGCTCCCTGGTCATACATATACACTGCTCTGTATACTGCTAGACCCCCTGCTCCCACTCAAGTAATTCTAGTTACTGCAATGTAAAAACTGATCACTATGAATTCTTGAGGATGAGGGGGGTGATAGATATTATATATGATTATAACCCCTCTCATCCATTGTAATCTACTCATATACTGCAGTATATGGGTGGATTCCTATGGATGAGGGGGTTGATAGTCATATTTAATATAAACACAAGCCAAGTATAGAACAGTCCTTGAATAGTGTTTATATTAAATATGACTATCACCCCCCTCATCCATTGGAATCCACCCATGTACTGCAGTATATGAGTGGATTACTATGGATAAGAGGGGTTATAGTCATATTTAATATAAACACATGCCAAGTACAGAACAGTCCTTGAATAGTGCTTATATTACATATGGCTATCACCCCCCCTTATCCTTAAGAATACACCAATGTACAGTATATCAGTGTATTCTTTAGGATAATGGGGGGTTATAATCACATAAGTGTCATTCATAGATCCCCCCATAACAGTGTCATCCACAGAACCCCCATAATAGTGTCATCCACAGATCCCCCCATAACAGTGTCATCCACAGAACCCCCATAATAGTGTCATCCACAGATCCCCCCATAACAGTGTCATCCACAGATCCCCCATAACAGTGACAGCCACAGATCCCCCATAACAGTGACATCCACAGATCCCCCATAACAGCGTGTCATCCACAGACCCCCCCATAACAGTGTCATCCACAGACCCCCATAACAGTGCGTCATCTACAGACCCCCCATAACAGTTTCATCCACATATCCCCCCATAACAGTGTCACCCACAGATCCCCCCATAACAGTGTCACCCACAGATCCCCTCCATAACAGTGCCATCCACAGATCCCCCATAACAGTGCCATCCACAGATCCCCCATAACAGTGTCACCCACAGATCCCCCATAACAGTGCCATCCACAGATCCCCCATAACAGTGTCATCCACAGAACCCCCATAACAGTGTGACATCTACAGATCCCCCATAACAGTGTGTCATCACAGATCCTCCATAACAGTGTCATCCACAGATCCCCCATAATAGTGTGTCATCCACAGATCCCCCATAACAGTGTCATCCACTGATCCCCCATAACAGTGACATCACAGATCCCCCATAACAGTGTGTCATCACAGATCCTCCATAACAGTGTCATCCACAGATCCCCCATAACAGTGTCATCTATAGATCCGCCATAACAGTGTCATCCACAGATCCCCCATAACAGTGTCATCTATAGATCCGCCATAACAGTGTCATCCACAGATCCCCCATAACAGTGTCATCCACAGATCCCCCATAACAGTGTCATCCACAGATCCCCCATAACAGTGTCATCCACGGATCCCCCATAACAGTGTCATCCACAGACCACCATTAGTTCAAAGCCCACCAAAAGCACACCTTTTCGTTCAAAATATTTTTTTTCTTATTTTCCTCCTTAAAAACTTAGGTGCGTCAAAAATACGGTGTGTATATATATATTGCTTAAATTGCACTTTATATTTGTGCGGGGAGGAAGGGGCCAAGTACTGAGTTTTGCTAATAGGCCCCATGATTTCTATGTACGCCCCTGCTCATAACTGTAAAAAAGATAAATAAAAGCTGTTTTGGATTCTATCTCATTATCTTTTGATTCATTCCATTTAACCCACAAAGAACACTTATTCCTCACCCTCAGGATAGAGGATATGTTTCTGATCACTGTGCCAAAAACAGAGGTCCCCAAGATCTCCGTGTGAATAGAGTAGCAGTGCACATGCGTGACCACCTCTGCATTCACTTTTATGGGACAACTAAGTATTGTGTTTGGTTCTCTCTCTTTAAATTATATTTATCAGATTTTCTAATCAAAATGTAAAATCACAAAATAATTATTATCAATAAAGTTCCAGCATGAACAACATAATATTGTAATGATCTAACAATACAAAAGGATTCTATATCAAAGCGGCAATAAAGTATCACTAACTGAAACCGTTAGTGAAAACTAAAATGTGACAAATATTAAAATAAGAGAATGCCTAATTAAAACATCTCTCTGACAGTTCCATAGAAGTGACTGGAGCATAACATTACCGCTACAGTCACTTGGTGAATCGGAGACCTCCATTCTCGCAATCTGTAAGAGTCCAGGTTGTCGGATCCCCAGCCAATAGACACTTATCCCCTATACCAGGGGTAGGCAACCTTTGGCTCCCAGCTGTTGTGAAACTACAACTCCCAGCATGCATAGTTGCTCTGCTCGTCTAAGAACTTACATAGAAATGAATGGAGCATGCTGGGAATTGTAGTTTCACAACAGCTGGGAGCCGAAGGTTGCTGATGCCTGCCCTATACTGTGAATAAGAAATGTGTAATTTTTTGTCTTTTTAAAAAAAAAAAATTTGGGGGGGGGCTTTAATTACTAGGCAGGAAAGGGCCTAAATGGGATATTCCCATATCAGCCATTCATGGCATCCATAGGTGCCACCAGAGGAAATCATTGTGACATCAGTCCCTGGCAGAACTAATCTGGGTCTGCTAAGACCCAGCAGCTCCGCTATACCTGGAGTTACCTTTAGATCATGTGATCACCAGGTTGTATAGGGGCAGTTCCATCACTGCTTCCTATATTGAGTTCATTGAGAGCTATGTAGACTGTTTTGTCTTCTCCACAGGCCCCCTGCCGGTGTCTGACAAGCCACAGACCCAGCCTGCTCCTGCTTGTTTGCAGGAGCAGGTGCCTAAATGTAGTACCGCCAAAAGACGTAACTGCAGCGTAGAAAGAAATTCCCTCCTGATATAAACACAAATCGTTAATATAATGTACAATTATAAAACATGAAGTTGTTTTCTGTATCAGTGACTCGACTTTCATGGAGTAATTCTCTCCAAAAAAAAAATCCTTCCTCTTCACTTCACTTGATAACTTCACCACTAATTAGAATTTCAATTATAGAAAGATAAAAGGATCTGCCATAAAGTATAACCCCGCAGATTCTGTGTGGGCCCTGACTGTTGACTCATGATTTCCTTCTCTTATTTTTCCCTTTCTTACAAGCCACGTCCCTAAGGCAGCGAAACCGGGAGAGGAGGGGGAACGGCCTTAAGTAATCTGCAGAAATGTCAATCACCGCATGTTTGACTGACTCTTTAAAAGCTTCTTGTTCTTGCTTGGCCTGGCTTGTCAGAACAGATGATGAAAATGTAACAGAGAGCAGCGGTGAAACGAGCGCCATCCGCTATCGCATTGTTATCACTCCGTATAGCTAACATAGTATAATGAGGGCATGTAAGGCACTTGGAGTTCACTGTTAACCACTCAACGACTGCCCACCATAAATCTACAGTGGTCGAATCTAGTCTGCCAATGTGTATTTATGGTGCTCAGGTGTATGTGATGGTGAAGTAACACATTGGGGGGTCATATACCTTGGGCAGGATGTGGATGGGCACTGTAGTTGATGTGAACAGTTTATTTTGTGAACTTCATTGTGTAGTCTGTGTTATGCACTATATATGGATAACACATTGTTGACAGTGGAAAGGGTTAACTGCCTAAAATACAGCAAAAGGCTGAGCTGAGCCGCACGTCAATGTGAGGGTCACCTCCCATAGCTAGCAAGTTCCTCAGAGGAGTTATATACTAGTGCAGGCATACTTTCTGGTCAAACAGCGATGAGAGGACGAGCTGGGTAATACTGCAGATTCCTGCATATAGTTAGCTAGTAGTGGAGGTGAGTAGCACGAGCCATAAAGTTGCACCACCTCAGGGCATGTGATGATGCAGCTGAGCACCACAGAGGAGTAGAGGTCTAGCCCGTGCATCCTGATAGCAGCCTTTGCTTGCATAATAATGCAGGTCTGTGACCAATAGCAATAATAAAAAGTACATTGGGGTCCCGACTCCCTACCATGTAATAAGCTATGTGTAATACTATGTGCCAAGTGGGGAAAAATGCTACAACCTGTGCTACTCTATGCATACTGTGCAGAACCGTGCCAGGTGGAGGAAGCACTTTGGCTCACTGCTGATGTCAACATTTTTCAATGCCGTCAACTAGGGAAAACCATTGCCACAGTATCAACATCCAGGGAATTTGGCTGCGCCAAAGGGGAGAGTAAGCTGTTGTTTGTTAGGCCTTATTCACACGTCCGCAATGTAGTCCGCATGTATTCCGCAATTTTGCGGAATACATGCGGACCCATTGACTGTGAATGGGGCCGGGAAAGATGCGGAGAGCACACACTGTGCTCTCCGCATCCGATTTTGCGGAGCGCGCCGCCGATTTTCTGGTCCGCGGCTCCGCAAAAAAAATAGAGCATGTCCTATTCTTGTCCGCAATTGCGGACAAGAAGAGGCATTTTCTATGGAGTCCGAGAAATGTGCGGTCTGCAAAAATGCGGAATGCACATTGCCGGTGTGTCCGTGTTTTGCGGATCCGCGGCTCCGTGGATCCGCAAAACACTTGCGGACGTGTGAATGTAGCCTTAAAGTGATAGGACTTCAGTTACACCTGTTGACATGAATAAAGGCATTGATAAATTCTTTATGCATGTTGCCCTTTAAAAAATTGTAACCATAAAGCCTGTTGCCTCTTGTGAGACTATTGTAACCAATAAGTTTGTTGTGCCAGATAAGACCAGTAAATATTCTTATAGCAAGTGCCATCTGTGTCCGGCTGTTTCCTTCTGCCATCCTAATCACGATTACAAGGTTAAAGTGTCACCCCAATTCTAACCATCACTTCGTTTCTAGGTCCAAAATACTGTTCAGAATACTTTCTCGAATACTTTTCTCAATACTTTTACTGGGGTCCAGGCTCAGTTTTTCTGCCACAGAGCTCCAAATCTCCTGCTGTCCACTGAAGTTAAATGAAAACATTCTGTCTGTCTTCAGCCCCCATACTGGTCCACAGGATAGGTCATCAGTGTCTGATCGACACCCTGGACCCCTGTAAATCAGCTTTTTGAAGAGGCCATGGCACTTCGGTGAGTGTCATTGCCTTCTCGCAGCTTGTGAAGAACATTGTATAGTGGCTGTGCTTGGTATTGCAGCCCAGGACTACTTACTTGAATGGGACTGAGCTGTGCCTAGACCATGAGACCAATGGATGTGACAATACTAGCCTACGGCAAGGTGCGAGGAGTCTGTGGGTCTTCAAGCAGCTGATCGTCAGGTTTACCAGGGGTCGGACTCCCACGATACTGATGATCTATCCTGAGGATAGGTCATTGGTATAAAACATTCTGTAACAAGAGGTGTTTTCATGAGAAATGGAATGGACTTTATTGATATTCATAGATTTGGAACTTAAAGGTTTTATCCAACTGCTATAATGACCCCTCCAATGCCCAGGCTCCTCGTATACATTATACCTATCTGCTCCCTCGGCACCCGCATCGCTCCGGATCCTTGCACAGCCGACGCTGCATCTCCCCATGGCTCAGACCAAAATATTCTGCGATGGCGGGGAGCAACCTATAGCAGGCTGAGACAGGGACAAGCCTCCCTAGCATTGCGGGTGATGCTAGGGAGGCTCGTCCACATCATGGCTTGCTATTGGCTGCTCCCCCCATTGCCGGATGCTTTGATCCAAGCGATGGGGCGATACAGCGGGGATCCAGAGCAACGCGGGTGCCAAGGAGCAAGTAAGTATAATGTATACGAGAGACCTGTGCATTGTGGGGGTCATTAAGAGCCTGGATACCCCCATTAAATTTTGGCATATATGCCCTAGGGGCCCACAGTAGCAGACTGATGCAATACCTATCAATGCCCTGTATCCCGCAACTTTTAATTGCCGCCCACATTTGCAAGTCTCCAACAGTATTCACATTTCACTCAATCACTTCCATATCTTATATTTAACAGGCCGGCTTCTCATGGCTGACTGTGAGAGTTAATGATTAATGGCTTCCATTTTTCTTGGCTGTACTAAGTAATGAAGTTTCTCCGAGCTGGGTATTTGGGTTAGCGCTTTTAATCAATTTTTGTGGAAAAGAATATTGTTAAGAAGTCATTGTAAAAAATAATTGATAAAGTGAAATCTCTGCAAAACCGAGCTAAAAATATCAAATCTTAAATCGTCACTAAATAAAGATAAGAAGTATCAAGTAGAATTACAGAGTAGTTATTATATCATCCAGTCTGAAAAGAGAATATGGGGAAACCAAGTAATTGCAGTTTCCCAAAACGTAAAGGTGTTGTCCCATGAAAAATATTACACAGTTTTCAAACCAGCACCTGGATCTGAATACTTTTGTAATTGCATGTAATTAAACATTTCACATAGATTTTATTGAATAACTCAGTGGCTATCTGTATAGCGCCACCTGCTGTTTGTTCTTTTTCTTATTTCCTTGACCTGCTCACTGAGAAGGCCGCACATGCTCAGTTTCATTCTTTAACTGCCTCCTGAGCTGTGATAGGGAGAGCATGGACACGCCCCCTGAGCTGCAGCAGAAAAGACACTCCCCTTGAGCTTTCAGCTCGATTTATAAATCTAGCAGAGCAATGAATGGGAAGATCTCTGGATCCATGTGAGGTACAGGGCTGGTTCTAGCTTTGTTAGGAAGAGACTGCCATGTCCTATATGACGTCTGATTTTCATTTTTTACATTAGTCATGGGATAACCCCTTTAAAGTGCAGTAGTACATACAGTATAAATATATGAAGCTTTGTGATACTTATTATTAAGATAAAACTGCATTGTTCTCCCTTTCCAGCAGCCTGTAGTTTCCCTTCCTACAGTATTTCTGAAAAATTTCAGACACCCTCTCAGTGACCCAAAAAATATAGTGCAAAACAGTATCTAGAGAGGAGGGGAGAGGAGGGGGATGCTGCTGCAGTCTCTCCGCTTCAGTGTTTAGTGAAACATGAGGGGAGAGTTGAAAGGGAGACATCTGATTGGTCTAGAGTGCCCAGCATAGCTCTTATATCACTCCGGGAAGAGTCCACCCACTCAGCAAGCGTGGGTTGAGAAAATAGCAGTGGGAAAAAGGAAAACATTCCCAAATCTTTGAAGCTACAATGGTAGCTCCAACGATAGGTGTTGTATACAGATTCCCGATCTAGCACCAAGTTGTCAGTGCAAGGTGATGACATCACTAGACTGAGCTTCCAGCTGCCATGACAACCACAATCTCATCCTGGCAGCGCTTATTTAAAGCAGACAAGGGCCTCGTGACCCTTGCCCAAATATCGATTGCCGTTCCCAAGGCTGGATCCAGCCTGAAGTCAACTTTTCCAAGCCTCCGTGTTTGACCCAGTTTTCATGTTTGGGAACGTATGGCCTCAACCCTGGAATTTCTCACCTTTTTTTCATCTTTCTAGTTCAACCTCTAGCTTGCACTTCTAACACTGCTTCCGTCTCACCTTCTAGAGTTGCTGTCTTTTGCTGACTTCCCAGTTCTGACCCAAAGCTGCTATATAACTAGGCTCCCTTGCCTGAATAATGTTTTTCTCAACCAATCACTGACTGTTCTGTGGACCACGGCCTAAGCATGTGATCGGATACATTCATAATTCCTTGTGAAAGTCATTGGTGAAGCACTGAATGATCACTAAGACTCCATACCTCAGTTTAGCTAGCCCAAGATTGACAGTAGTCTAAATGTGTCACTCTCCAAGTAGCGCTTACGTGACAACAGCCTTCATATTTTTCTCAAACATTTTATAAGAAACTACAGTCAGAAAACATGTTTGACTTCTGTAAGGAGAGAGTTGTGGGCATGCTTTGTGACATGTTTACAATTGACTGTGCAGGGAGGAGGAGCTGTAAGGAGACAGTTGTGGGCATGCTCTGTGACATGCTTAGAATTGATCGTGCAGGGAGAAGGAGCTGTAAGGAGACAGTTGTGAGCATGCTTTGGGACATGTTTAGAAGTGGCTGTGCAGGGAGGAGGAACTGTAAGGAGAGAGTTGTGAGCATGCTCTTATGACATTTCTAGAAGTAACTGTGCAGGGAGGAGGAGATGCAAAGAGAGAGTTATGATCATGCTCCTATGACATGTTTAGAAGTGATTGTGCAGGGAGGAGGAGCTGGTAAAAGAGAGTTATGAGCATGCTCTGTGACATGTTTAGCAGTTATTATGCTGGGAGGAGGAGCTTTAAGGAGTTATGAGCATGCTCTGCGACATGTTTAGAAATGATTGTGCAGGGAGGAGGAGCTGTTAAAAGAGAGTTATGAGCATGCTCTGTGACATGTTTAGCAGTTATTATGCAGGGAGGAGGAGCTTTAAGGAGTTATGAGCATGCTCTGTTACATGCTTAAAAGTAACAGTAAAGGGAGAAGCAGCTGCTCTATTTCCATCACCGACAGTCAATATGGTTTTCCTGTGTTACCTACATTCCGAATTATAATTAAATCTATAATTTATAACACAGAAATTGAAGGCACAATATAAATATTTACATAAAATAGATAATTACAGATATTTTTTCTTTAACATAATATACGCAGACAAATACAAACAGTGCCACAGTGTTACAGGACCTGGCTACTGAACCAACTCCCAGTGTAGACTACAAAAGTGAAGTCATTTGGGGGCTCAGAAGCCACGCTGAAAGCAGGAATATTAGAGGATTTTTTTCTATAATGATATGAGAAATCAAACAATGAAAAAAATTAAGTCTTTGATAAAATGTTTGAGTTTTAAGACTGAAGGCAGAGAAACAAACAGAAGGTGGCTGTACAATTATTTGTGTTCTGGATCACACATTACATTGAGCTTTAATGTGTTCAGTGAACTAGATGGAAAGCTTATCGCTAATCAGTGCAAGGGAGAAGCAAATGCTTGAGGAGCGACGCTGGCATCTGTTACCCTGACTAAGCTATTAATCATTCTAATTTATAATGAGCCCCAGAGCTGCTAACATATCAGATATCTGCTACCGTCATTATATGATTTCTGTAATCGGAAGAATGAGAATGTATTCTTTGGTTGTAACAGTCGCATCAATAACATGTCAAAAACGCATTATTCATGTTTAAATATATAACTATTATAATACTGCCTGCCTCCTACAGTATGTCCAAGAATATGACTACTATATTACTGCTCCTATGTGCAAGAATGTAGCTACTATAATACTGCCTCCTATGTACAAGAATATAACCACTATAATACTGCCTCCTATGTACAAGAATATAACTACTATAATACTGCTCTTATGTACAAGAATATAACTACTATAATACTGCCTCCTATGTACAAGAATATAACTACTATAATACTGCTTCTATATACAAGAATATAACTACTATATTACTGCTCCTATGTACAAGAATATACCTACTATAATACTGCCTCCTATGTACAAGAATATAACCACTATAATACTGCCTCCTATGTACAAGAATATAACCACTATAATACTGCCTCCTATGTACAAGAATATAACTACTATAATACTGCTCTTATGTACAAGAATATAACTACTATAACACTGCTCCTATGTACAAGAATATAACTACTATAATACTGCTTCTATGTACAATAATAAAACTACTATAATACTACTCCTATGTACAAGAATATAACCACTATAATACTGCTCCTATGTACAAGAATATAACCACTATAATACTGCCTCCTATGTACAAGAATATAACCACTATAATACTGCCTCCTATGTACAAGAATATAACCACTATAATACTGCCTCCTATGTACAAGAATATAACTACTATAATACTGCTCCTATGTACGAGAATATAACTACTATAATACTGCCTCCTATGTACAAGAATATAACCACTATAATACTGCTCCCACGTAGTAGAATATAACTACCGTACTATCATACTGCCTCCTGTATATAATTGTTTGAAGCTGACCCAGTATTAGATACTTGACATGAGACCCGCTTTGCTGATAATGTAGTGTCACATGTATCATTGTAGTACCCAGCCTGAGTTAATGGGATCCATACTGTACATTTCCTCGGTGATGGGCAGTGATTACGATGCCGCTCTCCTCGCTTGGAGCTCTTGTGAGCTCATCCATAAAATATAAGTTCTCTTTGAAGGCATGAATAATTTCAGCTGCCTGATGCCTGCGATGTGAGGAGAAATTGAGGGGGATTTATAGTATTATTTGATGTGGAGATATAACACGGTTAAAGGCCATTGCGGGTTTTGTTTTTTCTTTGCTTTTAGTTTCACTGCAAAATACCGTACAACACTCACTGCCATCATCTCCAGACACCCTGAAATCATCCGTTTTCTGTGATCTATTACCATATTATGGCTTCTGCCCATCCTAAAAAAAAGTCTAGGTTCCTTTTATTGGGATTTTTTTGATATTTAGGCATATTTTTAGCGATCTGTTGCTTTATTCTGGATAAAAAGTACTTTCATATGTAAATGAGCAGTTAAGTGCACTGAGGGCGAGGCCAACCCACTCTGTGCACTCTTGCTTCTCCTGATTCCTCTGCCAGCCCCTACTTCTTCTTTATTGACAGAGTCAGACGAGATGACAATGCTGGAACCTGGCCCTGTCAGTCAAGGAGCGGGTGAAGCTAGGGGATAATCATCTGATTGATGGGGGTCAGAGCCAAGCCTCTACAGTGGCCACTGCAGGGGAAATGTGGTATTACATGCAATATACAATATGCTTTTTCTTCTCTCTATTCTAGCTCATAGAGGAGGTCATAAGACAGGTCCTCTCGCTCATAGGGTGCATGGGATGAGGTTATCTTTAATCGTCGCAGAAAAAAGCAGCATCAGAGGAGCAAAGGGTTAATTTATGCTTATGCGTATGTGGGAATAGAACGTTCAGATAGAATTTTTTTTTTTATCCAATCTAGCAGACACTAAGCTCCGTGCTGTACTGAAGTTCTACATAGACTGACATTTTGTAGGTCAGGCGAGATCTCCGCACATTACCGCACGTGCCATTAACTCTGCTTTAGAAAGAAAAAAAAAAAAACAATAAGAATTTGCCTATGGGGCAAAACATCTCGGATATTGTTAATAGACCAAATGAGAGTCACAAGACGGAAGCCGAGATGAAATGAGAATTAGATGAGATAGCAGCACAAAGCTCCCGACTCTCAGAGACAAGAGCTCGCGGCACACACGATCCTGTCCAAATTAAATGTTTATGCTTTGTACTCGACAGCCGGGATGGGAGGGGACGTGAATCACCCTGAAGTGAAGGCGACGGAGAATTACACTCAAAATGGAAGGGTCACAATGAACAGGCAGAATCACTGGAAGGAGACACACGGAAAGGCTCTCTGAGTGAAATACATTGACCGTACCAGCATTCAAAAAAAGTAATTCCCCCAAAAAAAAATTAAAAATAAATTTTTTATTTCTATAGATTGGGGGTTGTGTTGGCCAGTTTCATTTAAAACAGCTTCTGAGTTGTATAGTCTTATAGGACATGATATAAGAAGTCGTCTATCCCAGAATAGAACAGGTTTAATTCTCCTATCGGGAAAAAAAATGATGGACCTTATGGGAGGGATCTTTGGGTATTTCCTCAAAAGGTTGATTTTGCCTACTTCTGGATCAACACTACAGGATTACAGTAGAAATGCCAACGCTACACACACATAGTACGATGCGTGACTACAATAATGTTAACCAAATGACCATAAAGGGACACGCATTTACAATTTCACAAACTTTATTAGTTGATAAAAGACCAACGACATACACAATATCAATATAAAAATAGTTATATATAGCAGCAATACAGGTATTAGCCAAGACATGTGGCTCCCCTCCCACACATAAAAAACACCGATAGTTCTCCTATATAAGGTAAAAACCTTTTACAAAAGTACTGGCATAGACAAACACATCCCCAATATAACAATTGTATAATAGAACAAAACCCCACTAAAACTGGTATAGTGGATAAACCACACAAACACTGCAGCAAGGAGGCATATATATTCCATAAATGTATACCTGAGGGACACTTAGAGAGGAGAACACGGGTTTTCTATTGCAGAGAGGAGAGCCCACCCCGACGTACGTTGAGAAAGCGGAGCGAAACGTACGTCGGGTGGGCTCTCCTCTGCAATAGAAAACCCGTGTTCTCCTCTCTAAGTGTCCCTCAGGTATACATTTATGGAATATATATGCCTCCTTGCTGCAGTGTTTGTGTGGTTTATCCACTATACCAGTTTTAGTGGGGCTTTGTTCTATTATACAATTGTTATATTGGGGATGTGTTTGTCTATGCCAGTACTTTTGTAAAAGGTTTTTACCTTATATAGGAGAACTATCGGTGTTTTCTATGTGTGGGAGGGGAGCCACATGTCTTGGCTAATACCTGTATTGCTGCTATATATAACTATTTTTATATTGATATTGTGTATGTCGTTGGTCTTTTATCAACTAATAAAGTTTGTGAAATTGTAAATGCGTGTCCCTTTATGGTCATTTGGTTAACAGGATTACAGTAGAGCCAGCATTAGGGCAGAATAAGTGGTACTGTGGTCATGGACATATCCCCCACCTCTTTATATAGGCAATGCGTACCCAAATGGTAATAGATATGTTTAACCGGACCCTAAAGAGAAGCCCCCCCCCCCCAAAAAAAAAAAAAAACAGTAGTTCCTCGATCCCATTAATCAGACCCCAAAGACGAGCCAGATTGCTAACGTCCATCTACAGTATGCATCGGGAAAGTGTGCTGTCCATCCCCCATAAGTGCCCATGTATGAATACGTTTTTTTTTACTATATATGTTCTGCTGCACTATTTCCTTCCACTATTTCCCTGCTAGATGGCACCAATCAGAGGCAAAAACAAAAAATTTTCGGCATCTGCCGCTGTATCCTTTAACTGATGGTCCAGGAGCTTTCTTAGCACGTACGCTCAAGGCGCAATATACAAAAGACCGTAAAAATGAAATCCAGCCACCAAAAGGCAAAGAGTGAAGTCAGCGCCATAACTCAGTCAACCAATGCCATCTTGGTTACAAGCGGAGCCTTTGGCTACAGTCAAATGGACAAACTCCGTCACCTGAAAAAAACGGATGCAAAATCTTTGGCACAAATCCGAGGGTGACCTTTGGTATCCTGCTGCGGATTCACACTTCGAACTGCCATGGGTCTGCGTGCAGAATTCCATGGGGCTAATCCACATGAGGTGAACCTACCATGGTTTCCATCAACAAGTTACATGCCACTTGGCCGCATATTTCACATGGAGTGATATACAGGCCTAAATCTATTTTTGACGCCACGCTGCTCTCTAGTTTCAGGTCCTGCTGATGAAAATCATCCCTATAGCATGATTCTGCCACCACCATGCTTCACTGTGGGAATGGTGTTCTTGGGGTGATGAGAACTGTTGGGTTTGTACCACAAACAACGTTTCACCTGATGGTCTCATTGGGCGTCTGCCACAAGATGTTTGGAGACCTCCAAATGGGTTTTGTGATGTTTTTCGTTCAGCAATGTCTTTTTTCTCTCCCATAAAGCCCCCTCTGTGGAGTGAAGGCTTGTAGTGGTCCTATGGACAGATGCCTCCAAGAATAATTTCTTCTGGTGGGCCCAAAGAATTCACAGAACCCACGTTCTTACTGTATTGTTGGTGGTGATATTGAATTAGGGTTGGTTCTGTACCCAGAAGACCTGGGCTGATGTCAGAACTATTAGGCTTGAAGAGCCTATGGTGATCTGGGTAAACATGCTCTATGCTTGTCAAGCCAAGACCCGGTAAAAAAGGGGCCCACTGTCATCCAAGGGCTCCCCCTACACCTTAGCTTGTTTCTGTACAGAAGTATTATATGTTGCGGCACCCTCTGGATATTCTATGAAGGTCTCAGGCTTCGTACATGATTCTGGTGCTGCTGTTGAAGTCAGCATTTCCCCTACTGAGAAAATCCATGTTTTATCTAATACATATGTAAATTAATTCAGGCTTGACTTTTTCATTAACCGATTGCATCGTTGCTGTTCCTAATCTTCAAAAGGATTTCCAACACCAAGGATTTAGAAAAAGCGAAGTTGTCAGCAATGCTTCCACTTATCAGCCGCACAGCTGCAAACACCACGTCACCACGACCGGGAGGAAAAGACAATCACAGTCACATTTATTTCTCAAGCGTTCCTTCAAAAAGTTCTGATAAAAAAAATTCATTATAGGACTGATAACCTCACTATTAACTAGTCCTTATTGCTAAACCAGCTTTTGGCGTATCTTTTTATTCGACTAACCATACAGTATTATTATAGACACACCCAGGATTTTGAGGAGGGAAATAAGAAAAAAATATTTTTTGTCAGACTCAGATTAAACCCCCATTCTTCATTAGACCTCAGATCAGACCCCCAATCTTCATCAGACCCTAAAATCAGACCCTCAAGCTCCATCGGCCTCAGATCAGATTCCCCAACCTTCATCAGCCCCAGATCAGACCCCATCTCAGACCTCAAATCAGACCCCTTCAAGAGCCTCAGATCAGACAGTAAAATAAATAAATAAACTTACCTGTCCTGCTCTGGACAGCACTGCCGAGTGCAGATCTACTCACCACTCTCAGCTAAGAGCTCTACATCCCAACACTTTATGCAGTCAGGACAGGATGAAGAGCGAGGTTCGGAGGAAGACCCAGAAGGGTTAGTAGAGCCAGGGCAGCGCTCCCCTCACTTACCTCACTGCTCCATGCAGTCATTGGTTTTCGGACTATAAGACACATTGCCACTTTCCCCCCACTTTTGGAGGAAAAAACTGCGTCTTATAGTCTAAAAAATATGGTAGATATATTCTTGCACATAGAGGCAGTATTATAGTTATTATATTCTCGTACATAGGAGCAGTATTATAGTAGTTATATTCTTGTACATAGGAGCAGTATTATAGTAGTTATATTCTTGTACATAGGAGCAGTATTATAGTAGTTATATTCTTGTACATAGGAGCAGTATTATAGTAGTTATATTCTTGTACATAGGAGCAGTATTATAGTAGTTATATTCTTGTACATAGGAGGCAGTATTATAGTAGTTATATTCTTGTACATAGGAGCAGCATCATAGTAGTTATATTCTCGTACATAGGAGCAGTATTATAGTAGTTATATTCTTGTACATAGGAGGCAGTATTATAGTAGTTATAGTCTTTGTACATATTATGCAGTATTATAGTAGTTATATTCTTGTATATAGGAGCGGCACAGGGAGTGGGGACCCAGGTAAGTATATTCAACGTGGGGGCCCAGCACATAGGGGCAGTGGCGTAGGGATCGCCATAGCAGCCATAGCAATGGCTATGGGGCCCTACACCACTGGGGGCCCGGGCTGCCGGCTGAGGAGTACAGTCTTGCTGAGGGTGCCGGCGCCCCTCCTCCCCGCCCAGCACCGTCTCCTCTCCACCCAGCCCTGCCTCCTAGGTAATTTATTCACTGCACTCACTTGCCTCTAATTGAAAGAAGCGCCGTAATCTCACACAGGCGCACTGGCAGATGCATCGAAGTGCGCACACGCCGTCTTCCTGGCCTCTGCCAGTGCGCCTGTGTGAGAATACGGCGCTTCTCTTCAATTAGAGGCAAGTGAGTGCAGTGAATAAATTAGCTAGCAGGCGGCAAGGAGGAGATCTGTGGATGACACTGAGGGGGGGGGATCTGTGGATGACACTAAGGAGGGCTCTGTGGATAACACTGAGGGGGGATCTGTGGATGACAGATGACAGATGACAGATCTGTGGATAACACTGAGGGGGGATCTGTGGATGACAGATAGGGGGGATCTGTGGATAACAGATAGGGGGGGATCTGTGGATGATACTGAGGGGGGATCTGTAGATAATACTGAGGGGGGGATTTGTGGATGGCACTGAGGGGGGATCTGTGGATAATAATGAAAGGGGGATCTGTGGATGAGACTGAAGAGGGGATCTGTGGATGACACTGAAGGAGGGATCTGTGGATGACACTTATGGGGGATCTGTGGATGGCACTTAAGGGGGGATCTGTAGATGGCACTTAAGTGGGGGATCAGTGGATGGCACTTAAGTGGGGGATCAGTGGATGGCACTTAAGGGGGGTATCTGTATATGGCACTTAAGGGGAGATCTGTGGAGGACACTTAAGGGGGGATCGGTGGATGACACTTAAGAGGGGGATCTGTGGAGGACACTTAAGGTGGGATCTGTGGATGGCACTTAAAGGGGGGATCTGTGGATGACACTTAAGGGGGGATTTGTGGATGACACTTAAGGGGGGATTTGTGGATGACACTTAAGGGGGGATTTGTGGATGACACTTAAGGGGGGGATGTGTGGATGACACTTAAGGGGGGATCTGTGGATGACACTTAAGGGGGGATCTGTGGATGACACTTAGAGGGGATCTAGGGAGGGGTGTCGGGATGTTGGGGTGGGAGGTCCTGGAGGAGTGTTTGGGTAGAAGCTCTGGAGGGGGTGGGAGGTCTGATAGGTATGTGGGGGTGGGAGAGCCGGGAGGGGGGGCCCATACATTTTTTTTGCTATGGGGCCCAGTCATTTCTAGCTACGCCCCTGCATGGGGGGGCAGTTATTGATATTGGATAACCTCTTTAAAGGCACATTACATGACATCAAATCATGGTGTATCATCATAGCTGAAAGTTACATGGCACAAATAAGTGTGTAAAGATATATAACCTGCATAAAACATAACATAAATGTAATGGTGGCATGTCTTCAGCAACAGGCAACAGTTCAGCTTAGGTGATCTTGCCACTACAATGGTAACCCACAGGAATACAACGGATATGGCTTTTTCTGTAAGCGGAGATATTTCCAACACTCTTACCAGGTGCTTCCCCACTGCGGCTAGTGATTTGCCGAGTGGGCAACCCCTTTTATTTCCTGTATGTCAAGTCAGAACCCGGAAGTGGAGATCAGTGGGGGTCGGGGAGGCAGTGTAACCAGTGTACCCTGTTCCTACACTCTTGGTAGGAGTGGACTGGTCCTGCTTCCTGCCAGGAGGAGGAGTTCCTGATGCATATTCTTCAGCGAGAAATACTTAATTTTGTCAGTTAGTGAAGCCTTGAGAGTCCAGATAGCAGAGTGAACTGCTACTTTTGCATCTACAGACACTGCTGTAAGGTGAGGGGATACAGCCAAATCACCCATCAATGAAAAACCACTAGGTCACCTAAATGCTGAAATGCCACCAACCAACCTACCTCTATACCCTTGTTGGTGCCAGAGGAGAATTGCACTAACACCTGTTCTACTGTATGTATTTCAAGCTCTACTGTGCACCTAGTACAAAGAACTTTGTTATGTTTAACTCTGACCTCATTCTTCAGTATTATATTTCCCCAGGGAGCAAGGGCCTAAGGGAGTGCACCATGACACCCTACTTCATCAGGGCTACCACCACTCTCATCCTCTACACCTGGCTCCTCAGGGGGAGGCTGCACAAGGAGGGGGAGGAAGGATCAGGTTTGATCACAGGATTGGACAAGTTAACCCTTGGGGAATTACGTTTTCTGCAATGCAAGGGAGTTGTGGTGGCATTGGAACTGTGTATTAGAGCAGGCCTCCTACCCAACTACTATTACGACCGCAAATGCCATGGGGCTCAGGGGAGCGGTCACGGCACTACACCAGATTTTTTAGTAGCTGCCACTTTTTGTGTATACCTCTGCCCCTACCAGTGATCTTTTGGGCCCATTAGCAGCGCCTATACCATCCCATGGACCTGAACTTCCCTAGGACCTTTAACATACTCTCACGTCAAGGCTTAATGTCCTATAAAAGATTAAAACAGAATCCGCCCTTTAATTTCAGTGTATTTGATGTTCGGCGTCTCTCGGCAGAAGTTTTCTATTGATCTTGCACGAGGTAAGGTGTCTTTGTCTTCTTCTTTATTGTTATCTTGAGAAGCTTCTCTCAAGATCCTTAATAAGTTAAACATCTACAGCTTGGTATACAGGTAATGAGTTTTATTCAGGGCTGCATGACGGGGATGTAGTGCGAGCGCTGAGTATAATAGATTAGGCCGGCGAATACATGAAATTGTTGTACGCTTGGGATGTGTCCTCAATGAACGCTGCGGAGCAAAGAGGGAGAAGTAATTACTGGAGGTTTGTACTCCGGTGGAGATTGCAGGCAGATGATGGAGGTAATCCATGCAAGAATGATTAACTCAGCTTAATTCCACTGCCGTTGTCAACTTTATGGAAATCATATCGAACTGTGTCACCAACAGGAACATATTGGGGGGGAGGGGTATTGCTGCCTCTGATGCAGTGCGTTCACTATAACGGGGGGAGGAAGTTGAACTAACACCAGAAAGTTGAAAGTGCAAAGAAAAAGGGGGTCAGTCAGCACATCCCTATGCACAGGTGTGCGCTGCCATGGCTTGATTAAAAGATGGCTGCACAAAACATCATAAACTGATAGCAAAAAATAAGAAAAGGGGCTCATTCCAAAAATATGGAATGAAGGAAGCTCTTAGCGCACATTTTTGATCAAAAGTATGTCGGGCGCAAGTACCACGTCACGGCGCCTTCCGCACAAGGGTCCCTAACATTGCAGACACTGCCTCTTATGGACTTACCAGTCTCCTTTCATTCAGGGCACTGCAGGAATCAGCTAAATTGCTTTTGTGCTGAGAAGTCCCAGGTACTTGGGCGTTGCTCAGTCCTAAAGAGGCGCCACCCTCAATATATACTGTAAGACAGAGTTCAGACTAAGTAAATATATATCTACACTCACAAGTGCATAGCCATAAGGCAAACAAGGTTGGTTGAAAGATGGCTGCACAATACATCATAAACTGATAGCAAAAAATAAGAAAAGGGGCTCATTCCAAAAACATGGAATGAAGGAAGCTCTTAGTGCACATATTTGATCAAAAGAATGTCGGGCCCAAGTACCACGTCACGGCAGCTTCCGCACAAGGGTCCCTAACATTACAGATACTGCCTCTCATGGACTTACCAGTGTCCTTTCATTCAGGGCACTGCAGGAACCAGCTAAATTGCTTTTGTGCTGAGAAGTCCCAGGTACTTGGGCGTTGCTCAGTCCAAAAGAGGCGCCACCCTCAATATATAATATAAGACAGGCGCCTCTTTTGGACTGAGCAGCGCCCAAGTACCTGGGACTTCTCAGCACAAAAGCAATTTAGCTGGTTCCTGCAGTGCCCTGAATGAAAGGAGACTGGTAAGTCCATGAGAGGCAGTATCTGTAATGTTAGGGACCCTTGTGCGGAAGCCGCCGTGACGTGGTACTTGGGCCCGACATACTTTTGATCAAAAATGTGCGGTAAGAGCTTCCTTCATTCCATTTTTTTGGAATGAGCCCCTTTTCCTATTTTTTGCTATCAGTTTATGATGTATTGTGCAGCCATCTTTTAACCAACCTTTTTTAATTGTCTGTTCACATACCCATATGAGGGCTTGTTTTTTGCGTGACAAGTTGAACTTTCCAACACCACCATTTAATATTGCATATGATGTAGTGGGAAGTGGGAAAAAAATTCCAAAAAAAAGCAATTCCACCACAGTTTTACGGGTTTTAAATTTACTACGTTCGATGGGCGATAAAACTGACCAGTTACTTTTATTCTACAGGTCAGTATGAATCTGGCGATACCTTATATGTATAGTTTTTCTTGCGTTTTGATAGGGATAAAAAAATTAAAAAGTGGGAAAAAAATCGGTTTTATTTTTTGTCGCCATATTTTACTGCAGAAACAGATAATACCCCTGATAATACTAGTACCGCACAGAGCCCCCCCCTAAAATACCCCTTCTTTGTGGCCTCAGTAGAAGCCCCCATAGTTCCCCATAATAATGTGCCAGTAATAAGTGCCTCTCTGCTCCCCCATGTGCCAGTAACAAGTGGCTCTTTAAACCCCCACCCCATGTGCCAGTTACAAGTGCCTCTTTAACCCCCCCCCACCCCATGTGCCAGTTACAAGTGTCTCTTTACCCCCCCCCCATGTGCAAGTAACAAGTGCCTCTAACCCCCCCACCCCATGTGCTAGTTACAAGTGCCTCTTTACCCCCCCATGTGCCAGTAACAAGTGCCTCTAACCCCCCACCCCATGTGCCAGTTACAAGTGCCTCTTAAACCCCCCACCCCATCCATGTGCCAGTTACAAGTGCCTCTTTAACCCCCACCCCATGTGCCAGTTACAAGTGCCTCTTAACCCCCACCCCATGTGTCAGTTACAAGTGCCTCTTTACCCCCCATGTGCCAGTAACAAGTGCCTCTAACCCCCACCCCACCCCATATGCCAGTTACAAGTGCCTCTTTAAACCCCCCACCCCACATGCCAGTTACAAGTGCCTCTTTAAGCCCCCACCCCATGTGCCAGTTACAAGTGCCTCTTTAACCCCCCACCCCCACGCCATATGCCAGTAACAGATAGTCCGTTATAAAAAAAAAAAATACACTTATACTTACCTCCATGTGTCCCGCGCTGTATGGCTCAGACAGCGCGATGACGTCATTGCGCTGCCTGCATCGGCCTCTGATACACTGCCGGCACAAGGCCCGCAGCCTATCAGAGGAACAGGGAAGGGAGACGCCTCTCCCTCCCCTGCCCCACAGCACAGCCATCTGTATTGCTGTCCTGAGGCGCCGGACGGGTGGTGGGCTTGGGGGCCCCTAGGGACTCAATTGCCCCCCTTGCCTATATGGTAGCGCCGGCCCTGCTGCCCCCAGGCCTAGATGCTGTTGGATGTTGCTATACAAGGCCAAGACATCCAATGTGACCCACAGGTTCCCAGTCTATTTCTTGTAAGAGTGCTATTAGATGATTAGAATCTCTTAGATATGATGGTAGATGCTTGACTTACCTCTGTAGGATATGATCTACGTAGGCAGATAAATTAGATATTAAAGGGAGTCTTTCACCCCCATATGGCCATATAGAGTGTTTACTCCGCCCAATAGCACAGACATAGTAGAATGTAAGGGTATCTTTATCTTTTTCTTCATACTTGAAGTAGGTGTAAAAATGAAGTTTAATCCTTATGCAAATGAGCTCTTGAAGGTGCCCAGGGGTGGCACTTACAGTATGGGAGCCCAGGCTGCGCTGCCTTCTTTGAACCTTTCCCCGCCCAGCCTGTGCCTCCTATTCTCTTGTTTCAACCTACATTCCGGCCGAGATCCCGCGCCTGCGCACTGCTTCATCGGGCCGGGATCATTGCTTTAATTAATGCGCATGGCGAACGCCTTCTTGCGGCAGGTTTCGATCCGTTCACCGGCGCATGCGCATTAATTAAAGTGACGCTGTGCCCATCTCGGCCGGACTGTAGGTTTTAACAAGCAAATAGGAGGGCGGGGAAACGTTCAATAAAGGCAGCGCAGCCTAGGCTCCCATACAGTAAGCCTTGCCCCTGGGCACCTTCAAAAGCTCATTTGCATAAGGATTAAACTTCGTTTTTTCACCTACTTCAAGTATGAAGAAAAAGATAAAGATACCCTTACATTCTTCTATATCTGTGCTATTGGGCGGAGTAAACACTCTATATGGCCATATGGGGGTGAAAGACTCCCTTAGAAGAGTCAATACCTGAAATGATTGGGCGACCAGGGGGTTTTATGGATCTTCGACAGATAATAAAAATATGGAATGGAAGGAAAGGCCATTTTCAAGAATTGGATTTCCCTTTTTGTGCATATTTCTTCTGCAAGGCCCCTATCTAGAAGGGTGGTCAAAGTCTTTTTGAAAGCCTCTGTTGTGTCACTTGGGAGTTTCGTGTAGTAGTCCTCATCCGATAGAATTCTCATGGCTTCAATATTATAAGCACTGGAGTCGAGTATAACTATCCCACCACCCTTATCCGCATTTTTAATTACTATTTTCCTGTTGGATTTTAAGGAGGAAATAGCTTTCTCTTGTGCCCTAGTCAAATTCCACGACAATCTACTCCCCATTCGTTCATCTGTGCTGACCAAACTTTTTAGATCGGTGAGGACCATATTGTAAAATGTTTCCAAATGTGGTCCCCGGTGTTCTATTGGGTAAAATGTGGACCGTGGTTTAAACTGGGATAGGATGGGGCAGTCAAAGAGATCTTCCATTAGTATGTCTACTACGTCCTCCTCTATTTCAGTACTTCGTGGTCTACTGGTGGTTTGGCTTGTACAATTAGGCGCAAGGTCTTTTAGTGCCAGATGCCGTTTTTAGATTGACGAACAGCTCGAACATGTCAGGCCCTTTTGAGGGACAAAAGGATAATCCCTTAGAGAGGACTTCCACCTCAGGTTGGGCCACTGGAGAATTTGCCAGGTAAGGAGATTATAACTGAATACTAGAAAATATGGTCCTAGGGCCAGTTTGATTACACGTAGAGGGAGATAAGTGGTTGAGGGAGGCTTGATCAGCCAGATAGACTTGTAGGGCCAAAAAAGGTTCTGGACTTGAGGAGTCATCATTGTACACGGATATATTGTCTTCCGGGTCAAACAGAGTGGAGGGTTGAACTTCTGGATCACATGATGATCCCTCGTGTATGTTGTTGTCACCTCGTGTTATGCTCGATTTGGGCTGTGTAGTCCCTATTCGGGATATTATTGGGGGTTCATTGCAAATTATTTCGGAGGTGTGTGGTGATATTGATGGAGATATTATTAAGGGTTCATTGCAAACTGTACTGGAAGTAATAGGTGAAGGTATTGATGGGTTTTGTCCCTTGAGTGGTGTCAAGGGGACATCAGTATTAAATGGAGGAAAGGTTCCTGGCAGTTTCTTATTCACTATGGAGTCCAATTTTGATTCCAATGGCACCGCTTCTAATCGACAGTCAATAGATAAGTGTGTAGGGTCCGGATATGGAGTTTCACAGAGGTCCCAATGTGATGGGTTTTTCTTGTGATCGCTCTTGTAACCCTGATCTAGTGAGAGTGGGGGTCTTGATGTGGAGGGTATGGATTGGGGGACCCTGTGCGGGAAGTTACTGGTCTTGTGCGGCTTTGGTTGAATAAGCAGTTCGGCCACTGCCTCTTGAACAGTAGTGTACTGATGTTGCGTGGCCAAATGGTTTTTCCAGTTTTTTACTACTGGATGTGTGGGATGAAGACTTCTTGCTAGTTCTCATCGGGGTAGTTGGAGATTCCTGTCGGTTTTTCTTACTTCTATAGAACGTTCTGCCCATGACATTCTTGTGAGTATGGTGTTCTGTCTCCTGGGTGCTTTGTTGTGAATTTTTATCCCATCTCTGGGTGGCGGTGTACTGCTTAGTCCCCTGGGTGTTATATTTAGTATTCATTGTTGTTTTTGGAGTAAGAGGATTATTACTAAAGTTCCCAGTTGTGGAGGTTTGTGTATTGTACTGCCACTGTCTGATTTGGTTCGTCTTATAATTACGGATGTCACGTAGGAGCTTCTTACATTTCTTCCTAACCTCACTATATTCAAGTTTTCTAAAGAAAAGTCCCCTGGAGAGTATTAGTTATCCGTAATAGTAGTTCTTTACATAAACTTTGACGCTTACTCTCAAGTACACTCATAAGGGATTTAGAACAGTTGTCAATATTCTCATACCATGAAGAAATAAAGTCTGAGTCATTCATAAATTCAGGTTTTAGGGTAATTCATAGGCCTCTAGGGATAATCCCTAGTGCAAATAGAGATTCAGAAAATAACAATCTATTTCATGGCGGATGTAGTCCTTCAAGTACTTGTCCAAAGCTTCAGCGACCCCTGAGAGGGAGGGCTTACTGGTGTTCCACAAATAGATTTGCTCTCCGCTAGTTCGTGTTTCCAGGTATTTATTTTGTCCATAACGCAGGGGATGCTTAGACTTTCAACTTCTCAGAATATTCTCGATTAGAGATTTGGCAGGTCGTTCTGTAGATAAAGGGATCCCGAGGCTGCCCCATGAGCTCCAGCCAGTGCTTCCAGGGAGGAGGAACGGTCCATAATGCAAAAAATTGGAAAAAAAAGAGCGTAATCAATTATTACTTGAGGCCCCTGACAGCGAATGGTGCGTTCCACCTTGAAATGCACTTCCAGTTTGATGGACCTGAGACATTCCACCTACGCCATGGAGTAGAACAATGTAAGAGAAAAATGGTCAGCACTCGCTTAGTTGCACGTTTGCACGGGATAGGACAATTACCACGTTCAAAAACTGAAGAAATCCCAGCAAAACGTGACTTGATGCTCATTTAGGAATTTATTGCAAAAGAAACAGTATGTCCCATATCCAGGACGCGTTTCGGCTAGCAAGCCTTTTTCAACAGGTGGTTGAACCTGTTGAAAAAGGCTTGCTAGCTAAACCCGTCCTGGATATGGGACATACTGTTTCTTTTGCAATAAATTCCTAAATGAGCATCAAGTCACGTTTTGCTGGGATTTCTTCAGTTTATGGAGTAGAACAAGGCCGGTCCGGGGATGCGTTCCACCGTGGAATACACTTCCGGTCGTGCAGCCATGTGACCGGAAGTAGCTCTCCGATACTAACTACAAGCAGAACAAGGCCGATGCGCGGATACATTTCACCGTGGAACACACTTCAAGTCCCACAGTCATGTGACCGGAAGTATCCCTCCGATACTGGCCCGCTAGCTTCATTTAAGCGCAAGAGATGGGGGAACACATCCTTGAGACATATGCCTATACACGTTTGGAGCGCTTCTCCTAGCTTATCCTTGACCTGACATTTTGGATGTTTGAGATGGTTTTGGCACTATCGGCATAACATGCGTTCCACGGTGAAACTTCCGGTTCCGGGTCACGTGACCGGGAGCAAGCGCCCCAACACGTGTAACATTCCCATTCATTTACTGATCTATAAATTGTTGCTATCATCTGTCTGTTTGTATATGCTCCTGAACAAGGGGTTTTATTGTACCCCGAAACGCATCAAGCCTTTTGAAATAAAGGATATGGAGGACACCGCACGGTATAGGGAAGGTGGACAGGGACTGGTGGCTCCCACCCCGTCCCTTCTGCCTCCCCTTTACCCCCCCCCTTTTTGGTGCGGAGCAAATATGGCTTCTGGCCGGTTTGGCCCGGCCAGGGCTGGGTTAAATGGGTGGATAAGGGAGTTAATGGTAGGCGGGGACCCCTCCTGATTTAAGCCCGCTCCCGCCGCTCTGCTTCCTCTTTGAACGGAAGCGACGTGCGGGAGCAGGCTCCGTATAGAGATGTCCGCAGCTGATGTGCCCCTTCGGGATGCCTTGCTGGCGCGTATGGCTGAGGGAGGTGAGGAATGGCTGCGCTCCTTCTTGAGCAGCCTGGCGCCTTCCTTACCTTCCTCTACCCCTGGTGTGCCGGTCTCTGCTGGGGAAGTTTCCCCTTTTGTGCCGCCCACATGTGTTGCTGCGGGGGCCGGCGGTCCGCGCGGCGCATCCGCCCCCGCTAGATTGGGTCACAGTCCCCTCGCGCTGATCCCCTCACCTTCACAGATGGGAGCAGCCGGCTTTCATCTTCTGCTGGCCGGCGGGTGCCTCCTGGTGCCGCTGCTCTGTTGGCCCCGCCCCTTCCGGTTCGCGCCAGTGTCCCTGCAGCAGGTGCTCATACTTCTGCCCCTTCTCTGCCTTTAGTTATGGGAGCTCAGGCCAGCAGTTCTTCCTCACAGGAAGTGCCTCTCACCCCCGGCTTCCCAGCAAGTGCCTCTTCCACTAGCCCAGGAGCCCCCCTCCCTGTGCATTTGGCAGCTGCAGCCCTGCGGTGGTGGCTGATTCCCCTTATGCCCCCTGCGGCGGTGCTTCCGGATATCACCGTCCCTCCTGTGGCTCTGCTGCCACCTCCACCTCCCCTCCCCAGCGGACCCGCACACGCAGGGCACGTTCGAGTTCCTCCTCATCTCAGGAGAGTGGTAGACGAATTAGACATGGATCCCGCAGACATCGTTCGCATCGCAGGTCTGGTGGGTCGTCGCGGAGTTGCCGTTCCAGATCCTCCAGGTGGCGTTCTCCGTCCTCGTCGGAGGATTCGGTTTCTGCCTCAGGGGAGTCTGGTCTCACCGGTCCTGCCCGTCGCCAGAAGAGGGCATCTCATCGCCCCTCCAGGGAACCTAGCCTGGTTCAGGTCCCGTCTTTCCAGCCGGAGCCCCCGGTTCCAGCTCCTCAGGTGTTGCCGTTACCGCCATCTTCCGGTGAGTACCGATTTGCGGGTGCGTGGGGGGCGGGTGGCGGCGACTCTAGTACTGCCGATCTGTTGAAAACTTTGTTGGAACGGCTGCAGCAGCCGGCTCCGGAGTCGCCCTCTCCTTCTCCGGTAGTTAAGCGGGTTCCGGTTATGGCAGGGGTTCACAAGGATTCCTGTTTTTGCGGAGTTAGCCCCCTAGGTAATCATTTGGATGAGACGGTTAGAGAGAAAATTTGGGCTAATCATTTTGTGGATATTTGGTCCCTTATATCTGTGGACCAGTATACGGTGGACAAGGAGCGCCGTTTTTCCGACAAGCCTTCTGATAGGAGGCCCAAGGTTGCTAGGACTATGAATAACTGGCTTCAGGCTTTTTCCGTTTTGGGGTGCATCATGGGTCAGCGTCACCCGGAGCGCTGTTCTGAGCTGTTTGTGTATCAGGACATTATTTACAGTGCTTACAAATCTCATGGGGGCAGCGCGTGGTGGCGCTATGATGAAGAATTCAGGCGTCGCCTAGCGTTGCACCCTGAGATGGGTTGGGGAGTGAAGGCGACGGATGTGTGGTTGCGGTTGATGGTATCGCAAAAACCTCCGCCCTTTCCTTCGGCGGCCGCTGGTTCAGGGGTGTTTCTACCCATGGACCAGTGGCCGTCCGCCGCCCGGATGCTGCTGGCTGTATAACGAGGGCAGCTGCAGGTTTGCGGGACTCTGCAGATTTAAGCATGAATGCTCTATCTGCGGCGGCCCCCACCCTGCCGGCAGATGCAATCGCTCTTCCGTTAGACCCCCAAGCCAGCTGAGCAAGGTGGTCACAAGGACCCCGGTGAGCGTAGTAGAGATGGGACCATGGCTAGACAGATACCCCAATAAGCAGGCTGGGGCTCAGCTTCGCTTTGGTTTTTCGTTTGGTTTCTTTATTCCCTTTGTTCTTTCCCGCTCCCGGTTTTTTCGGATAATTTAAAGTCGGCTAGGATTTGCCACAGGTCCTCCGGGAAAAGATTGCCAAGGAGGTGTCTTTGGGTAGAATGGTGGGCCCGTTTGTTGAGTTGCCCTTTCCGAACTTGCGAGTTTCCCCTTGGGCGTTGTTCCCAAGAGGGAGCCTGGTAGGTTTAGGTTGATCCATCACCTGTCGCACCCGAAGGGTTCGTCGGTTAATGATGCGATTGGCCCAGAGGACGCTTCTGTTAGCTATGTCTCCTTTGACAGGGCGGTTTCCCTGGTTCGGGAGGCGGGCAGGGGTGCCCTTTTGGCCAAATCGGATATTGAATCTGCTTTTCGGCTTCTTCCGGTGCATCCGGACTGTTTTCATCTGCTGGGATGCTGCGTGGATGGTTTGTTTTATTACGACACATGTCTCCCCATGGGCTGTTCGATTTCGTGCCACTATTTTGAATTGTTTAGCTCTTTTCTGGAGTGGGTGGTTCGTTTTGAGACGGGCTCTACCTCAGTTCTTCACTACTTAGATGATTTTCTTTTGTTTCCCCGGTTCTGGAGATGGCTGTTTACGTCTTTTGAATGCTTTTTGGCCTTGATGGCCCGTTTTGGTGTGCCGATTTCCAAGGAGAAGACCGTTGGTCCGGTCACTTGTTTGTCTTTCCTGGGTATCGAGATCGATACGGTTGATATGGTCTTTCGCTTGCCGGCTGATAAGCTCCGCAGACTTTTGATTTGATCCACGGTTTTTTGGGTGTTTCTAAGGTTACTCTTCATCAGCTTCAGTCTCTATTGGGCCTCCTGTGCTTCGCGTGCAGGGTTATGCCCATTGGCCGGGTCTTTTCGCGGCGCCTGTCGCTTGCTACTAAGGGATAAAGTCCCTCGGCACCGTGTTCGGGTCACGTGCTCCATGAAGGAGGACTTGAAGATTTGGCGTTCCTTTTACAATGTTACAACGGTCACACCTGTTTTCTGTCCGTTGTAACCCGAACTCGGAATTGTCCCTGTTTTCTGATGCCTCAGGTTCGTGCGGGTTTGGCACGGTTTTTGGCAATGAGTGGTGCGCCGGGGAATGGCCGGTTTCGTGGCGGGAAGTTGGTTTTTGCAGGAATCTTACTCTGCTTGAACTTTTCCCAATCGTGGTGTCAGTGGAGTTGTGGGGGTTAGGCTTTCCAATAAGCATGTTTCGTTCTGGACCGATAATCTGAGTGTGGTTTATGCGATCAACAGTTTGTCTTCCTCTTCTTCCCCTGTTTTGTCTCTCTTGCGTCATCTTGTGTTACGCTGTTTGGAGCATAACATTTATTTCAGGGCCCGCCATGTTCCAGGGGTTGATAACGTTATTGCTGATGCTCTCTCCCGCTTTCATTGGCAGGAGTTCCGTTCCCTTCTGCCGGAGGCGGACCCGGTGGGCAGGATCTGCCCAGCTTTCCTTTGGGACTTGGTGACCAGCGGCTGATGTCCTTGGTTCGGTCGTCGGTCTCTCCTGCGACATGGAGTGCTCACGGTAAGGCATGGCTTGACTGGTGCGGTATGGTGGGTTGCCGGGATGTCTGCGCTCGCGATGATTTGCGGCTGGAGGTAACGGTCGATTGGTTGTTGCGTTTGCGCTCTCAAGGTGTGTCAGCGGCGGTGGCGCAGCGGCGGCTGTCGGGTGTTGCTTTTCACTTTAAGCTTCGCGGCTGGCTGGACGTTACTAAGCGTTTTAGCATACGACAGGCGTTGAAGGGTTGGAGAAAAGAGTTCGTGTCTCAGGACAGCCGCCGCCCTGTCTCCTTTAGCTTGTTGGTCCGCATAGTTCAGAAGCTACCGGATGTATGTTCTTCGGCGTTTGAGGCTTTGTTGTTCTCGTGCGCTTTCAGCATTTCCTTTTTTGCGGCCCTCCGTATTAGCGAGCTGGTGGCTCCGTCTTGCTCCAGGGCCGGCGGGCTTTCTTGTGACGACGTGCTTTTGGGTGAGGAGTCGCTGAGACTTCGTATTGTCCGTTCTAAAACGGATCAGTTTGGAGTGGGTGCCTGGATTCCTCTTCGTTCGGTTCCTGGTATAGCTTGTCCGGTTCGCTTGGCTTTGGATTACAGCGCTGTGCGTCCGTCGTCCCGCAGTTTTTTGGCGCATGCTGATGGTTCTCCGCTTACGCGGTTTCAGTTCACCAGGGTATTCCGTACTTGTTTGGAGGGTCTGGGGTTGGATCCGTCGGATTTCGGCACTCACTCTTTCCGTATCGGGGCGGCTACTGAGGCCGCTAGAGCGGGTTTGCCGGAGTCCGAGGTGATGAGGATAGGCCGGTGGAAGTCTGCATGCTTTGCCAGGTATGTTAGGCCGGAATTGTTGGTATAAAAAAAAAAAAAAAAATAAAAAATTAAAATTTATTATATAATGCTTTGAAGTTTCAGAGGTCAGGATTGTGGTTTTTTCAGCATTGTGTCTTTGTGTTTGGGGAGTTCAGGTATCGTTTTCTGACTTCTTTTTCTTTCAGGCGGGATTCGGCCGGCGGTGTGGATAGTTGGCCATTCCTATGTGTGCTGGGCAGCGCAACGGGCAGACTGTCGTCCTGGTGGTAGGTCCCTCGGTTTCCGGGATGTCGACGTCCGGTGGAGAGGAATTCGTGGATTGAGATGGTCCCAGCTGTTGTCTCAGGTGGTGGACATCGGTCTGCACGCTCCCGGCCCGGTGATTCTTGTCATTCATGCGGGAGGGAATGATGTGGGTTCGGTCCCGCTTGCCGAATTGCTTACCTTGATTCGCTCCGATTTGGAGCGTTTCCCGTCATTTTTTAGGGAATTGATTATGGTGTGGTCAGAGATAGTGCCACGGGTGGTTTGGCAGGGAGTGGCGGCTGTTGAGCGTTGTCGGAGGACGGTAAACACGAGGGTTTCCCGCTTCGTGCGTTCAAGGGGTGGTGTTGGGGTTCGCCACCGGGAGCTGGAAGGTGATAATCGCCCTTTGATGAGGCCGGATGGGGTTCATTTGTCGGAAATCGGATTAGATATATTCCTTTCTGGTCTTCAAGACGGGGTCGAACAGGCCATGTTTTTGCTGGGTGGTGGTCGGAGTCCCGTTTGAGGGCGGTTCTCCTCCGTGGCGGTTTTAGAAAGGAATAGATGAGGTTGTGTGGATAAGAGCGGAACTGCCCGCTGATAGACAGCGGCCGGCAGATCGCACAGTTTTGTTAAGTTTATTAAATCTAACAGCTGCGGCCGACTACCACCCAACAAATAAAGGGGTTGAAAAGAATATTGGTGTCAGCGTGTTTATTTAAGAGAGTTTTATATCCGGCCAGAGGCTACGGGTTACCCATCCTCCTGTTCCCCCTCCCCCCCCCTGTTTGGCTTATGCCACCAGTCCCTTGGAAAGATTTGGAGTCCTCCGGGTCATCTATCCACAAGGGGATTCAAGACACTACAGTGACATCGGCGAGGGGGGGAACTTGAGTTTATCTTGAGACCCCCCCCCCCCCCACACACACACACGGTTAAATGAGTAATATCACATATGTGCAATCCAGCACTAATTATGTTTTTTATATGTTTTAAGTTTCAGATTCTTGACATTTTAATACTATATCCCTAAAAGATCGTCCCTCCTAGCTCTTATTGTCCACTTGCCTACTGGAATATGGTCACTATTTCCTCCTAAAATCCCCTCTCCTTTTACCTTTAGGAAGGGTTATCTGCAAACCATCAGTATGTGTCAAGACCTTCTACTAATTTTTTTATTTCTTTTCATCTAATTTTATTCTCCACCTGGTGCTCCACTGTCTTTTTTCCTCTTACCTCATCACTTGCTTTATTGAAAGATTTTTGTTTGTTACATGTTTTTTTGGGCTATAAAACTGTTCCAATTGCTTAAAATTGCATTGACGTATGATACAAGTCACTTGCTACAAAAAATCTCATGTTTCTGTGTTACTGGAACTGTTTGCTGTCAGTGAATGGACTGTTGCATTGAACCTAAAATGGCCGCTGGAGGCCTTCTTGATTAATTTACTGCGCCACTTTTTTGAGCTACTCCTTACTAGTGGTGGGAAAAATAGAGTTCCACCCTCTCAAGAGCGGGAAAAGTAAATTTGCTGCACCATAAGTGTGAGGAACGCCCCTCTGGCAGTGTGAAGATTAGGCCCTGCCCACAGGGAACACCTTTGTATTATGGAGTGAGAAAGTGAAGGCTCCACCCTGAGAGCTCTTCCTTCATCTCCAGCTTTGACCCGTGAAAGGAACAACACCATGGCGCACCCTGAAAGGTCCCAATGGAGAATAGGAGAGCCATCAATTAACCCCACACCAGCTAGTGCGGCGCAAGCGGACGGAATTTCTACACCGCTGCCCAGGAGGAGGAACGGGACCGCATTCCAACCAGTGGATCTGCCGCCGATGATACGCCCGCGCCTGATAAGGGAAGTACTGCCCATTCGGATCAGCGCAAGCACGCAGCTCGTCCCGTGGGTTCAACTACCCGATTGACCCAGTTGAGAGCCCCAGTCTCTGAAGCCCTGACTGAAGGACCGGCAATGCACCAGAGTGAGGAAGAGGGCCTGGTTCGCAGTGCCAAAGTGCGACCAGGAAGTCTGGCCCTGGCTCCTCAGATATACGGGGAGGATGATAGGCTTGTTTGGGAGGCCCACCAGGAGCACATGTCGTTACACTACTCTTACTGGTCCCAGACTTCACACCCGATCGCAGAGGAGACGCTTGCAGACCAGAACCGCGGAATGCAAGATCAAATGGTGTCGGACCCAGCAGGAGCATCGGGAGAAGGTTTAACGAACCGAGACCTATCTCTGCAGCAAACTGGTCGCGGTCAAGCACTGAATCGCCTATGGGAGCGAGAAAGATTCCAGACCATCAAGAAGAAGAAGTCTCATCGGAAATGAGCCCACAACCTGTAAATAGGCCAGTTGGCCATTACCCAAAAATGGAGCTGGCGCTAGTGTTAAAGGAGGACTTTTTGTTTTGTTTTTGAGCCTCTCTCCTTGTTAAAACAAATAGGACTCCAAGTGATTATTTGCAATATTCCCAGTTGCGCCCTTGTTTGCGCTATTTTATTTACCCTTTTTACCCCCTTCTCAGGTTGTCTGGGACTTTAAAACAAAAGTTACGCAACATTCAAGGAACTGTACCCAGAAAGACATTTTTCTGTGCCTTAACTCCTTAAGGACACATGACGTATGGGTACGTCATGTGTCCAGTCCCTAAAGATGGCGCCCGCTCCTGGCCGCTGCGGGCACCATCGCTGCGGGGGTACGGCTGATTCCTGTAGCTGACCCCCGCAGCTGATGATCGCGGTCGGCAGCGCTGCCGACCGCGATCATTTAACCCTGCAGATGCCGTGATCAATCCTGATCACGGCATCTGCACGCGCTAAAACCGAAAGTAAAACTTTCGGCAGCGCTCCGGCTCCCCTAGTGGTGATCGGGAGAATCGGAGCGCTGTAAGGGATAGCCTCAAGCCTTTCATTCAGCATGAGGTTATCACTTACTATTTCCTATGGAGCCCTTGTTAGCAATAGGGCTTCATAGGAAAGTAGTAAATGCTCATAAACTCCAATACAAGTGTATTGGAGTTTATGATAGAAGCAATCAGGTAACTGATTTATATAGGTCCCTATGGGATCTATATAAAAGTGTAAAAAATAAAAAATATAAAAAAATTAAAAAATAAATAAAAAACCTAAAAATTTAAATCACCCCCTTTCCCCAAAATTAAAATAAAATAATAAAAAAATAAAAAATACACATCATGGGTGTCACAATGTGTGAAAACGCCCATAGTATAAAAATATAAAAATATATTTCCCATACGGTAAACAGAAAAACGGAAAAAGCGCCCAAATGGCCGATTTGCCGCTTTTGGACGCTTCATTTCCTCAAAAAATTAAATAAAAAGCGATCAAAAAGTCCTACACACCCCATAATGGTATCAACTAAAAGTTAAGATCGCCCTGCAAAAATAAGCCCCCATACAACGCCATACACTTATATACAAATACGTTATAGCGGTCAAAACATGGCGACAAAAAAAAAAAAAAAGTTTTCCCACTTTGGAATTTTTTTCACTATCAAAACGCAAGAAAAGCTATACATATTGGGTATCGCCGGATTCGTACTGACCTGTAGAATAAAACTAAATGGTCAGTTTTATCGCAAATCAAACGTCGTAATTTAGAAACCCGTAAAACTGTGGTGAAATTGCTTTTTTTTTGCAATTTCACCCCATTTGGAATTGTTTTCCCGCTTCCCACTACACCGTATGCATTATTAAATGATGGCGTTGGAAAGTAAAACTTGTCCCGCAAAAAATAAGCCCTCATATGGCCATGTGAACGGAAGAATAAAAAAGTTATGGCTCTTGGAAGGCATAGAGCGCAAAACGAAAACGCAAAAATGTAAAAACCCTGTGTCCTTAAGGGGTTAAAAACTTTGCACTTTAACCCTTTTGGATTAAACATTATTGATACCCCAAATCAGGGATGGAGTTTTGTCTCAGGACTATGTCATGGACTGCTTTGCCCCAAATGGGAGATCACTGCCCATTAGCACCCGTCAAGCACCGAAGATTACAACACCCATTATTCCTTTATGCTATCTTGTGCAATAATATACAGGATATATATATGTGATAAATTACCAAATTTGTATGGTTGTGCATAGCCCTTTATTACAGGAGGTTATCGAAGTGTCATGATAGTACATTGCAATGAACATATGCATATTTGTGTGTGAGGAGTATATTTGGTGTATTGTAGGTGACGGCGTAGAGATCCACAGCTTCAATCACTGCAAGCGTCGAAAACGACTTATCTTTTAGCAGTGGGGTATGAAGGATCCCACATTTGTGTGAAAGGGACACTTTAAACATCTGTGTATTTATATATTTCTTTGCAATGTATGGAATTTCATATTTATCAGGCTGGCAATGTAATTTTACCCATTCGCCCCTAGATGGGGCTGGCGCCACTTGTTTGGAGAGGAGTGTGTATGGAGGAGAAAAACAGGCCCAAACCAACATGTATCTGCAAAACTCTTCCTCCAGGACTTGATCAACCCTGGAGAAGACAAACTAAGATTTGTGATAGCAGCCTAGCACCAGACAGTGAGTCTATGTATGAATATGCAGTGAGCCTAGTGAGAATTAGAGCTGAACTCAGCCTATGGACCTCATCAGCACCAGTGCCTGAGAGCAATTCTAGAAGTGCCGGTACACGTATGGATAATTTAGTGGACAGAATTATCTTTCTTCACTAGTTAAGCCTTCTGGGTCAAGGTGAAAACCTATATCTTTTCATGAGAGCATCCTGCAAATAATGAAGCAGAAGATTGATGCCTGCCATGAGGGAGATCGCCCTTATTGGATAGCTCAAGATAAGTATAAACCAGCATATTTAGTACCAGAGTGCTATAGTTTGAACTTAGAATAATTACAGAAGTCTTGCCTGTAAAGTGTCACCCTAAAGGGAACTCCTCAACTGACAATTGCCTAAACCTGATAAAAGGAGTACAATTGAACCTTCACTTATGCCATACTAATGGACTGTATCTGTAGTTACTATTTGGAGACAAGTGATTTAGTAAATGTTCAACTGTTTGATGACAACTGACTCCTCATCATTTCTACTACTACACTCATCATTTGCACCTTACGGTGCTAGCGTCACGAACCAGGGGCCCAGCCGCCAAAGCACTGCCATCAAGGGCACCTCAACTTCCATCTGGCTGGTGTTCCCTGTAACCGAGAGTGCCCCAGAAGATTTTGTGCTGTCTTCCCTATCACTGCACTGCCGACCCAGGGAGGCATCTGCTAACCGTGAGTACCAAATGAACTACTACCCCCATCGGCCCACCGTGCATTGACGTGTTGCCCCTGTGGTCTGGTCGTTGCACATGTGTGGCCACCTCATCGAAGCGGACAGAGATGAGGAAATGAACAAACAGCAGGTGGCGCTGTACAGATACATATTATTGAATAACTCAGTATCTATACTAAATATTTAATTACATGCAATTACAAAAGTATTCAGATCCGGGTACTGGTTTAAAAAATGTAAACTATTTTACAAGAGACATTCCCTTTAAATGCAGAGGATTAAATACTATCATCTTTCTATGCAGCACCAATTTTACGACACCAATATCATTTTTTCTGAACCTTAGATCTCAATCAGAGTGAATCCTGTTCATGTCTCATCTTGTATTCTCTTTATAGATTTTTTTTTTAGCATAAATTAATTTTTTAATTCACAATACAACTATCCCAGCAGTCCCCCCGCCATCTGCTCTGATGCCGAGTGCTGTGCGCACAGCCTGCTGTATTGTATTCTGAGGTCACTGGCAATGCACAAACCCCAGTGCAGCTGGATGCTATACAAGTGGCAGGACTGTGACAATGGAGCCCCCTAGTGCTCCTGTAGTGGTACTACACCCTTTATGCTGTGACTACTGTATGTTACTATGCAGGATCGCCCCATGTGTTGCACAAGGTGACAAAGTGTGTAGGTGTAAATATAAGTAATAAGAATGTATTGAGAGGAGAGTGACATCTTCCCAACTGATCGATGAGAGACACAGAAAGTGAGATTAGATATATGGATAGACAGATAGTGATATTTTCCCAACCTAGACATATGAGAGAGTGGATAGATAGATAGATAGATAGATAGATAGATAGATAGATAGATAGATAGATTTTATCATTTATCTATTTATTTAACCCTTAGGATACCGGAGGTTTTTGTTGTTGTTGCGTTTTCATTTTTCTTCCCTGTCTTCCTTGAGCCATAACATTTTTATATTTCCGTTCACATAGCTGTATGAGGGCGTATTTTTTGCGGGACAAGTTGCACTTTCTAATGCCACCATTTAATATGGCATACAATGTAGTGGGAAGCAGAAAAAAAATTCCAAATGGGGTGAAATTGGAAAAAAAAACGCAATTCCTCCACCGCTTTACGGGTTTCGTTTCTACGGCGTTCCGTTTATGGCAAAACTGACCTGTCCCCTTCATTTTCTGGGTCTGCGCGATTACAATGATACCACATATGTATAGGTTTTTATGTCTAAGTAGTGTAAAAATAATTATAACTTTGAAAAAAATATATTTTTTTACATCACCATATTCTGACCCCAATAACTTTGTTACAGTCATATCTACTGAGGGGCTCATTTTTTGCGGGACAAACTGTAATTTTTATTGATACCATTTTGAAGTGTGTGTGACTTTTTGATCACATTTTATTCCTTCTTATTGGCTAAGTGATGAAAAAATGGCAAATTGGCCATTTTGACTCTTTTTTTCATTATGCCATTAACTGTAGTGGAAAAATATTTTTATATTTTAATAGTACGGGCGTTTTCGGTCACGGTAATGTTTATATTTTTTGTTGTTTATGTATCTATTTATTTTATGGAAGGTGGTGATTTATTCTCTTTTTAATTCTGTATTTTTTTTTATAACAGTTTTTTTTTTATTATTATTTTGAAGCTCGTATTTGAGCCTATAAAATCTAATTTTTTTAAAAATTCTGATCAATCATGGATTTTGTAGATCCATTAATTGTTCAGAACTGCTTATTTCTTATGTTGGCCTGCCACCTGCTGATCAAAATAAAAATTGCAGCTTTAATGCCCTGGATCTCAGCGAGACCCAGCTCATTGAATGTAATTACTGGCATCCTCATTGGCAACAGAGAAAGCCCGAAAGAGCGATTTTCACCCTTTAGATGCCGTGATCTCACTTGATCACGGCATCTAAAGGCGTCAATGACCGCGATTGGCATTATTGCCAGTCGCAGTTATTAGCCAGGGGTCTCTGCAGTTTGAAACAGTGGATACGCGCTGTCCGTGACGCCCGCTGCACGTGCGAGGGGGTGGTGCAATGTTTGCACTTCTCATGTATGGCGCTGGTAGCAAACTAGTTAAAAGAGTTTTCTGAGCCTTTTTTTTTACTGATGACTTAGGCCCCTTTCACGCTGGCGAGTATTCCGCGCGGGTGCAATGTGTGATGCGAATGCGTTGCACCTGTACCGAATCCGGAACCATTTATTTCAATGGGTCTGTGTACATGAGCGTTGGTTTTCAGGCATCACTTGTGCGTTGCATGAAAATCGCAGCATGTTCTATATTCTGCATTTTTCACGCAACGCTGGCCCCATAGAAGTGAATGGGGCTGCGGGAAAATCGCAAGCATCCGCAAGAAAGTGCGGATGCGATGCATTTTTTACTGACGATTACTGATGGTTGCTAAGAGATGTTGTTTGTAAACATTCAGATTTGTATCACGCGCGTGCAAAACGCATTAAATCACATTGCACCCGCGCAGTAAAACTGAACAACTGAAATGAAGTCCCTTATCAGACTTAAAGGGAACCGGTCACCAATTTTATGCTGAACTCACGGAGGACAGCATAAAGTAGTGACAGATGTGCTGATTTCAGCGGTGTGTCATTAATGTGCTAAAAGTAAGTGGTTCCCGAGAACCAGCATCATAATCATTACAGCCCAGGCCTTGAAAAGAGTCAAGTCTACCTGAGAAGAGTCCTGGTTATTCCTAATCTCCTGACTCTTCTCAAGTCCTCTGCTGCAATGATTGATACTGGTTCTTGGTGACCGCTTACTTTTAACTCTTAAGTGACACACCGCTGAAATCAGCATGTCTGTCACTGCTCTAGGGCAGAATAAAGTTGATGACAGGTTCCCTTTAAAGGTACATATAGATAACAAATACCATGCACCTTTATTTCAATGCCATCATCCAGACTTCCAACTATTCAGATTACACCCTACGCCATGCGCTATGTATGGAGACCACCATGTGAGACTGCTCAATTGTTTTTTTATCAGTTTTTATTGAACACATTAAATACATCTGATTTTCTTTTTTATATCACTATCACGTTCTTTCACCAATTATGGACATTATATGGACTTCATGTGGATATCTAAATCATAGACACGAAATGGAAGATGATGAATTATGTCATGGACAAGGCAAAACGATATACACTTTTATATTTAAGGATTTTTATTATAATCATGAATTTTGGATTCGTTATGTAATTATGTTTTTTTTTTTCTATTGAGATTGCTATATATGTTCTGCACTTTGGGTTAATAAACCATCCACTGTTTTTCACTGAACTTTGGATTGATAGATAGATAGATAGATAGATAGATAGATAGATAGATAGATAGATAGATAGATAGATAGATAGATAGATAGACAGATTCTAAGTGCACTCATTTTGGGTAAAGGGTGCCAATTATGCACATTTTCTTAACAATAAGTATTTGTATAGAATTTGGGGGGTTCCTGGGAGGAGCTGAATGTCTGGATTCAGCTGTTGGGACTGATGATCTCAGAACAGTCCTGCTTATGAATCCACCACTCTCATCCTGTAATCTCCATAGAACCAGCAGGGGGCAGCATAACATCATTTCTGAAGGCTTCCAGTGAGTGAACCTGAGGTTTTATAATAATCAGCTACCAGGACAGATGTTTTCTTATCCACTGGAAGTAAGCAGTGATGGTTTTCAGTATGACAGCAAGCAGAGATCCTGAGATGCAGAAAAGCAGCATTTTTGCACAGGAGTCGTAACACTGAACTTCCCTAATTCCCCCGGCACTTCCCAGCATGATGCAAACATCAGTAACATGACCAGTAACCTGTATTAATAATTTACAACCAATATGGGCGTTCTGCATATTTGCCAACATTTGAGAAGGGACATCATGTGCGACCACCCAGCTTATGGTATGTCTTACACACCAAACTCATTGAGTTTCAATTGATACCCCCCCCCCCCCCCACCCCCTTTGATTGACAGGGCAAGACATCTCACCTCGGCCAGTAATCCCACATCTGTGCAGTGGAATGCGCAGTATACCTTCTTCCCCAGCAGTGCAGTTGACTTCTGGGTGCAGGATGACTTCATCAGCGCATGCACAGTAATCATCTGGGGGACAGAAGAACTGTACAAGTGCTAATGTAGGTGAATGGTGCCAGATCCGTTTTTTTCATTACCGAAAAGAAAAATGGATCCAGCACCCAATGATTTTAATGACAGATCCAGTTTGTTCTGTTTCTATTTAATACAACCGGATCCGGACGAAACTGATGCATCCGGATGTATCAAATGAAACGGATACGTTTTATTCAGGTTTTGAGATCCTGCGACAGATCTCAAAGCCAGAATAAAAAACACTTATGTGAAAGCAGGGAGTGGCAATTGATACACAGAGGAGCTAAGGTGCACCGAGGGGTGCACCAAACACCTCATTTACATAAGTCAACTTCCTCAAGAGGAACCCACTGGATATACATAAGAAAGGTATTCTTTTACTTTTTCTTACTTTCTTTTTTTTAGCAGGATCAACTTCGGATATGTCTGATTTAGTAGGGTCGTTTCTGCTGATAGATGACTTTTAAAGAGGACGCAGCAGTTGTCCACTTATTACATGTCGGAATCGGTAACAAAGGGGAGGGGAATCCTGGTGGCTACAAAATGTGACGTCACTAGGAGCCAGAGCTACTGGGGAACTGTTAAAAAGGGTTGTCCTCCTGAGTTGTTGGTGATGCCCTGCTTGCAGAATGCTGAAGAGAGTCTGAGCCACAGCTTCTGGTAGGGGGTCCAAGTAGAGGGTCGGATGGAGTGGCCTATGGAGAGGAACCGATCCGCCATCCTGTTTGGTGCAAGTTGTAAGCAATGTGCCCTCAGGCCTGTGAATAGTAACTGTCAAGCGTTAATGCCTCAGTGGAGAAAAATATTAAGTTCTGATTCAGGTTTCCTTTCTATTGTCTCTTCTTCCAAGGACATGTCTCAGGCTCAGTATTGGTAGCAATATCGAGTACTACCTATCCCTGCACCCCCACACCATAAAAGTCCATGTAGTACCAATGAACAGTGTCTACATGGTTGGCATGGCTTGCACAAGGCAGAGGCTGTGTGCTGGGACCTCAAGACTGTAATATCTCCTCCGGTGGCTCCAATATCACTCATGAGCTAACAACCCGCCCTCTGCTCACCATCTTCCACTACCAGTCCCAGTTGAATCTCCGGTGCCGGACACCGTTGTATTGGGGGCCGTAGAGTCCATGTTCATGAGTGCACGAGTATTACATGGATGGTTATGGCTGGACCAAGGTAGAAGCTCTGTGGTGGAACCTCAAGGCGGTAATCTTCTCCGGTGATTCTGATATCACCCTATGGCTGCTCTGGTTAGTAGACTTTGACAGGGTTAGTAGTCATACGCCATATGTGCTATCAAACTATTCTCTGCTCATCACCTCCCTCTACTAGTTCCAGATGAATCTCTGGCCCCGGGCACCGCTGCTCCAGATCAAGATCCCACAGGCCATAGATCAGACGCCAGTGGTCAACAGCCAAAAGTATGGACTCACATGGGCAAAGAAAGCTTTCATCATCAGACATGAGCACCAGATACCAAGCGTCTACTGGGTTTCCGTTCCTTTCAGTGCTGTGTAACAGAAACTCTCCGAACTCACCATTATAAATTAGTCATTTCTTACCCAAAATATGAAAAGTGAAGAGTAATGATCTATCTATACAAACAGGAGCCTTATATATACAGATCACTAAATATGCAAATGTCGCAAACTTATGTACGTCATGTCCTCCACCCGACATAAGGAGTGTCCTCTGCTGCCTTAACCACTTCAGCCCCCCTAGCTTAAACACCCTTAATGACCAGGCCACTTTTTACAATTCCGCACTACACTACTTTCACCGTTTATTGCTCCGTCATACAACTTACCACCCAAATGAATTTTACCTCCTTTTCTTCTCACTAATAGAGCTTTCATTTGGTGGTATTTCATTGCTGCTGACATTTTTACTTTTTTTGCTATTAATCAAAAATTACCGAAATTTTTGCAAAAAAATGACATTTTTCACTTTCTGTTGTAAAATTTTTCAAAAAAAACTACATTTCTATATAAATTTTTCTCTAAATTTATTGTTCTACATGTCTTTGATAAAAAAATCCAATAAGTGTATATTTATTGGTTTGGGTAAAAGTTATAGCGTTTACAAACTATGGTGCAAAAAGTGAATTTCGGCATTTTGAAGCAGCTCTGACTTTCTGAGCGCCTGTCATGTTTCTTCAGGTGCTAGAATGTCAGGATAGTATAAATTCCCCCAAATGACACCATTTTAGAAAGAAGACACCCCAAAGTATTCACGGAGGGGCTTGGTGAGTTCATGTATCATTTCATTTTTTTCACAAGTTAGCGGAAATTGACACTTTCTGAGAAAAAAAAAAAAAAAGTTTCAATTTCTGATAACTTCTGGCAAAAAATAAAAATCTCAGACGGACTCACTATGCCCCTCAGTGAATACCTTGGGGTGTCTACTTTCCGAAATGGGGTCATTTGTGGGGTGTGTTTACTGTTCTGGCATTTTGGGCGGGGCTAATTGTGAGTCGCCATGTAAAACCTAAAGGTACTCGTTGAATTTGGGCCCTTTACGCATCCAGGCTGCAAAAGCGGCACTTATGTGGTATCGCCGTACTCAGGAGAAGTAGGGCAATGTGTTTAGGGTGTATTTTTACATATACCCATGTTAGTGAGAGAAATATCTCTGTAAATTGTCAACTTTGTATAAAAATTTTAAAAGTTGTCGTTTACAGCGATATTTCTCACACACAGTATGGGTATATGTAAAATACACCCCAAAACACATTGCCCTACTTCTCCTGAGTACGGCGATACCACATGAGTGACACTTTTTGCAGCCAAGATGCGCAAAGGGCCCTAAAACCAATGAGTACCTTTAGGATTTCACAGGCCATTTTTACGCATTTGGATTCTCACGCTTTAGGACCCCTAAAATGCCAGGGCAGTATAAATACTCACATGTGACCCCATGTGGAAAGAAGACACCCAAGGTATTCCGTGAGGGGCATGGCGAGTTCACAGAAAAAAAAATTTGGCACAAGTTAGCGGAAATTGTTTTTTTTTTTTTTTTTACAGTCTCATATTCCACTAACTTGTGACAAAAAATAAAATTTTCCATGAACTCGCCATACCCCTCACAGAATACCTTGGGGTGTCTTCTTTCTAAAATGGGGTCACATGCGGGGTTTTTGTACTGCCCTGGCATTTGAGGGTCTCCGCAATCATTACACGTATGGCCAGCATTAGGAGTTTCTGCGATTCTCCGTATATTGAGCATACAGGTAATGAGATTTTTTCCGTTCAGCCTCTGCGCTGAAAAAAAAAAATGAACGGCACAGATTTTTTCATTCGCATCGATCAATGTGGATGAAAAAATCTCTGCCAAAATCAGTGACTGCGGTGTGGTGGGCTGGGCGCTAGCTACCTAACAAGTAGCTAACTAACTGGCGGTGATAAGGGACCCTTATGCCCCATTCACACGTCCGAAATTCTGTTTGCGGAACGGAATTGCGGACCCATTCATTTCTATGGGGACAGACTTTGTCCCGCTCGGATCCGGAATTACGGATCCGCGCTCCGGGTCTGCACTTCCGTTCCGCAAAAATATAGAACATGTCCTATTCTTGTCCGCAATTGCGGACAAGAAAAGCATTTTCTATATAGTTCTGGCAATGTGCGGATCTGCAAAATGCGGAAAGCACATTGCCGATGTCCGTGTTTTGAGGATCTGCGGATCGGATCCGCGGATCCGTGAATCCACGGATCCGTGAATCCACGGATCCGCAAAACACATATGGACGTCTGAATAAAGCCTTACAAGGGTGTGATCAATGACAGGGGGTGATCAGGGGTCTAGATGGGGTGATCAAGGGGTTAATAGGTGAGGGGGGTGGGGGGTAAGTGTAGTGTTTGGTGCAACTTTACTGTAGTTACCTGGTCCTCTGGTGGTCGATCCCAGAAAATGGGACCACCAGAGGACCAGGTAGCAGCTATATCAGACGCTGTTCATAAAACAGCGTCTGATATAGCTGTTTGATGCGATTTATATCGCATCTACAGCCTGCCAGCGATTGATCATCGCTGGCAGGCTGTAGTCCAACTCTCGAGCCGCGCTTCACTGTGAACGCGCGCGCGCACGCGCGCGCGTTCACAGGAGCTCTCGCGTCTCGCGAGATGACGCCCCGGCGCGTCCAAACAGAAGATCCCGGCCGCCCGCAGGACGCAATCCTGCGTACGGCGGTCGGGGACTGGTTAAAGAGTCCCTGTACTTTCATAAAATTTTATCTCATTTAATAGAGAATAGTGTAAATAGCAAATGTCTAAATAATTACATTTAAAAAATCTGCCTGCATCCATCTGAAAAAAAGCTGTAAAGTCATGGCCACTAGGGGTCTCACTTCCACCTAAGCTGCAGTCCGCTGACTGTTGTCAGGCAAGATCCGTCCCTAGTAACAGAGACACAGAAGACAGCAGAGAGGAAATGGGGGAGTGTCAGGGCTAGCTGAGATCCTGAGCCTGCTAAAAGAACTGCTTCTACACTGCTTCTGAATTCACATGAGCGTTCTGCCTTTCTGTAAGTGTGATCTCCCCCTCCTTATCTGTTCTGTGAGCTCCGAAGCAGAAAATAAACACAGTGGGAAGTATAGGAAAAAAACGTCACAGCCGTACAGAGCTGTCAGATTTCACAGAAAGGGAATCGTTCCCTGCTTGTGAGAGAAATGCACCTACCTGTGCAGCTGAAACAGGGAATAATATGACTCAAAAGTCAGTTCAAGGGTCAGTTCTAGTACCAGTACTATTAAAGGGGTTATCCAATTTCAAGAAAACCCCCCCACATGTGCCGGGCCCCTCACCGGTAATACTTACCCCGCTCCCCGCGCCGCTTCTGGTCCCAGCCAATGGCAGGCGGGAGGCTGTTAGGGAGGATCGTCCCCGTCCCCGCCTGCCATTGGCTGCTCCCCTCCCCCCCTCTCCACAGTGCCCCACCACTTTAAAATGGGACCTCCAGAGCAGCCCATACCCTTAACTTTAACCTTCACAGCAGCCCGCCCCTTTAACAGTGAGTTTCACAGCACCCCACTCCCTTGACAGTGACCTCCTCAGGGGCCCGGCCCCTTAACAGTGACCTCCACAGTACCCCGCTGCCTTAACATTGACCTCACAGTACCCTGCTGCCTTAACAGTGACCTCCACAGCAGTTGCCCCTTTAATAGTGGCCCCTGCCCCCTTAACAGTGACCTCTACAGTGCCTTGCCCCTTTAATGATAGGGCTACACGACAACATGTGTCGCTCGACATTTTGTCTGAACAATTTTTATAACGATAGGCTATGGTGTCACACTGTGACATGTGACATGCTGCGACTGCGACAGGACAAGATGGATTTTTCTGCGACTGTCGTGTCGCAGTCGCAGCATGTCACATGTCGCAGTGCGACACCATAGCCTATCATTATAAAAATTGTCACGTGACATTGGTGCGACATCAATGTCACGCGACACATGTAGCAGTGTAGTTGTCCCCTATGTGCCGTGTGACTTATTGTCACGCGACACATGTCGTCGTGTAGCCCTAGCCTAAAGCCGACTTACAGTAGTGAAGAAAAATGGCTGGGTTGTTATCGAAACCTGGAGTAAAACTGTGTGTATGTGGAGACTAAGGGCCTGCGAGCTTCTATTGGCTGATAAGAGACATGTGACCTTGTGTATACAGTTGGCATATGAAGAGAAAGACTTGCAGACTTGTATTGGCTAATGCAGGTCATTTTTTGGGAATATCTCAGGAACGGTACATCCTAGAGAGCTGAGACCCGGTCTTAAACCTTCCCGGACACCTGATGTACCTGTGTGCCAAATTTGGTGAAGATCGGTCCAGTCGTTTGGTCGCGCATAAAGAACAGACAGACGTCGGGACAGACAGAAACTCATTGTGTACCGGCTTGTTACCTCCACAGTATTCTTTCCCAGATAGTAAGTGATATGTGAACCAAGTTTAGTAGAAATTGATCGTTTTTGAGTTACAAAGCAAAATGTGGGTAGAAAAAACAGTTGGAGCATACAAACTCCATGCAGCCGCTGTGTAGGGGCGTATGACCCCCACAAGATTTCTTTCCAGGTAGCAAGGGATGTGTATACCAAGTTTCGTTGAAATTGATGGTTGCGTTTTTGAGTGATCGCGGAACATACACACATACATACAAATATATATATATATATACGTCTTTCTTTATATATATAGATAGATAGAAGATGGTATTTATATTTTATAATGGTATGTACATCAGAAATGGTAAGGTATGGATGGTATTAGTAGTGGGACTTACCATCCTATTCCTCCCCTCTTGGTAGGAGTGGGTTTTGCGACTGTTGCAACATGTCGCATGATGTCACAATGCGACACCATAGATCATTACAATAAATGTCGCACGACATTGGTCCGTCAAATGTTGCCGTGTAGCCCTAGCTTTATACATTTCTATCTTTGCTTTTTACACCTCCTGTGAACAGCTATTGGTACAGGAGGGAGGCCTTATCAGTGATTGATAGCATTGTGTATATAAGTGTACATAGAGAGATAGCTGTCAGTCACTGATAACCCCTCCCTCCTGTACCGATAGCTGTTCACAGGAGGTGTAAAAAGAAAAGATAGAAATGTGTAAATTACAAGTTTTACTGAATCTTTTCCCACAAAACTATATATCAATCTGCTCAGCTTTTCCTGCTCTATAACATGGTGCTTTCAGATTGCAATGCATTTTCTGGTGACAGGTCCTCTTTAAGGGCTCATGCACACGGCCGTTGTGCAGCCGTTCCGTGAATTGGGGAACCCAATTTGCTTGAATGGGTCCGTGATCTGTCCGCACTGCAAAAAAAAATAACAAGTTCTATTTTTTTGCGGTGCGGAGGCATGGCCAGAAACACCGTAGTGCTTCCGTGGGGTTCCGATCCGTGCTTCTGTTCCGCATTTCCGGGTTTGCAGACCCATTTAAGTGAATGGATCCGCATCCGTGATGCAGGGTGCACACAGACGGTGCCCTGTGTATTGCATGAGCCCTAACTGCATGAAAATGAGTAACTAGCTTGGGGGGTGACATGGGTATCCAATCGACCTGCATAAAACATCTTAATAAGATGGAAATCACATAAGTTTGATTGTAGAAAAAGACAATCCTGTAAATCTATCATCTTACATGAGTTCTACATTGTGTTTTTTACACGTAGACAGACACACATACAGCGCCTTGCAAAAGTATTCACCCCCTGACTTCTTTTCTGTTTTGGTGCCTCACAACCTGGAACTAACATGGATTGTTTGGGAATTTGCATCATTTAGTTTACAGAACATGCCCACAACTTTGAAGATGTTTTTTTTTTATTGTAAAGCAAACAACAAATAGGACAAAAGTCAATGTGCATAACTATTCACCCCCCTAAAGTCAATACTTTGTAGAGCCACCTTTTGCGGCAATCACAGCTCCAAGTCCCTTTGGATAAGTCTCTAGGAGCTCGCCAAATCTTACCACTGGAACTTTTGCCCATTCCTCCTTGCAAAACTGCTCCAGCTCCCTCAAGTTGGATGGTTTGCGCTTGTGAGAAGCAATCTCTAAGTCCGACCACAGATTTTCTATTGGATTGAGATCTGGGCTGTGACTAGGCCATTCCAACACATTTACATGTTTCCCCTTAAACAACTCAAGTGTTGGGGTCATTGTCCTGCTGGAAGGTGAACCTCCATCCTAGCCTAAGATCAAGCCCAGAGTGCTACAGGTTTTGCTCAAGAATATCCCTTTTTTTAGCACCATCCATCTTTCCCTCAGCTCTGACCAGTTTCCCAGTCCCACCCCCCCATGATGCTGCCACCACCATGTCTCACTGTGGGGATGGTGTTCTTTGGCTGATATGTTGGGTTTGCACCAGACATAGTGTTTTCTTTGATGGCCGGGTTTGCACCAGAAATAGCGTTTTCTTTGATGCCTTTTTGTTTTTGGCTGAAAGTAATGGCTTTCTTCTGGTTGCTCTGCCATAAAGCCCAACTCTATGGAGCGTACGGCTTATTGTCATCCTATGTACATACACTCCAGTCTCTGCTGTGGAACTCTTCAGCTCCTCCAGGGTTACCTTAAGTCTCTGTGCTGCCTCTCTGATTAATGCCCTCCGTGCCCAGTCCATGAGTTTAGGTTGGCGTCCGTCTCTTGGCAGGTTTTCTGTTGTGCCATGTTATTTCCATTTGGTTATGATAGATTTGATGGTGCTCCTGGGGATCATCAAAGATTTGGATATTTTTTTATAACCTAACCCTGACTTATACTTCTCAACAACATTGTCCCTTACTTATACCTGTATAAGTCAAGTCTGGTCTGTAATAACCAGGATGGGACTCTGCGCTGATTATGGGATAGTTAAGGGCTAGAATTACTCGTCAACTTGTGCACTAGTATAAGGTGGAATAGAACAGGGCCTTATAATCGAATCGATGTCCACACAAGGTCTACAGATAGTTCAAGGGTTTAGAAACACACAAACATGTGCGCTAATGTAGAAATGGATAGATCGGTACCTTACAGAAGAATCGATGTATGCGCGGAAGATCGATGTGCGCGCAAATAGTTCTCCTTGTTATAGTGGGGAAGCAGATGTCCGGATGGCTTCGGGTTCAACCTACTAGTATGGGTGGTGCTCCGGCCGGCAGCAAACCACTCGTGCGAGGGAACCACCAGTTTGAAGTCCGGGATTTTTGGCGTGTGACGTCACCGCGCTTGGTATGGATGCCTCCAGGGGACAAAAATTATCCGACGCGTTTCTGAGCCAATCGGGTGTCCATACCAAGCGCGGTGACGTCACACGCCGAAAATCCCGGACTTCAAACTGGTGGTTCCCTCGCACTAGTGGTTTGCTGCCGGCCGGAGCACCACCCATACTAGTAGGTTGAACCCGAAGCCATCCGGACATCTGCTTCCCCACTATAACAAGGAGAACTATTTGCGCGCACATCGATCTTCCGCGCATACATCGATTCTTCTGTAAGGTACCGATCTATCCATTTCTACATTAGCGCACATGTTTGTGTGTTTCTAAACCCTTGAACTATCTGTAGACCTTGTGTGGACATCGATTCGATTATAAGGCCCTGTTCTATTCCACCTTATACTAGTGCACAAGTTGACGAGTAATTCTAGCCCTTAACTATCCCATAATCAGCGCAGAGTCCCATCCTGGTTATTACAGACCAGACTTGACTTATTCAGGTATATCCAGATTTTCCCAGTCTAGCAGCAGACTGGGTTTGGGAACCTAGCGGCGATTCCCATTTGGGTCAGGAGTGTAAAGTGGCTACGGCAGCGCGGGTGAGCAAATACAATATATATATATTGTCCCTTACTTGTTTGGAGAGTTCCTTGGTCTTCATGGCAGTGTTTGGTTATTCTGAAGGTAATTGGTTGCACCAGAGCTTTTTATGGGCTTCCTAACAAAGGGGGTGAATACATAAGCACATGCCAATTTTCTGTTTTCTATTTCTAAACAATAGTTTTATTTATATATTTTTCTCATTTCACTTCACCAACTTAGACTATTGTGTTCTGATCCATCACATACAATTCAAATTAACAAAACATTGAACTTAAGGCTGTAATGTAACAAAACACAAAAAAAGTCAAAGGGGGTGAATACTTTTGCAAGGCACAGTATATCGGTGCTCATTTGCATCGGTTTGATTACATAGGACAATGGAAATCTAATCAGAGGTAGATGTGCTGCTGACAATCATCCTTCATCCTGATAAAATGCCCATCAGCCGACAACCAAGCGTTTGCTTGTTCATCGGCTGCTCAATTATACAAGCCAGATAATGGGAATGAGTGGTCCTATGAAGCCTTGTCCCCATAACTGCCCTAAAATCGTGAGGTTTAATAGGGCCCTAGGTTTCCAAATTGCTTGGTGCTGAAGATGTCTCCATGGTTTGAGGTGGTGTTGGTCTTGTAATGTTTTCGTTTTGATTTTTAATTTTCCCCTTTTTTCCATTTTTATCTTTATTATTTGCTACCACTTGAGATGCAGTTGTTTTTGAGATTTTATCTTTGGTTTTTGGAATTTTTGAAGGCTTTTCTTTCTCGGAGGTCTTGGTGGGTAAAGACTTTTTTAAACCAGGCAAAGTGGTATGTTCTGTTATCGAGTATTGGTTGACTATAGTTTTGGTAGGCCTTGTATCCTCAACATATGGAGGTATAGTCAACAGATCCTCAGTTTGACTTGTCTTTGGGATTGGTTCCATTGCATCCGTTTTTGTATCTGTATTTCTTTTATTTGATTTCTTGCTTGAGGAAAATGCCAGGTTGCTTTCATCTGAAAATGGGACAATAGCCTTATTTGTTGGTTTTGTTTTCTTTTTGCTTTGGCTTTTGGTATTGTCCTCTGAAAATATTTCATCTTTGTCTTTGGCTTGAAGTTGAACTTTAGATTTTTTTGGTTTTGAATTGTAATGTTTTGAGTTCTTATCTTTTAGTTTAAGCTTTGGACTCTTAGTAGGCTTCACTTTCTTGGGGATCTTTGTGGATGAAGGTTTTTTGACATCCCACTTTGGAGATGATATACCACTTTTCCTTACTGACGGCTGCTTAACTTTGTCTATAATAGACTTTATGTGCTCTAAAGATGGAGGTTTAGTCACCATTGGTTTTTTGGTTGGAGATATTTTCTTGAGCACATCCTTAGAAGGTTTCTTTGCTTGTGGGTTAGGTGAAGGCTTTTTAGCAGCCTTACTTGTTTTTACACCCTTAGTTGATGTTGTTTTAACTTTGGAAGCTTTTGTAGGCTTCTTTAATCTGCCATTGATAGATGGTGTGTGGGTAGTAGTCACAAACAACCTTTTTGTTTCTTCTGTCAGTTCCATCTCTGTAGGCCTCTTTGTTACCTCAGTCGGTGAAGGTTGAGTCGTATTGGGTATTTTTGTGGTGGTAACCTTAGCAGGAGGTTTGGTGGTAGTCTTCTCTAGTTTTGGCATTACTTTAATAGGTTTCTTGATTGCCGGTTTCATTTGTTCATCGAGTATTTCAAGAACAGTCCCTGGAGAATAATAAAAGGTCAGTTTAACATGGCTGTAATAAAACATGAAATATCTGTACGGGCTAGTGGAGAGCAATCCTGCTGTTGAATTTCAGCATGTGATCAGTTGACATAGGGAGTCATTGAAGGACCTTCATGACAATATTTTTATTATTATTATTATTATTATAATAACCAGTTTTGACTTCATATGGTTAGGGGTGAAAAGTTGCAAACAATCCCAAGATCTCATTGGCTGCATTGGCTACCCATTATATGGGTAGCTGCTAGAATGTTTACAAACGCGTTTCAGAACTTCATTGTTTCTTCTTCAATGGCTAAAGAGGCTTACCATTTTAGCCACTAAGGAAAAAACAAGGAAGTTCCGAAATGTGTTTGGAAACTAACTGACACTGTCACATGAGATTGCGTTGTCACCATTATAATCACTAGTGATGAGCAGCATAGGCAATATTCATTTTTGCGATATTTTGTGAATTTTTGGCCTAATATTCGCCATAAATTAGCAAATTCTAGAATTCGTAATCTCCAGTCATTATTTTCTTGATTGCAAAAATCGCCAATGTAATATGCACGTATTGCATGCGCCATACAGGCGTGGCTCACTTTTGCTACATTTTTCAAGCTGCTAGAAGTTTCCTGAGACTGGAGAAAATGGTTGGCTGCCACTTTCGTGACTGTGAGGAAGAACTCCTGATCACTGTATATATTTGTATATATAAGATGAAAGACAAAGACACTGATTCCTATCACAGCACAGTAATTCCTATGACACTACCTAACACCCTGGACTGGAACCTATCAGCTACACTATATCACTATCTTACCTTCACTGACTATCCCCCACTAACTATCTGTGTTATAATATATATATATATATATATATATATATATATAAGCTAACTATCTAATGTAATGACACAGCAAAGCACAGAGCACAGCAATGACACTGTTGTCTCTCTCAGAACTGCAAAAAAACAGCAGAAAATGGCTACTGGGCAGTTTCCTATATAGCAGGGGTGCACAACCTTTTTTTAGTCCCGGGCCTGCATTGTCACATTGCTCTATTTCAAGGGGCTGCAAAAAAACAGTTAATCAGCACTTGTTTGCATCAGCCTATTACACAGGCTGATGCAAAGTGAATAGGGAGGAATGATCGCTACCACAGTCACTGCTCCCTCATTTAGTAATGTTTATTATTGGCAGCACACTGATTACACGGTGCGATGTGCTGACAATAATTGTACATCTTTCATCCATCCTGATAAAACATCAGGCGGGGCGGGTCCTTTCTCTGGCAAACCCCCCCCCCCCCCTCTAATATTTTAAAGAAATCGTACCCCCTCACAGTAGTATTACCCTCATTGTACAACCTTCACAGTAGTTTTGTACAGATGTGTGTCCCCTAACAATCGTTATTCCCACATTGTGCCCCATTAAAGTACTTATCCTTTCATTGTACCCCCTTTATAGTAGTTATGCCCTCATTGTACCCCTCTTACTGTAGGTATGCCCTCTTTGTGCCTCCTTCACAGTAATAATCCCCATGGTTCCTCCTTCACAGTAATAATGCCCCTTAATAGTAGTAATGCCCATTGTCCCCCTTCACAGTAGAAATGCCCATTGTGTCCCTTCACAGTAATAATGCCCATTGTGCCCCCTTCACAGTACTTATGCCCTCTGTGCACTGTGCCCCCTCCAGAGTAGAAATGCCCATTGTGCCCCCTCCATAGTAGAAATGCCCATTGTGCCCCCTTAACATTAGCAATGCCCATTGTGCCCCTCCAGAGTAGAAATGCCCATTGTGCCCCCTTCACATTAGCAATGACGATTGTGCCCCCTCTCTGTTAAAATAAAACAAAAACAAAACAAAAAAAAACACAGTAACTACTCACCTTGTCTCGTTCCTAAAGCCCACAGTCCTCCCTCCCCTGCAGTGTGGGTGGAGCCTATGCAGATTCCCAGGCTTCAGGCTCTGCCCACACAGGGCAGCAGCGCGATCTGTGTCTGCAGGCTGAATGGTGGAGCAGGGAGAAGTCTGCCTGCTTCACCATTCAGACCACCGCCGGCCTGAAGGAGGGGAGGAGTGCGGGGAGCTGAGTGGCGAGTGATAGGACCCAGCCCCTGCGCTCCAGCAATGAGCGCTTCTATCTGTAATGATGGAAGCACTCATTGCTTCTGGCACCCCCTGAGAGCCGGCACCCAGGGCGGACCGCCCCCCACTTAGTACGTCACTGCTGCAAAGCGCTCCTTAAAGAGAAGGCAGAAGTGCTGATAACCTGGGCCTGCCTTCTCTTCAGCTCCCCCACTTTCACCAATTGCCAGGGACCCGTCCTGCTCCAGACTACTGCTACAGTACAGGGGCAGGCGCTGTCATCCTTCCCTGTGCTGCGCTCCAGGAAGAAACACAGCTGATCGCACGATCAGCTGTGTTTCTGTCCAGCAGGACGGGGGCCGCAAACCTTGGCTCTGGGGGCCGCATGCCGCCGGCGGGCCGCAGGTTGTGACCCCTGCTATATAGTAAGGGGTAGGCAACTTTCCTATTGGTTGCTAGGGATGTCGCTAAGCTCAAAGACATTGCAGCCTTCTCATTCGCCCACAAGCAAGAAGCAGGGAGGGTATTGAGGAAAAAAGATCTAGAATATTCGCGATTACGATGATTTAGCACTATATTTTAGATCTTCACGAATTCTCAAAGTGCCGATATTCGCGATAAAAAGTTGTGATTAGAATATTCACTCCCAACACTAATAATCACATGAAAGGACTAATTTCCTGAACTACCATATGCTGATGGAGGACTCTAGTTCTTCCACGATCTGCCATTTAGTCTGTGACTTGCCCCAGTTCCCCACACCACATCATTACCCTACTCCAGTAACCTGCAGTCCTCTTAGTACCAATATAAGCACCCAATCGACAAGTCACTGCCTCCTAGATGGTCAGTACACTCCACTCCTGCTGCTGCTGTCATCATTTCCGCGATTTCATTGGCTACTGGGTGTTCTAACTCAGCCCATTTCCTGCAATGCCCCTCTGATACTGGGCCCTGCACACACCTATATTAGGCCTCATGTACACACCCATACATTTGCTCCGTGTAACCAACATAAATCCAGCTCCAGTGATTGCAGATAAAATAGTATATAACATATAAAACTAAATATATTTCAAATATACATGTACAAATATATAAATGGAATAAACCTAAAAATACACCTTTTTATGGTTCCATCTTACTGGTTAGGTAAAATAAAATAAAAAAAACTATTTACAGCTATAACAAAGTATCCCGAATCGTCAGATTGTGTCCATCCACCTTAGTTCAAGTTCGTTTGTTCATATTGGGATAGGTAATTGTCCCCGTTATCTGTAAGTCAAGAGGCTAGCTTCTTTGGACGCGTTTCAAAACGTTCTAAATGCTAGAAGTGTGAACATTGTATCCGAAAATCCATCTATGACACTGTATGGTCTGTGGAGAACACATGGAGTGATATCGCTAGACCAGCAAACTCTGGTTTATTCCATTTAGGGCTCATGCACACGGCCGTTGTTGTGGTCCGCGTTCGAGCTGCATATTTTGCGGCTCGGCGCGGACCCATTCACTTCAATGGGGCCGCAAAAGATGCGGACAGCACTCCGTGTGCTGTCTGCATCCGTTGCTCCATTCCGTGCCCCCGCAAAAAAAATAGAGCATGTCCTATTCTTGTCCGTTTTGCGGACAAGAATAGGCATTTCTATAATGGGCCGCGTTCCGTTCCGCAAGAACGCAGAGCAGCTTCTGTGTTTTGCGGATCTGCGGTTTGCGGACCGCAAAACACCAACGGTCGTGTGCATGTAGCCTCATGTATGTGTATCTTCGAAATATATTTTGTTTTATATATTAAATACTATTTTATCTACAATCACTGGAGCTGGTCTTATGTTTTTTTCTTTGCGGTTTGTACTGGAGGTGTGGCTGACTCGTTCGGTCGCGCACTCCTGATTAACCAGTCTTCCCCATAGGCTGATTTTAATTAATGCAGCTATAAAGCTGTAGTCTGCTCTCCCTGCATGTATTGGAGGCCATTTGGCACCAGGAAAGGTGGAATACAGAGTGGGCTCAGCATGCTAGTGGAACCTGCGTTCCCTGAATAAAATGGAGGCCAGTGAGGCACCAGAGAGGTATGTTATAGGCCCCTTTCACACGGGCAAGTTTTCCGCGCGAGTGCAATGCGTGAGGAGGACGCATTGCACCCGCACTGAATCCGGACCCATTCATTTCTATGAAGCTGTGCACATGAGCAGTGATTTTCACGCATCACTTCTGCGTTGCGTGAAAATCGCAGCATGCTCTATAGTGTGCGTTTTTCACGCAACGCAGGCCCTATAGAAGTGAATGGGGCTGCGGGAAAATTGCAAGCATCCGCAAGCAAGTGCGGATGCAGTGCGATTTTCCCGCATGGTTGCTTAGCAACGGGACCAGATCTTTATTATTTTCCCTTATAACATGGTTATAAGCGGAAATAATAGCATTCTTAATAAAGAATGCATAGTAAAATGAAAAGGAAGGGGTTAAACATAATAAAAGTTAACTTACCTTAGCCACTTGATCGCGTAGTTGCGATCTGTCCTCGCTTTTCCAGCATCAGCTAAGAACTAATAGACCTGTGATGACGTCACATCACATGGTCCAATCACATGGTCCATCTTACCATGGTGATGGTAATAAATTCTCCAGAATACCCGAAACCGGACTTCAGTGATGAAGTCCGGCTTCAGGTCTGGGTACCAAACATGGAGATTTTTCTCACGAGCGTGCAAAACGCATTACAAACGTTTGCACCCATGCGGAAAAATCGTGCATATTCCCGCAACCCACCCGCCTCTTATCCGGGCGTCAAACATGACGCCCGTGTGAAAGAGGCCATAGTGTGGGTTGGCATCAGGGGTCAAGTCCTGGGAAAAAAAGTGTGGGAACTCACCCAAGTGCCTCCGTGTGACGTCATGGCGCGCGGCAGACGCAAAGGGCAGGGGAGGTCAGGAGGAGGAGCAAGCTGTATTTTTCGCCCTATAAGATGCACCTAGGTTTTAGAGGGGGACAATAAGAAAAAAATATTTTTTATTACACCTTAGGTCAGACCTCAGCTAACAGCCCCAATAAGATGCCCAATGTTAATAAGACCCCAATAAGACCTCAGATCACACCTCAGCTCAGACCCCAATATGAATGACCCCCAATCAGACCTCAGATAAGAGCCCCATGCCTTATAGCAGCCCCCAGTAGCCATATATCAGCCCCCAGTACCCTCATAGCAGCCCCCATTGCCTCTCCACCAGCCCCCAGTGCCTCTCCACCAGCCCCCAGTGCCTCTCCACCAGCCCCCAGTGCCTCTCCACCAGCCCCAGTGCCTCTTCACCAGCCCCCAATCAGCTCCCAGTGCCTCTCCATCAGCCCCCAGTGCCCCCTCCATTAGCCCCCAGTGCCCCCTCCATTAGCCCCCAGTGCCCCCTCCATCAGCCCCCAGTCAGTGCCTCTCACCAGCCCAAAAAATATTAAACAAAAAAAACACTTACCCTCTCCTGCTCCTGGACACCGCCGCTCCTCTTCTGCTGCTGTCGGCTGTGCTGTAAAGGCTGTGGCAGCAGTGGCAGCATCTCCCATTTCTTTGTCTTTATTTAGGACTTCACAGCATACATAAAATTGCAACATTTCGGCTGTACAACAGCCTTTATTAAGCACAAATACAATGTAACACAAGTACATATAAGTACTAAAAACCTGGTCCACCCACTGTTGTCAGCACCAATTAAGGTTTCCCATAGAACCACCCATATGTCTCTCCACCTATCATTGCACGGACTTCCACAATGCTCACTCTGCATACCTAAATCAGTCATCACCTGTAGTTATTACTCACATTATCGGAAACATGTTTCCCACTGTGGTCCGCGTCCCTTATCCAGTATTGCACATGTCCCTCCATTGACTGGCTGTGCCTCAAGTCATCCATGAGCGTCGGAGGTGAGATCTCGCGATAACCAACGTCAGCCAACAGCTGAACGCAGCATCACAGAGATCCCGCCCCGTGCGATGCCAGAGCTAAGCGTCATGTCACCTAGGAGATCCAAAGCACTGGTATATCGGGGCCACGTGTAGAACAAGCCATGTCTCCAGGCCACATATGGAAAACATTATTGCCAAATGGATAATCCTCATCCATATCACAATATAATGAATATTGACCGAATTGTACACATAATTAAGTCAAATAGCATATATTATAACCTAGACCGTACACTATATAACCATCATCCAAACAAGAGGATTATAAAGGATTATATAATCCTTTATAATTCGGTCAATATTCATTATATTGTGCTATGGATGAGGATTATCCATGTGGCAATAAAGATGCTAGGCCTTGACTGATGAACGTGACGTCTAAGAAGAGGCCGCCACAGTCTCTTCAATAGGCCTCATGCACAATCAGAAGCTGCAATTTGCGGAACGGAACGCGGCCCATTGTAGAAATGCCTAACTTGTCCGCAAAACGGACAAGAATAGGACATGTTCTATTTTGTTTGCGGGGGCACAGAACTGAGCAACGGATGCGGACAGCACACGGAGTGCTGTCCGCATCTTTTGCGGCCCCATTGAAGTGAATGGGTCTGCGCCCGAGCCGCAAAATATGCGGCTCGGACACGAACCACAACAACGGTCGTGTGCATAAGGCCAAAAGCTGACTGACAGGGGTGCCGGGAGTCAGACCTCACCAATTTGGGGGTCAGGATAGATCATCAGTATTAAACACTTGGATAACCCACTTATTTATTTGAAAAGGTGGGGGGGGGGGTCTAAAAAAAGAGTCATTTTGTCATTTTTTTAAAAGTCTTTCACCATGCAGTTAACTTTATTATATTGGTCACTGCAATACCCTATTTGTTGCATATCAGCATAATATTATAGAAAAAATATTTTTACCACATTATTTTTAAAACTTTATTTGTTTAACCTTATTTCACTTGATGTAATTATTTTTTAGTCCCTCTAGGGGGCTTTACAATCTGATTCTTTCATTTCTTCTAAAAGGCTTTGGTATACTCCTTATACCAAATCTCTATTGACTCTCAGTAAACAACCCTGCCCTGTCAATCAAGAAGGAGAGGGAGGGTCTAGCAGTGAAACCAGAGAAGCCAGGGTGCAGAGTTGCATGGGCCCACCCTCTGTGCACTTAACTGCTCATTTGCATATAGATTAAGAGTACTTAAAGTACATAAAGTACTTTTTTCTCCAAAACGAAGCAACAGGTCGCTAAGTGTCGTAAAGCTGTTAATAAGAGACTACGACACTCAAGAATTCAATGTACTTACGTTCACGTGGGACAAAAGGAACGACTTTACTTGTTGTCTTCACCGGCACAGGTCTGTAGGTACATTTCCCAGGGGGTGCTCTCCTAAAAAACACAAGCAGAATGACCAGAACCGTTTCGATAGTCCCACCATCGTTACACGGCGAGGCCCTCAAGACGACAATAATGACCGATCATGGGGGAAACAACGGGAAATGATTTGAAACCATCTGTATTTCCACTTTTTTTTTTTTTTTTACAGAACAGCGGGGAAATTATTGGAGCAGGTGAAACACTATAACTCAGCTATGTCCTCTAATCAGCAGACCCCATAGCCTCCAGCAGAGATGAGGTTTTGTGCACATGGTATCTGGCCATAAAAAAGGAATTTTGTATCTGTTAAATGGGCAAAACATGATGTGAACAGAACCTTGGACCTCATGCCACAGCAGTACAGTGTGCACCGAGCCTGTAGGGTGACACGGAGCATCCCCACAGCAATGCAGGACAGAGGAATTCTCCCCTAGAAGCTGAAAATATCACCGTAATATGGCATCTCATGGAGCTCAGTGCAATCTTTTTATGGAGCCATATGGAGGTGTACGGGGCAATCGTTTTCCAGAAGTGCTGCGCTATTGCGTTGCCCCAGAGGACTACTGAAAAGTGTTAATTACTGCTAAAAGGGTTAGGCTACTTTCACACTAGCGTTTTGGCTTTCCATTTGTGAGATCCGTCACGGGCTCTCACAAGCGGTCCAAAACGGATCAGTTTTGCCCTAATGTATTCTGAATGGAAAAGGATCCGCTCAGAATGCATCAGTTTGCCTCCATTCAGTCACCACTCCGCTCTGGAGGTGGACACCAAAACGCTGACTGCAGAGTTTTTCTGTCCGTCCTGGGATGTGGACACAATAGAAAATGGATCCGTCCCCCATTGACTTTCAATGGAGTTCATGACAGATCCATCTTGGCTATATAAGACATAATACAACTGGATCCATTCATGACGGATGCATGCGGTTGTATTATTGTAACGGAAGTATTTTTGAAGATCCAGGACGGATCCGCAAAAAACGCTAGTGTGAAAGTAGCCTTAGTTTAATGTTACCGAGTTAAATGTTCTAATTTTAAAGCACTTATCTCTTTATGCCATGTGCATGCCTAATAAGAATGTATGGAAAATATATGGTTAACACTAGCAGATGTGATTAGGTTACGAGGGTGATGGACTTTGTCTGCCTCATAATGAATAAGTTGTCGGAGCAGAGCACAGCCACAGACAAGACCTACAGTACATGTGCAAGGCCCTGCAAACTAGGCCAGAGTCCAGAGAACCTTTATCTCTGAGGCTTTAGCCAGCAGAGATCCTTTATGATCAGAGTACCCCTGAAAAGAGACCAGACATCTTAGAAAGTGCAGAACCATCAAGGCCTTGCAATATAACATCAGTAAGGCACTGCTCGTTTATGGCAAGATACTTTACCGAGGAGAAAAGACTTCATTGTCTCTGGCGCCCACCACACCTTGAGACTGGTCAGTCATCCAGATCTACATCCAGATTCCAAGAACGGAATAACATGCCTGTGGTTTCAGGGAGGGACTGCAAAGTGTCCTTAGAAGTGGAGTCGGGGAGCACTTCTATTAGCATCAGTATTGCTGCCCACACACAGCTATTGGGAGGAGACTATACCGTGATATACTGATATACCATGATGTGCTACTAAACCCATCATTGATTCAATAACGAAAGACTTTTTTTATTGCAACCAACGGACCTGATTATTGACTCTGCTATCCATCTACCAGCCCTGCCTTCATACTCCTCTGGCACCTAACATCAAGGGCACCCTTAGGCAGGAGCCTCAGAATGTCAGGGAGTGCCATGAGGGAAGAAAGAGTGTGCCCTCCATTCACTGCACGGTCCAGGGAGACCACTACTAGCACTGGCTTCGACGAGTTAACTGTGCATGCGCCGGCTCTCACGTTCTGCTGCCTGTGAGAGTCGGCGCATGCGCAGTTGACTCATCGAAGCCAGTGTTAGTAGCCCGCACGGGCGCAGAATATAGAGTCCACTGCGCCAGCGCGAGATTGCGGCACTGAGAAGAATTGACGTTAGGGCAAGTGAAGTGAATAAATTAATCCGGATCGGTGGGCGCAGCTGGGCACCAACAGATCGTAGGACAACCCCTTTGGGCACCTTACCAAGGTAATTTACATATCAAAAACATTGATTTTTATAAAAATCTAAGACACATAGAGCAGTAACAGTGGGATCATTTTAAACACAACAAGGAGACGGGTGGGCACATATAAATATCGCCATAGCGTTAATCCTAGTGACAGAATCCCTTTAAGTGCATTTTTTTCAAGCAGATTTTTGTTTAGAAAATCCACGGCGTCATACAGTACCAGCTAAGGTCTTGGGATTTTCCACATCTCGTGTACAAAGTGTTTTTTTTTTTTCCGTGCAGAAAATTACATTTGATGCAGATTTTGAAATCCACAGCAGGTCAATTGTTTGCGCAGATTTTCATTTCAAATTTCAAAGATCTGGGGCAAATACAGGTCAAAATCCAAGTCAAATTCCGCAAGTAAGGGGTGCAGATTTTAGGGGCCGGCTGTTCCGTTAAGCAAAATACGGAATGCACGCGGGTGTCATATGGACCACAAAAGAGGCCTAAGGCTGAGTTCACACTTCAGTTATCTGGTCAGTCATTTTCAGTTTTATTTTATTGTGAGCCAAAACCACGTGTTCGTCACAAACCCAGAACAGGTGCAGATCTTTCAGGGGTAGGCAACCTTTGGCTCCCAGCTGTTGTGAAACTACAACTCCCAGCATGCATAGTTGCTCTGCTCTTCTAAGAACTTACATAGAAATGAATGGAGCATGCTGGGAATTGTAGTTTCACAACAGCTGGGAGCCGAAGGTTGCTGATGCCTGCCCTACACCTTATGTCTGTGGAGGCTTCACTACTGGTTTTGGCTCACAATGTTTTAGTGCTCATGCACACAACCGTATGCCTGCCATGCCCGTATTGCGACCCAGAAACAGCGGGTCTGCAATATACGGGCACCGGCTGTGTGCACACTGTATCACGGATGTGGACCCATTCACTTCCAAGAGATATCAGTAGCCGACAGAAGCACTACGGAGTGCTTTCATGGGTTTTCTCTCTCTGCCTTTGTACCACAAAAAAGTAGTGTATGCACTACTTTTTTGCGGTGCGGATCAGGTGAATCGGTCTGTATCCAAAGATGGCGGCCACACGGTCGATGTCGGTGCAATGCGGACCAGTTTGCTGTCCGCAGCACGGGCACGGCCGGCACACAGTCATGTGCAGGAGCCCTAATAGTGAAGAAAAACAGGAAGAAAACTAAATATGTAAAAAATATCTATACATCAAAGCACAAAAGTAATATGTACAAACCTAGATGGATCTACAAGTCGATATACAGTTCCATATGGGGATAGAGAGGTCGGGTGCGAGGTAGAGAGAAAATACAGCTCCCCTGTTAAAATGAGAGAAAATGTAAAAATATTTTTTTTACATTTTATTTAATATAATGTTTTAGGTTACAGATTTTGAATAATTTTTATATATTTTACAATTTAAATGAGTTCTCGGGAATGAAACCATTGACGGCCTATCTTTTGGATGGGTCCATGTTTGATCGCAGAAGACTGACCTCCAGGTCTCCACCAGTCTGCAAAATAAAGGGGCCACAGTGCAGTTCGGCCAAAGCATCTTGAATGGGACAAGGTGGAGTACCAAACACAGTAACCAATACTGGCGGGCCACTGTGCTGGAGTAAACATAAAGGCCTCTTCATTGTGCTGAATGGAAGGCAGCCAATCCTCCAAACGCGAGCAAACCATAGCTGGGAACCCCTCTCCATGCAGCCCATAACAGGTGGGGATACGGCCTCCGTATTAGGCACCTTTGCTTTTGCAGCTATTTTTAGATAATAAATTATAAAATGTGGCCCCGTGCACTTACTGTCATGTACTGGATGGTTTTTTTAAATGACAAACTGGGCATTTGCCCAGAGCTCTCACTTCTTTGGGCAAACAAGGACCCTCTGGGGTCAACCTAAAAATGAAGCAGGTAAACTTCACTGTCCTAGACCACCATGGACTCTATGATTAAAGGGCATCTGTCAGCAGTTTTATACCTATGACACTGGCTGACCTGTTACATGTGCACTCGTAAGATGAAGGCATCTGTGTTGGTCCCATGTTCATATGTGCCCGCATTGTCAAAATTAAGTTTTAATATATGCAAATGAGCCTCTAGGAGCAACGGGGGCGTTGCCATTACACCTGGAGGCTCTGCTCTCTCTGCAACTGCTGCTCCCTCTGCACAGTGATTGACAAGACCAGTCAGGCATTATAATATTTTCACTGCCTGGTCCTGTTAATCAAAGTACAGAGGGCGTGTGGTAGTTGCAGAGAGAGCCGAGCCTTTAGGTGTAATGTCAACGCCCCCGTTGCTACTAGAGGCTCATTTGCATATATTACAATTTAATTTTCTCAGCAATGCAGGCACATATGAACATGGGACCAACACAGATGCCCTCAGTTGCCAAGCGCACATGTAACAGGTCAGCCAGTGTCATAGGTACAAAACTGCTGACAGATGCCCTTAAACCCCTTTAGGCCTCTTTCAGACGGGCGTTGCGGGTGCACTCCGTCAAACAGTGCGGGTGCGTTGCGGGAATCGCCGCGATTTTTCCCTGCGAGTGCAAAGCGCTGTCATGCGTTTGCACGCGCGGGAGAAAAATCGGCACTTTTGTACCCAGACTCAACCTGCACTTCTTCACAGAAGTGCATGTTTGGGTCAGAAATTGTCTCGCTGGTATTATTTCACATTATAACATAGTTATAATGTAAAATAATACCCTTGGCCATCTCCCTAATGTTTAAACAGGTGCAGAATGGGTTAAAAATAATAAACTAATCTTAACTTACCTGTTCCATTTGATCGCGAAGCCCGGCCTCCTCTCCGTTAGCTTGAAAGATGAAAAGGACCTGTAATGATAAACACAGCATCACATGGCTCATCACTGCTCCATCACTATGGTGATGGAGCATGTGATTGGTCCATGTGACCACGTGACATCATCCAAGGTCCTAAGCACTAGCCACAGCCTGAGGATAGTGATTATGACCTTGGATGATGTCACATGGTCACATGGACCAATCACATGCTCCATCACCATAGTGATGGAGCAGGTGATTGGGCCATGTGATGTGACGTCATCACAGGTCCTTTAGCTCATCGATGCTGCAGGAAAGAGAGGACAGATCGCGACTACGCGATCAAGTGGCTAAGGTAAGTTAACTTTTATTATTTTTAACCCCTTCCTCTTCATTTTACACAGCATTCTTTATTAAGAATGCTATTATTTCCCCTTATAACCATGTTATAAGGGGAAATAATAGAGATTGGGTCCCGTTGCTAAGCAACAATGCGGGAAAATCGCAACGCATCCGCACTTGGTTGCGGCTGCTTGCGATTTTCCCGCATCCCCATTCACTTCTATGGGGCCTGCGTTGCGTGAAAAACGCAGAATATAGAACATGCTGCGATTTTCACGCAACGCAGAAGTGATGCGTGAAAATCACCGCTCATGTGCACAGCCCCATAGAAATGAATGGGTCCGGATTCAGTGCGGGTGCAATGCGTCCTCCTCACGCATTGCACCCGCGCGGAAAACTCGCCCGTGTGAAAGGGGCCTTACTGTCCTAGACCACCAGGGACCTCTTTAGGCATTAGATCACAGCGTTATGTGGGCATTACATGATATTAATATTGGATACTATATGAACATATTTAGACATTGTATTCCTGTATTGGTTAGGAACTGAATGGCAGTATTATTTTATTTGCTGTCCTGAGCATCATTGTCTAAAACAATCAGCCCTGTGTGGAATTACCAGCTTCATCCTCTGCAAAGGAGATAATGAAGTTGGTGTAGGTGTTGATGAGCTTTGGGAACGCGCAGACGGTTGAGTCTCCCATACAGATATCCTGCTTGGTCCATTGTTTAGTTGTCTCATCCTCATGAAGAGCCATCAGCCGTCTGCAGGAAGAATACAAGACGGAAACTCAGAACCTGATGCACAGTCACTGCAATACTGAGAGCAACATCCCCTCTTCATAGAAATCCATACATATACCCATCTATTGCATATCTATCGATTTATCTATCTAATAGATAGAATAGATATGAGATAGATAGATAGATAGATAGATAGATAGATAGATAATAGAGAGATAGAGAGAGATTTGAGAGAGATAGATAGAAGAGGGATAATAGATATTAAATAGATAGATAATAGATAGATTTGTTTTACTTTCACGCGTTTATCTATACCTACCCATTCATGAAGTCCCCAAAGATGTACAGGCCATTTAGATTTGGATATTCACACCCTCGATATACATAACCACCGGTGACCGATTTACCAACATTGTGCCCATAAGCAAAAATTGGTAGAACATCATCTGGAAATCATTACACATTTAATTCATCATTTAAAAACAAAAAGCACACATAACGTTTCAAAATGCCGGCCACCAGCAGACAATGTAAAGTACCAAACATACTGGGCTCTTGTGAGCGTTTAAAATTTGGAAATGTGCATTTTATCTAGATATACCATTAGCATTCCTATTGTCTAAACATAGTAGGGTTGTAGTAATGACTCATGTTACCATCATCTCCCCCCTCTCTTGGGGACACATCACTGCTGAGACCAGTGAATGGCTGCAGTGGTGCTAGTGACAACGAACAGGATATTACACTTCCGGTCCTCAGGAGACTAAAAGCAGAAGAGGTGGGGGAGCCCTGGTGCTAGAATGAAGTTCTGGTGAATAGGTAAGTGCCTTTCCTTCTTTAGGCACAGCAGATTAGAGGCCATAACAAAAATTGCAATGGAGGCCAGACAACCCCTTGTAGACAAAATAACTCTCTATACAGCTTATTTGGTGTTTGAACGGCCTAGAGGAATAGGACTGAACTGTACATTCAACCCTACAACCTTTAACTTTATAAATGGGAGCCAACCAAATATAAGGATTGGAATATCTGTTTTTGGACATACACATGGATCTGAAGAGCAGGAATTCTCATTTCAGAATGTCCCATAGTCAATAAACCTTAACAATCAAGCTTGATAGACTCCTGTGGAAATTGAACAATGTGAATACATCATAAGGACTTACGTAAAGAAGAGTTGAGGCAAAGCATTATGTCGAAACATTCAAAACCCTCCTTGGCCCTCCAGCCATAGTTTCCACCTTTAATAATGATATCAACTTCTTCATAACGGCTTTGGCCAACATCACCACAGAAGATCCTCCCTCTTCCTTTCCCAGTCACTGGGTCTCCTTGGTCAACAGAACATCTCCACATATTTCTTACTCCATAGGCGTAGACCTCCGGAGCAGCATAACGCTCTGAAACAAATGGATTATCTGGTGGGATTCCATAGGGTTTGCCAGCTACTCTTTCGCCATCTACATCTATCCGGAGAACTTTACCCAACAAGGCGCTTCTGGAAACAGAAAGCTGAGTTAACACTTAAAAAAAGAACAGAGGTTCAAACTATACATAGGAATGGTGGCCAAGCATGCAAGTGGCCCTCTCTGAAGTCTGTGTTTAGGAGATAGCTAAACCAACATTTCCCTTAGACTTCAAAAGAGAGACACACACAAGTGGTCACCTGTTCTCTGCTGAATAGAATCACCAAATGATCAGGGAGGGTGGGTGATGGAGCCCCTCTTGGTTCCCAAGGTTATGGAGGTCCCATGTGTCATCATATAATCTGGTATAGGAGTTGGAATAAAAAAGAGTCAAAGAAGGAGAAGTGATTGATGATTGTGGAAGAAACTTTTTGAAGAATCTCTTTCTAGAGGATTACAACTTGTTTTATATGTTGTTGCAATGAGTATGAGGGGGATAAAAAAAGCAACAACGAACATGACTACCCTATTGTGGAACCAAAAGGTGTTGTCCTCTTTACCCATCCATGAAAGAAAAGCTACAGACGCTCTCATTGCCTTAGAGCAGTGATGGGCAAACTACGGCCCGCGGGTCGTATATGGCCCAGTGGACCTTTTAATCCGGCCCGCCAAGCCGCAACTGAGATGTGGAGCTAATTTATTCACCTCACTTGCTGTGAGGTAATTTCAAGGAAGCGCCGTAATCTCTCGAGGCGCACTGGTTATAGCAGTCTGGGCCAGTGCGGACTAATGTATCCAGTGCGCATGTGCGAGAATACGTCAGCCCCAAGTGAAGAAGGCGGCGCTGGGATCTGAAGTATTGGCGCGGATGGGATCTCACCGACCATGAAGAAATAAAGGTTTTACCATAGGGTTATTATTTTTGCAGAGTCTTGGGGGATGGGGGATCTGTGGATGGCACTTATGGGCAATATCTGTGGATGGCACTTATGGGCAATATCTGTGGATGGCACTTATGGGCAATATCTGTGGATGGCACTTATGGGCAATATCTGTGGATGGCACTTATGGGCAATATCTGTGGATGGCACTTATGGGCAATATATTTGGATGGCACTTTTGCAGGATCTGTGGATGGCACTTTTGCAAGATCTGTGGATGGCACTTTTGCAGGATCTATGGATGGCACTTTTGCAGGATCTGTGGATGGCACTTTTGCAGGATCTGTGGATGGCACTTATGGGCAATATCTGTGGATGGCACTTATGGGCAATATCTGTGGATGGCACTTATGGGCAATATCTGTGGATGGCACTTATGGGCAATATCTGTGGATGGCACTTATGGGCAATATCTGTGGATGGCACTTTTGCAGGATCTGTGCATGGCACTTTTGCAGGATCTGTGGATGGCACTTTTGCAGGATCTGTGGATGGCACTTTTGCAAGATCTGTGGATGGCAGTTTTGCAGGATCTGTGGATGGCACTTTTGCAAGATCTGTGGATGGCAGTTTTGCAGGATCTATGGATGGCACTTTTGCAGGATCTATGGATGGCACTTATGGGCAATATCTGTGGATGGCACTTATGGGCAATATCTGTGGATGGCACTTATGGGCAATATATATGGATGGCACTTTTGCAGGATCTGTGGATGGCACTTTTGCAGGATCTGTGCATGGCACTTTTGCAGGATCTGTGGATGGCACTTTTGCAGGATCTGTGGATGGCACTTTTGCAAGATCTGTGGATGGCAGTTTTGCAGGATCTGTGGATGGCACTTTTGCAGGATCTGTGGATGGCACTTTTGCAGGATCGGTGGATGGCACTGATGCAGGATCTGTGGATGACAGATATATAGCATAAGATGCTATATATGTGTCCTCCACAGATCCCCCATGACAGTGTCATCCACAGATCCCCCATAAGTGCGTCGTTACGAAATTTAATTTTAATTTATATTAATTCACACACCCATCTACTCTTGGTCCGGCCCCCGGGTCCAATATATGAACCTATTGCGGCCCACGAGTCAAAAAGTTTGCCCACCTCTGCCTTAGAGTAAGACCCACAAGGCTAAGAAATGTTCAAATTTGACAAAACACAATCCAAGCCCATGGGAAAAACTAATCCAAGAATTGTTTATATATTCCTTAATATTTTATCTACACAATTATGCAAATTGCGCTCTGGATTCCTCAACATCAATGGAAGTGGATCATTTTTTAATGTCCATTAATAAAACTAGAGCAAAATAGAAGTACCAGGGTCATAAACTCTCCAAAGTCTTTTAAATCTTGAGCTTCAGCAAAAGATATAACGCAATTTTGGAAGCCTCCATATGCTTATCAGATATTTTTTATATTGATCTGTTTGGCTGTTGGAAACTTTTTGGAACACACATCACTGGACCAGCAAGACTTCTGAACCACTGAGTGCTGCTCCAAAGAAACCATATAATAACGTCTTAATACATAAGAGAAAGAATGCTTGTCTCTTACTTGTTCTGTCCATTTCCAAATTCTCCATGTGGATCTCCAAGCTCCCCTCCATCTCCTGTGAATATGTACAGATATCCATCCACACCAAAAAGTATTTGCCCTCCATTGTGGTTTCTAAAGGGTTCCACAATCTCCAAAATAATTCTGTAGACAACATGAAAAAATGGAACAAAAATTTAGAAGGGCGGCTTCACTGAGGAACATCACATGTCTTACATTCTTTATTCAAAATGACTATGACAAAGATTATTATATATCTTAAATGGGCTATACACTTTAGAGTCGGTGGTTGTGACTCTCAGAAGGAAAAAAAACCCTATGGTACTGATCAGAGGTGATTTGAATGGACCCTCATTAAATTTACAGTGCAGCTCTGTTTACCTTTCAGAGTTTCGATCGGCCCTATTTATGTCATAGTAGAACACTCGGAATTCACTTATTCGGATTTTCTCCACATATTCGTCATCAATTATAGAATAGTAAACATAAAATTTCCCATTCCTCCTGTGTTTTGGATGGAATGCCATTCCAAGTAATCCCCGTTCATCTCCATGCCATGGACTTGATACCACGCTCTCTTGCAGGTATAGGAAAGGTTCTTCCAATCGTCCACCATTGGGTAAGTAGACCCAAACTATACCAACTTGTTCTGCCACAAACATTCTATGAGTACCGTCATTAGCATGAACCATCAACACTGGGTTCCTCAACCCATTGGCCACCTCCACTAGGCACATTTTGAGGCAGCCTTCTTGGTCTTCAACAACAGCCCCAAGTTTCTTATTCAGGGCCATATTTTGTAGCACATCTGGAAAACAATAATCTGGATCTGGTAGTTCGAGAAGATGACAAAATTGATCTCGGTCTTTTGTGGACTCCAATATGTTCTTGTTGTCCGTCATCAGTGAGATGATGCTACGGCAGTTAAAGTAGAAGTCTGAGCAATATGGAAAGCAGAGGCCTGGAAGAGCCATCAGTGGCGTCCGGGGGTCTTCAGCATCATATAAATGGGCAGCATAAGGAGAGCATTCCTGGAAGAAAATCAAATGTAAGTCTGATCAACAACCTATAGTATTGAAGAAATGTCAACAGTCTTCATTCTCTTCGTTTTTCAAACTTTTCCTTCAAATCTTTAAGTCTTAACTGTAGCTTGCAGATGTGGGTTTTGCATAAATTTAATCCAGTTTACCAAGAAGCACCGATATATCTAGTGTTGAGCGAAGCGAGCTTCGGATGCTTCACTAGTTCCGAGGTACTAGTCGGAACTGAAGCTGAATTCGGTTTTAAGTTTTACAGTGATTTTCCACTTCAAAAATCAATCACCAAAGTCATTCAGTGAAGTCACGCGCAACTTCATGAATAACTAACTTCAGCTCATCGGAGCCCATACTTTCTAAGGCTACATTCACACGACCATATGGGTTTTGCAGACAAGTATAGGACATGCTCTATCTTTTTTGCGGGGCCGCGGATTAGATCTACGGATGCGGACAGCACACTGTGTGCTGTCCGCATCTTTTGCGGCCCCATTGAAATGAATGGGTCAGCACCCGTTCCGCAAAATTGCGGAACAGATGCGGAGCCATTCATACGGTCGTGTGAATGTAGCCTAATACTGTACAGAGACAGATCTCCGTACAGTATTATTTCGAAGTTTTGAACGAAGCGACTTCGAATATATAACCAAAAATAAAACTTGATATTCCTCACTTAGTTCGACCTGTGCTCCAATTGCCTATGTAAGCATATTTCTGGGCAGATTGTGGCACAAAAGTTATTTTCGCTGGAATCGGTGACTTCTCCCGGCTCACCCCAGGTCTAAGACAGTGGGCGTGGCATGAGCAAGGAAGGGGACCGGCCAGCAGGCCTGTCTCATATATCGTTTTTTACGCCAGTTTTAGGCATAGAAAATGGTCTAAATGTAAGACAGCAAGGATGCCGTTTTACATTTAGACTGGTGCTGGATGCACCGAAGTTATGTAGAGGCCGGCTCCTCTTCATAACTTCGGCGGATCCACCGCCAGATATAGGGGTTGACTCCGGTCTTAATAAATGACCCCCTTAGTCTTTAATGCAAGCTACTGCTTTTGAACCATATAAGTTCTGGTGTCTAATACTTCTTCTGGTCATACAGAGCCTAGAGTGACCCTCTCACCCTTGTCTGTCCATTCTAGCTATAGGCTGCAATCGAGAATTAAGGGGCACAAAAGGTTCTCCTGTCGCACACAGTTGCCATCATCCGTGGAGGCCAGGAGCGCGTTTTTTCCTGAATATTCCCTGTAGATACAAAGACGTACAAATACTATACAAGGACAGTCATATACCGCACACACAGATATAGACTGTACTATAGACATACATATATGCCATAAATCGGAAATAAACTGTAAAGCCCACATTCTGGTAAACTACTGGGGCATCAGGGATGAAAACAAATGAGTAGTGGGTTTCTATGGTGATTTAAAGGGCGTCTGTCAGCAGTTTTGTAACTATGACACTGGCTGACCTGTTACATGTCCACTTGGCAGCTGAAGGCATCTGTGTTGGCCCCATGTTCATATGCGCCCGCATTGCTGAGAAAAATGATGTTTTAATATATGCAAATTAGCCTCTAGGAGCAACGGGGGCGTTACCATTACCTCTAGAGGCTCTGCTCTCTCTGTAACTGCTGAGCTCTCTGCACTTTGACAGGGCCAGGCAGTGATTAGGGCGTGACAGGTGCAGAGACAGCAGTGGCTCATTTGCATATATTAAGACTTTATTTTTCTTAAAAATGCGGGCACATGTAAACATGGGACCAACATAGATGCCTTCAGCTGCCAAGCGTACATGTAACAGGTCAGCCAGTGTCATAGGGACAAAACTGCTGACAGATGCCCTTTATGTTTGCTTTACTTGAAATGCATGAGCTCCAGATTTTACGGATGTTATACGAAGGTTCCAGTGCAGCTGCTATACGTCCATCTGAATGACACCAGATTCCAAGTTAATACACTGGTGGCCAAGGGAAACCAAGGTGATATGCGTTAGGCTTTATTCATAGACTTTGAGCTTTCTTGGGTTTTGATAACCCACATCACAGTACCACAAAAAAAATGACATTTTGTAAAAATTAAAAATTAAAAAAATTCAAAAAATTCCGCAGTATGCCAGGGAAATGTTTTCTACCGTACTATGGAAAAAGCATAATTAAAACCAGTTTGCTTCATTCACCTAAAAATCTGAGCTGGAATCTGATTGGTTGCTTTAGGTACCTCCTCCACTTTTTATTTTGCAATTTTTTGGAATCTTTCCCCAAACGACAAATACTAAAAAGTCTACTGTGGTCAAATGAGGTTTTTATAGCAGAGCTAAGTTTGTCACACAGCTACTTGTGAGGCACAGTTCTAAAAACCAGAGTAGAGGGACAAAAATAGCAAAGTCAATTCTGCTCCGAGTGTAATGATGATCTCACTACCAGCTACAATGCCACCTAAACAGCATAAACTAAAACAACATACATAACCGATTACCTGGCACAAAATGTCCTTGACGTATCCCCCGCACAGCTCTTGCTCCTTATAATCGTAGTGGTCCATGATGGACCAGTATCTCTCGGCTATGATGTTGTCCTTCTCTTGGTCGCAACATCCAAATTCTTCATACTGGGAGCAAAATTCCAAGTGCATGGTGGGCTTGAAAGGGGGTCCAAAGTCCAAGCATTGGGGATGAGCAAAGACACCTGTCTGAAATATGAAGGAGAAGATGGGAGTAATGAGGAACAGTCTGAGGACTGCATCTTCCTTCCAGCCTAGGACCATCTTGAGGCTGGAATCAATGTAGTCATCTCAACCAGGATGAGATGCTGATATGCTGCACCCGAGTGTGTGTTCAGATATATCCCAGCCCCATACACTTCCCACCCCTACAGCTTTTATTACCTGTTCATTTATATTTCTCTGTGCCCGGCCCCTTCCTAACTCCAAGTGAACCTCCACCACCTCCTTGATCAAGTCATCATACCCTTTGAAGTTCCTTCACATTTAACCCTATGAAAGTTTCAAAATGAAGCAATTCAGACAATCCTTCACCATCAGCTTCTCCTCCCCAGAAAGCAAAGAATTGTGAAATTCAGTCCTCACAGACCCTTCAGATTTCTCTATATGGGACAAACTTCTACAAATGAGCAGCTTCAGGGCGCTGTAAACGTACGTTTTTGTTTACTGCTTTGACGGGACCCTTTTAGTTTACGTAAGTTGTATAAGCGTAGAGGGAGGTTTGAAACAAGTGGATGTCCTAGAGATGAGCTTATGTTCTAGGAATTATTTTGTAGAGTAACACACTGTACTTGGAGGTTTTTTTTGCATTTTTTCATTTCATTTTTTTTAATTTTTATTATAGTTTTATAATACTTTTTTTTGTTGTAATTTATTATATTAGTTTTTATTCACGTTACAGATCTTATTATGAAGCATGCAATATAAGGCAAGGACATGTCCAGCTTCTATGTCGATTCCAGATCTAACATGAATAGAAAATGCATGTTCATAATCAATTCTTGCTGCAGGTAAGAAGTCTGCCTTTACAGCGCTATCGAAAAATACGTTTTCTGTTAATATACCTGAATTACATCAGAGGGAGGACACTCGGAATGGAAACAACTGAGGCCCCTTTCACACTTGCGTTGTTTCTTTCCGTCCTAGAGTTCCGTCCTCGGGGCTCTAGGACGGAAAGATACTGATCAGGATTATCCTAATGCATCCTGAATGGAGAGAAATCCGTTCAGGATGCATCAGGACGTCTTCCGTTCAGTATGTGAACGTTTTTTGGACGTTGACAAAAGCGCAGCATGCTGCGGATTTGTCTCCGTCCAAAAATCCGGAAGACATGCCATAACGCCGGATCCGGAATTAATGCCCATTGAAGTGCATTAATCCGGATCCGGCCTTAAGCTAAACGTCGTTTCGGCGCATCGCCGGATCCGACGTTTAGCTTTTTCTCAATTGTTACCATGGCAGCCAGGACACTAAAGTCCTGGTTGCCATGGTAAATGTAGAGGGAGCGGGGAGCAGTATACTTACCATCCGTGCGGCTCCCGGGCGCTCAGAGTGACGTCAGGGCACCCACACGCATGGATCACGTGATCGCATGGATCACGTGATCCATGGGGCGCTCTGACGTCATTCAGGAGCGCCCCGGGAGCCGCACGGACTGTAAGTATACCGCTCCCCCGCTCCTACTATGGCAACCAGGACTTTAATAGCGTCCTGGCTGCCATAGTAACCTGAAAGCATTTGGAAGACTGATCAGGATCCTGATGAGTCTTCTAATGCTTTCAGGCGACTTGCGTTCTGATGGATCCGGCGGGACAGAAGTGCCCGCCGGATCCTCAGAACGCAAGTGTGAAAGAGGCCTGATTTTATGAAAATATAGACCAATCTGGGCAGTTTGCTTAGATAATAGTAGAGAAGCATACGCCTGGATTTATCAGCCCACGTTGGTCAAATTTCCATTCCTGGAAGGAGAGCCTAATTAGGCCAGCTGAGCATTAGGCCCCTTTCACGCGCACGGGTGCAATGCGTGACGTGAACGCATAGCACCCACACTGAATCCTTACCCATTCATTTTAATGGGTCTGTGTACATGAGCGTTGTTTTTCACGCATCAGGTCTGCATTGCGTGAAAATCGCAGCATGTTCTATATTCTGCGTTTTTCACGCAGCTCTGGCCCCATAGACGTTAATGGGGCTGCGTGAAAAACACAACGCATCCGGAAGCTAGTGCGGGTGCGATGCGCTTTTCACTGACGGTAACTAAGAGATGCAGTTTTTTATCACGCGCGTAAAAAAACGCATCAAAACGCATTGCACCAGAGCTATAAAAACTGAACAACTGAACGCAATCGCAGGCAAAACTGAATGGCTTTGCCTGCGAAATCGCACAGTTTTCACTGAACGTATCTGGACCTAATCCGGACACGCTCGTGTAAAAGAGGCCCCATTTACTTCCATGGTGGCAGAGCTGCGTGAAAAATGCAGAATATAGAAGATGCTGCGATTTTCACGCAACGCAGAACTGATGCGTGAAAAACAACGCTTATGCACACAGACCCATTGAAATGAATGGGTCAGGATTCAGTGCGGGTGCTATGCGTTCACGTCACTTGCTCGTGTGAAAGGGGCCTTGCAGCAAAAAGGGTTAATAACACAGAACTGTGTAAGTCAATCCAGGCAGCGAGCAGATGGGAACATTACGCCAATACCCAGTCTCATTTCATTACATTTACTCCGTTTGTTTGTTAATCGATTCTAATTTGACCGCCGGAATTGTTTAAAAAACTAAAATGCGAGGAGTCTACTTCCAAAGCCGTTGCCTGCTCCTTCCGTGGACGAAACACAGCCACAGCCGAGGGGCAAATACGATGTCATCTAAGAAATATAATTTGCTTTGCTATAATAGTTCTCTGGCTGTGATGGGAAGTTATGGCTGTGAGCCCTGCATGAGGAGGAGACAAGCACCATGTCACAGGAAAGATGCCTTTAAGATTAGCAGGAGGGTGGCAGGCTGCCAAGGCATGGGTTTTACAAGTATTTTAATCATGATTTTGCTAGAATTGTGTGTAGCCTGCCAATATCATCAATTAAAATTAGTATTTTAATTATTGTGTATTAATTATATTGCTCTAAAGAACAGACGATTTAATCTCCTGCCTTCTAAGGCCTCATGCACACCACTGTATGTATTCCGCAGTCCTCAAATTGCAGATCCCCAGACTTCAATGAGTCTGTGGTCCGCATTTTGCAGCCTAGTCTAGAACTTTCTATGCCTTTGCCACAACAGAATAACACACGGAGGCGGAAAGCGCACGGATCATCCGTGTGCTTTCCGCATGCGCATATACGCCATGCAAAAACAAAGAATTTGCCTGCAAAATACAGGCAACGAAGTCAGTGGTTCCGCAAAAAAAAAAAACGCGGACGGCACAGGCAATGCATTTGAATTCTGCAGATTCGCAATCCGCCAACCGCAAAACGGACACAGCCGTGTCATGATGCCTAACACTCACTAATGGGTTTTCATTCTGTCCATAAGCTTCAGTTTATAAAAGGAATATGATATTTTATAGGAATGCTTTCCAAAAGCCGTACACAGGAGGTAGTCATCTGCTGATTCGCAGTCAGAATTCCAAGAGCTATAATAATCAAATAATACGGCGGGTCTGCGATACACGGGCAGGGCCGGTTCTATAATAAGGCAGGGGGCATAAAAATGAACTTTTTTTTTTAAATCACTTGCGGCGAGTTGCGCCGCAGCGCCGCTGGCCACCCACCCCAGCCTGCATATGCTATGCGGCCCCGATCCTCACTCACAGAGCGGCAGCACGGCAACATGGTCACGGGGGCACTCAGGGGGTGTGTGACTGGCGAATGGCTCCGCGGCGGGCAGCAGCAAGGACTGGAGCAGCTGTTGGTGACTGTGACTCACACAGCCAGCCCAGACGGACTGTCGACTCCCACAGGGTAGGTGGTAGTTGATGAGCGCAGAGCGCATATTGTTTATAATGGGGGGGGGGGTCACGGGTGACATGATGGGAGGGGGGACAAATCAAATGTCTGTAGTCTGTGCCATGGAGGAGGAGAAATGTGACATGGGGGGGATGATGTGCCATGGGGAGGGGGAGTGTGACACAATAGGGGGTCATAATGTGATCATGGGGGGGTGGAGGAGGGGCACCAAAATGTAGCTTCGCTTGTGTTGGCAAAAATCCTTGCACCGGCCCTGTACACGGGGCACCGGCCGCGTGCATTCCGCATCACGGATGTGGACCCATTCACTTGAATGGGTACGCAAATCCGGAGATGCAGTATGGAACGGAAGTACGGAACCGCACGGAAGCACTCCGGAGTGCTTCCTGGGGTTCCGTTCTGTGCCTCCACACCGCAAAAAGATAGAACTTGCTCTATCTTTTTGCGGAACGGACGGATTGCGGCACCCTATTCAAGTGAATGGGTATGCAATGCGCATGTGGCTGGCCCACAGTTGGTGCCCGTGCATTGCGGACTGCAATTTGCAGTCCACAGCACGGGCACGGAGCCCTTATGTTTGTGTGAACAAGCCCTAATTAGAATGATAATACTGTCTTTAACATAACCATAGCAAAGCTAGGTGCACTCTGCGGCAATACTAAACCCTCACACTGATGTTAAAATAGAGAGGTTAGTTCGACACATCCTACTAGGAGGACATGTCTTAAGCTTGGATACCACGCCAAGGTCTCTCAAATAGCCCGAGACCCTACCACTCAACCTACCTGTGCCGTATGGGCGATACCAGGGGCCGTTGGGCATTACGGGAGCATAAGCCCTGACTCACAAACAGCTCACCAGTGACCTCCAGCATGTAACCATGCTTGCAATGGGAGGTGGGAGGTGCCTGTGAGCCCCACCCGAGACCGGCTGATATGGCCCAGAGCCTCCCAGGTGCACCTGAATGTAGCCTGTAGATAAAAAGCAGGCACATTTAAATTGGAGTTTATACACCTCCAAACATACTATACAAACCATTAGAAAACGTGGTGTGGTTTAACAAGCAGGATATGCTCAACCCATATGCAGTTGTGCATGTATATAGGGGAGCACATCCTGCACTTGTAGTCCGTTGCTAGGGGCAATCAACAGCAAAAACGTGGTTTGTTTAATATGTTATATAATGGACTTGATGTGAAGAGCAAGACAGCTAAACTGCAAGACTTCAAAAACTTCCTTTTCGAGGACCAAGACACAGTACAGCGCATTGCCTATCTCCGTCAGCGTGTAGAGAAATTTGCCCGTGCCTTCCCCATGCTAGGGTTTGAGGAACATTAAACTACTACTTGTTTTTGAGAAGACGGCTACCTTATTGTGCCTTCTGCCATCTGTAGCCCATCTGTACCAATTAACTTGGACATGCTTTCCTGTTACTTACTATGCATTACTCCTTCTCCAAACATTTTTCTACTTTTCTGCTTTTTTTTCTAACACAGACTCCTTCCAGCAGATTCAATTTATATATAAATTTTGTCATTTTGCCTTTATCTCAATGTAATTTTTGTACATCCTGGGCATGTGTAAAAATTCTAATGGTTTGCCATAAACCTGTACCGTGCCTGGGATGCATTTCAAAGGGGTAAATATGCAAAACTCAAAAATCTGCAGTCAGTGCAGATTCTTTGAGGCAGTGTACGTTGTGCTTACTTCATTGCAAGTTTTATGTGCCTTTCTTCAAAAATCTTACCACGTTTTAAAATTGTAATTTTGACATAGAACCCACAACCGAAATCCAAGGCTGATCCATGGATTTCTGTCGCAATTTGTTCAGTGGCCGGATTTTAGGTGGTCCCAACACTACGCTGGGTCCTCCGAACACTGTTAAGGTGTCACCACGTGTTGCTGCTCTTCAGGACGGATGGTAAGGCATGGTGCACCACAATGGGAAATAAGTTCAGAGAGTCAGAGTCTGCAGTAAACCAGTGTACTTCTTTTCTGGAGAAAATTGTTCAGTGGCCGGATTTGAAGTGGCCCCAACACTACGCTGGGTCCTCCGAACACTGTTGAGGTCTCATCACATGTTGCTGCTCTTCGGAAGAAATGGTAAGGCATGGTGCACCACAATGGGAAATAAGTCCAGAGTCTGCAGTAAACCAGTGTGCTTCTTTTCTGGAGCAATTCAGGTGCAAAACAATACAGGCGAGGCATAGGGCTGGCTTCTCCAGTCTCCTCTCTGGCAGAAGAAAGTTCTGTGCTGAGAAAAGGCCTAAGCTAGCTGTCCCTCTGTCTCTCTCAGAAGGCTGCTACACTGGCTAAAGGGCCGGTGGCCAAGGGTCTGTGGTTCAGTCATCCAGCTGGCCCTCTCGTCAAAGGGATGGTGGCCCATGATCTGTGGCTTGGTCGTCCAGCCTGGTGACCCAGGGTCTGTCGCTCAGTATCCCCATGGTCTTCTGGTCATTCATGCAGTCTAGCAGAGTCTTTTCCACCGAACACTGATCCCTATCTGCAGACTGGCTGAGTCTCTCCTAAGCACTGGTTCCTATCTCCAGACAACTAGGGACTCTAACTGCTCTCTTCTTTTACAGTTTCTAACTGATCCAGGACCTTCTAGTGGGAGGGGTGTAGTGGAGAAGCACAGCCTAAACAGAAACAATGTCATTTCAGTCTGCAATAGACTCACATAAAGTTTTAATAGCAGTCTATGGTTAACCCATCGCGAGCTGCCATCTTGAAATAGATCTAACGGGGTAATTGGAGCAATAAACAGAGAGATCTTTGGATCCGTGTGGGTTAAAGGGCTGGTTCTACTTTTGTTGGAAAGGTATTGTCAATTCATGTACTATATGATGCCTGACTTTCATTATTGACATTAATCATTCATGAAATAACCCTTTTAAGTCATACAGTCTCAAAGTTTTTCGCCCTCTGACATTATCTTGCTGTGAATACCGTGGGTCAGTAGATGTCAGCACAACCCCCAGTGCAGTCTCTGCAATGTCTATCATATTCTACGCAAGGTATGTGACCACTGTCATGGTCTGCCCATAACGTCATCATTATACATTCCCATCATGGTCTCAATCCTTACAGGGCGTTTCACCCACAATTTACAATTCCGTCATCTGGCATCTCACAGCAGTTTAAAGGCCCAGTTTATGGCATACCACATATCATCACAACATGGCATATGATCATGGGTGCAAGTGCTGGGAGATATGCTGTAATAGCATGCATAAACATAATATACTGGCATGATCTAGCAACCGTCACATTACAGCTGAGTTTCTGCTACAATTGTATTAAGTCTGGACACTGCTCTGTGAGCTGAATATATCAGCAACAGCAGCACAAATCTTTCTGCTAGTTTGCTACAATGTATCAGTCCGGAGTACAGTATGTTTAGCTCACAGAGCATTGTCTATGCTGGTTACAATTGAATCCACTTGTGAAATGGAAATATAAAGTCTTTTGGAAAGTTGTAGAACTTTTCATTTAGAAAATAATAAAGCTTTATTTACCTAAAACCAGAAAACCCTTTAAAGGGCATCTGTCAGCAGATCTGTCCCTATGACACTGGCTGACCTGTTACATGTGCGCTTGGCAGCTTAAGGCATCTGTGTTGGTCCCATGTTCATATGTGTCCGCATTGCTGAGAAAAATGATGTTCTGATTTATGCAAATGAGGCTCTAGGAGCAACAGGGGCGTTGCCGTTACTATAAAAGTCTCTGCTCTCTCTGCAGCTGTCCTCGCCCTCTGCATTCTAATTGACAGGACCAGGCAGTGTAAAAGTGATCACGCCTGGCCAACTTAAGTACAGAGGACACAGCAGTTGTAGAGAAAGCAGAGCCTCTAGGTGTAATGGTAACGCCCCCGTTGCTCCTAGAGGCTCATTTGCATATATTAAAACTTCATTTTTCGCAGAAATGCGGGCACATATGAACATGGGGCAAACACAGATGCTTTCAGCTGCCAAGCGCACATGTAACCGGTCAGCCAGTTTCATAGGTGCAAATATGCTGACTAATGTCCTTTGAGCTCTACATATGTTGTTTTTTTGCATCTTCCCCATGTGTTTTTGTGCCCAACAAAATTCCTTTCCAAATAATTGTGTATACAGTCTTCTTAGGGTACTTTCACACTAGCAGCAGAGTGATCCGGCAAGCGGTTCCGTCGATCTGGATGTAAACTGAATGCATTTGTAGATGGATCCAGATGCGGATCAGTCTCACAAATGCATTGCAAGAACGGATCCATCTCTTCGCTTTTTTTAGTTTTAAGGGTCTGCGCATGTGCAGACCGGAAGGAAGGTATTTTTTAATGCCGGATCCGGCACTAATACATTCTTAATGTAAATTAATGCCAGATTCGGCATTCCGGCAATTGATCAGGCATTTTGGACAGAGATAATACTGCAGTATGTTGCGGTATTACCTCTGTCCAAAACGCCGTACAGTGACTGAACTGAAGACATACTGATGCATCCTGAACATATTTCTTTCCATTCAGAATGCATGGGGATGTGACTGATCAGTTCTTTTCTGGTATTGAGCCCCTTTGACGGAACTCAATGCCTGAAAAGAAAAATGCAAATGGGAAAGTACCCTAAAGAACAACAGAAGTTAAAGCCATAACATTTTAGAATTTATACTGGTGGGAAAAACCTAGGAAACTGAATTAAAAATGCCCCAGATTTAAACCTGATACACACGTCCGTGTCTGTGCTTAAATCCGTGAGCAAGTGGTCAGTGATGCATCCGTGAAGCTGTCCGTGACAGATCCGTGTTGGTTCCGTATGTCCGTTTTCTGCTGTTCGTGTTGCATCCGTGTTTCACTGACACTGAACAGATGAAAAATAATTTTCAAAGCATCTCTTCTTAATAATCTGTGAAACACGGATGGCATCTTTGTTGTATTTGTGGTTTTCACGGACCCACAGACTATAATGGGCGTGAGGGATCCGTGAACACAGACCAAGATAGGACATGCATCCGTGCTGAAAACACGGACCCACAGACTGTGCTAAAACACTGATGTGTGAATACACACATTCAAATAAATGGAGACATGTGCTGTCCGCGGAGAACACGTACAGCGCACGTACAGTTGTGTTCAAAATGATTCAACCCCCACTGAAATTGAGTGTTTTGGCCAGTTTGACATTGATTTTTATCATTTCAGTCATCTTGTTTACAATTAAATCACAGAGGCACTTGTAAGTCAGACAAATATAACATAACATTTATAATGAAATAACCACAAATGTCTTTTCTGTGCTCACATCATTATCAGTTTTATTCAACCCCCAAGTGACATTCAATCTTAGTACTTAGTACATCCTTTTCCAGTTATAACAGCTTTTAGACGTGAAGCATAGCTTGGCACAAGTGTCTTGCAGCGATCTACGGGTATCTTCGCCTATTCTTCATGGGCAAAAGCCTCCAGTTCAGTCACATGGATGCAAATGGCACCTTCTAAACTAAGAAGACTTAATACTAAAATAAAACACACCAACACCTTTTTGTTGGAACAAAATGGCCGCAATGCTTTATTAAGGGGTAACATAATAATTTAATAAATAATTAAAATCTCAGCATTAATAAATTAATTAAACCTCATAACCATTAAATAAATACCGACATCCACTCAGAAACACTGAGTGATACAGCCCCTCTAACAAAGCAGAGCGACGATGGAACCATTTAAGGGGGAGGGTGGGCGGGGCGACGAATCCGGTCTTCTTAAACTGGCCCAGAAACGCCGCCAGCACCACAATATAAAGGGGATAACTTTCCCGCCGCAAGCATGAAGACGAATCAGGGAGCTGTATTCTCCCCTAGCAACAGCTTCCACCAATCAGCGTCGGATCTCCAGCTGCCTCAAAGAAACTTGCTGAAACCGGTTTCAGGTAAATTACCTCAGGTAAATCTGAAAAATAAGAGCGGGAAAACGAACAAACAAAAAAAGGGGGGAGAGAGAGACATACCAATAGAGAACCTTACCTGACAAAATAACGGTGCCATTGCCCCCATGTGTCCCCCAAGCGAAGCGCTCTGGGGGGCCTAAACATTCTTAGGCTTGCGCGCTGCAACTGCTTTCTTTAAGTCCCACCAGAGGTTCTCAATCGGATTTAAGTCTGGTGACTGCGATGGCCACTTCAAAATGTTCCAGCCTTTAATCTGCAACCATGCTCTAGTGGACTTGGAGGTATGCTTGGGATCATTGTCCTGTTGAAAGGTCCAACGTCTCCCAAGCTTCAGGTTTGTGACGGACTGCATCACATTTTCATCCAATATCTCCTGGTACTGAAGAGAATTCATGGTACCTTGCACACACTGAAGCTTCCCTGTACCTGTAGAAGCAAAACAGCCCCAAAGCATGATTGACCCCCCGCCATGCTTCACAGTAGGCAAGGTGTTCTTTTCTTCATAGGCCTTGTTCTTCCTCCTCCAAACATAGCGTTGATCCATGGGCCCAAACAGTTCTAATTTTGTTTCATCAGTCCACAGAACATTATCCCAAAACTTTTGTGGTTTGTCCACATGACTTTTGGCATACTGCAGTCGACTCTTCTTATTCTTTGGAGACAGCAAGGGGTGCGCCTGGGAGTTCTGGCATGGAGGCCTTCATTACGCAGTGTGCGCCTTATTGTCTGAGCTGAAACTTCAGTACCCGCATCTGACAAATCTTTTTTCAGTTCCTCAGCAGTCACACGGGGACTTTTCTCCACTTTGCGCTTCAGGTAGCGCACAGCAGTTGAAGTCAGCATCTTCTTTCTGCCACGACCAGGAAGCGTTTCAACAGTGCCCTTTGCCTTGAATTTGCGAATGATGCTTCCTATGGTGTCTCTTGGTATGTTTAACATCTTTGCAATCTTCTTATAGCCATTGCCCTTCCTGTGAAGAGAAATCACCTCTTCTCTTGTCTTCCTGGACCATTCTCCTGACTTCACCATGTCTGTAAACACACCAGTAAATGTCTAGAAGGAGCTGAGGATCACAGTCATTTTACATCTGCCTAATTGGGGCTTATTCTGCTTGATTGCTGCTCCTTGACATCCACAGGAGTTTTCAATACCTGATCGAAAACACTTGAATGAACCTCTGTTCTTAAGAGTGGTAGTCTTTAAGGGGTTGAATAATTGTGTCAATGAAGAAATCACAAAAAAAAACATTTAATACTGTATTACAAATACAATTGATGTCATTTTAGTTGCATTTGGTTCTTTAAAAAGTCCTTGTAAGATTTCATTCTGAACACAATTACAAATGTACACTAAATTCCCTAAAACCCTTTACAGCATTGGGGGTTGAATAATTTTGAACACAACTGTACGTGAAACACTGACTGTGAATTAGGCTTTTTAGTTATCCCTGTTTATGAATCTAATGCTAGAGCTGTGGTGAAGACTGACACCTACACAGGCTGAGTTGGAGGAGAGTTTTACATGTAATTCAACATTTATGGACAGCTGGTGCCCCTATGTGACCTGTGACCCCCATGAGCACCGTAACAACTGCCTAACCAGACTGTCAGTCATCAGACCATGTAGAGCAGCGAGATAACTGAAGATGGCAAAACGGACAATGGAAAGACTTGCATCCATTGCTCTGATGTATATGTGATCTTCATCCAACATAGACACATACACACAAAACAAAATAAATATTAGGTAATACCTACAAACGGAGCGCTTAGTCATGGCTCCTCAGTAAACACATGTGGAGGCCAACACACCAATCCTGGAAATCCAAACATGGCCTTAATTGACTCTCTTTGTTAGGGAAGCTTAATATGTAGCCCACTGGGGGTCGGGACCCCACATGGTGATTGCTTTCACATGAAAAGAGGACAAACATAAAACACAATTAAATATCTGTTGTCTGGAGAATAAATCATCTACAGAATTGATGCCAGTAGGCGGTGGAGAGGCCACATAATAGAGCTTGTAAGTTTGTGAACCCTTTTTTTCTTAGCTCTTCAAATAAGTTTTCCTTCAGTGACCTTTACTGCTTAAAGGGGTTTTCCCATTATTAATGTAAAAAATGAAAGTCAGACATCATATAGTACACGACAGTCTCTTTCTAACAAAGCTAGAACCTGCCCTGTACCTCACATGGATCCAGAGATCTCCCCATTCATTGCTCCAATTGTTCTGCTAGATTTATATCAAGATGGCAGTTGAAGGGGAGTCTCTTTTCCTCTGCAGCTCAGGAGGCGTGTCTCAGCTCTTTCTACCACAGCTCAGGAGGCGTGTCTTAGCTTTCCCTATCACAGCTCAGGAGGCGTGTCTCAGCTCTCCCTATCACAGCTCAGGAGGCGTGTCTCAGCTCTCCCTATCACAGCTCAGGAGGCGTGTCTCAGCTCTCCCTATCACAGCTCAGGAGGCGTGATTCAGCTCTCCCTATCACAGCTCAGGAGGCATGTCTCAGCTCTCCCTATCACACTCAGAAAGTGTTTCTCAGCTCTCCCTATCACAGCTCAAGAGGTGTGTCTCAGGTCTCCCTATCACAGCTCAGGAGGCGTGTCTTAGCTCTCCCTATCACTGTTCAGGAGGCATGTCTCAGCTCTTCCTACCACAGCTCAGGAGGCGTGTCTTAGCTCTCCCTATCACAGCTCAGGAGGCGTGTCTCAGCTCTCCCTAGCACAGCTCAGGTGGCGTGTCTCAGCTCTCCCTATCACAGCTCAGGAGGCGTGTCTCAGCTCTCCCTATCACAGCTCAGGAGGAGTGTCTCAGATCTCCCTATCGCAGCTCAGGAGGTGTTTCTCAGCTCTCCCTATCACAGCTCAGGAGGTGTGTCTCATCTCTCCATATCACAGCTCAGGAGGCGTGTCTCAGCTCTCCCTATCACAGCTCAGGAGGCGTGTCTCAGCTCTCCCTATCACAGCTCAGGAGGTGTTTCTCAGCTCTCCATATCACAGCTCAGGAGGCGTGTCTCAGCTCTCCCTATCACAGCTCAGGAGGCGTGTTTCAGCTCTCCCTATCACAGCTCAGGAGGCCTGTCTCAGCTTTTCCTACCACAGCTCAGGAGGCGTGTCTTAGCTTTCCCTATCACAGCTCAGGAGGCATGTCTCAGTTCTTCCTAACACAGCTCAGGAGGCGTGTCTCAGCTCTCCCTATCACAACTCAGGAGGCGTCTCTCAGCTCTCCCTATCACAGCTCAGGAGGCGTGTCTCAGCTCTCCCTATCACAGCTCAGGAGGCGTGTCTCAGCTCTTCCTATCACAGCTCAGGAGGCGTGTCTCAGCTCTTCCTATCACAGCTCAGGAGGTGTTTCTCAGCTCTCCATATCACAGCTCAGGAGGCGTGTCTCGGCTCTCCCTATCACAGCTCAGGAGGCATGTCTCGGCTCTTCCTACCACAGCTCAGGAGGCGTGTCTTAGCTCTCCCTATCACAGCTCAGGAGGTGTGTCTCAGCTCTCCCTATCACAGCTCAGGAGGCGTGTCTTAGCTCTCCCTATCACAGCTCAGGAGGCGTCTCTCAGATCTCCCTATCACAGCTCAGGAGGCGTGTCTCAGCTCTCCCTATCACAGCTCAGGAGGCGTGTTTTAGCTCTCCCTATCACAGCTCAGGAGGCGTGTCTCAGCTTTCCCTATCACAGCTCAGGAGGCGTGTCTCAGCTCTCCCTATCACATCTCAGGAGGCAGTTGAAAGATGAAACTGAGCATGTGCGGCCATCTCTGTGAGCAGGACAAAGAATTAAGAAAATAAATGGTGCAATACAGATACATTTTATTGAATAACTCAGTGGCTATGCAACATTTTTAATTACATGCAACTGCACCATCGCCGCTGCTAGGGGTTACTTTGAAGAGGGTAAAAGTTACTTGTTTTGTCCTGATGCCAGTTGCAGTAAAACAACAAGGGCACAGGGCCCCTTTTATTGAGACTGTGGATGGTAGGTGTAGAAATGTCAGAGTGGTGTAAGATGACCTAAATCTCCCTTAATGTTTTGTGCGCGTGTCACGGTGCTCCTATCTGGATACACTGGAACCCCCAGTGTTGGCTCTGATGCAGAAAAAGGGATAGTTGATGAAGTGGTAGATTAATTAAATTGAGTCCAGTCTTGGTTATGAAGTTGATAACAGATTTACTTTGGTAAACATTCTTCAGAAAACAATCTTCCAACTTTGTCTTGGTTACCAGCAGGCTTCAGCATTAACGGTGGCGCGCAAACTCCTTTCTGTTACGTTTGTTGCTCTCTGGCTATGCTGTGCTGACAGGAATCTTTTCCTTTCTGCTGTACTTAACTTGGTAGTCTGGTCTGTCTCTAGTTTTGTCCAGGGAACTTTCTCCTCCTGGCTTCTGAGGCTCTTTGCTGAGGCCTTCAGATCCAGCTGAGTCTAGGCAAGGCTCGTCCGTCCAGCAGGGACGGGCTCCTGCTTCATTCCCCTAGCAGGGGGTACTCTATTCTCACCTCTAACTAGCTAGACTCCAACCTAGAAGGGGGGAAAAATAGAATGGAAAAAAAGGTTCCTATTCTATGCAAGATAGCTCTGCCAAGCTTGCTGCCACCCACTGGTGAACCAGGCATATTACACTTGAACAGTTACAACATAAGAAATATGAATACACATTGTGCAGGACCTGGAAATAAATACACAGATGACATGACACTAGCCCATTAGAGATAGTAGTGAGGCGAAAAGGTGGTATTACACAATCACAAAAGTATTCAGATTCAGGTGCTAGTCCCATTTTTCATGGGACAACCCCTTTAAAGTGGTTTTCCAAGATACTGATGACCTATCTTCTGGATAACGAGACCCCAGACTCCCACCAATCAGCTGTTTGAGAAGGCACTGGCGCTCACAGCAGCATTGCGGCTTTCTTACAGCTTAGGCTACTGCCTGCCGGATCCGTCAATCTGCATGCAAACTAAAAGCATTTGACAGATCCGTCTTACAAATGCATTGCAAGAACGGATCCGTCTCTCCACTTGTCATGCGGAGAGACGGATCCGTTATATATATTTTTCACATTTTCACATGCACAGAACGGAAGGACGGATCTGGCATTGCGGTATTTTGAATGCCGGATCCGGCACTAATACATTCCTATGGGAAAAAAATGCTGGATCCAGCATTCCGGCAAGTGTTCCAGAATTTTGGACGGAGATAAAACTGCAGCATCCTGCGGTATTATCTCCATCCTGAAATGTCAAAAAAGACTGAACTGAAGGCATCCTGATGCATCCTGAACGGATTTCTCTCCTTTCAGAACACATGGGGATGTGACTGAAGCGTTTTTTTTTCTGGTATAGAGCCCCAACGACAGAACTCCATGCCGGAAAAGAATAATGCTAGTGTGAAAGTAGCCTTAGCCTAGGTCAGTGACGTCACTTTCATCAGTCATGTGGCCTAGGTGCAGCTCAGGTACCTTCTCAAACAGCAGATCGATGGGTAACTCGGGTGTCAGACCCGCACTGATTAGATACTGATGATCTATCCAGAGGATAAAAGACTTGGAAAGCCCCTTTAAAGGGGTTTTCACATAAACTACATTGATCATGTATGATCACAGGGGGTCTGACCTCTGAGACCCCTATCTGTCAAGTGTACTCAGTTTTTTTTTATTCCCCTGTTTCAATAGAATTGTGGTTGATCCACACAAACATGGGAAAAACATACACATTCCATGTAGATGTTTCCCTTGGATTAGATCTTAAGGCCTCTTTCACACGGGCGTCATGTTTGAAGCCCGGATAAGAGGCGGGTGCGTTGCGGGAATATGCGCGTGTGAAAAATCGCCATGTTTGGTATCCAGACCCGAAGCCGGACTTCATCACTGAAGTCCGGTTTCGGGTAGAGTATTCTGGAAAATGTATTATTTTCCCTTATAACATGGTTATAAGGGAAAATAATAGCATTCTTAATAAAGAATGCTTAGTAAAATGAAGATGAAGAGGTTAAAAATAATAAAAGTTAACTTACCTTATCCACTTGATCGTGTAGTTGCGATCTGTCTTCTCTTTTCCAGCATCAGCTAACAACTAAAGGACCTGTGATGACGTCACATCACATGGTCCAATCACATGGTCCATCACCATGGTAAGATGGACCATGTGATTGGACCATGTGATGTGACGTCATCACAGGTCCTTTAGATCTTAGCTGATGCTGGGAAAGAGAGGAGAGATCGCAACTACACGATCAAGTGGCTAAGGTAAGTTAACTTTTATTATTTTTAACCCCTTCCTCTTCATTTTACTAAGCGTTATTATTTAACCAATCACTGGTAACAGGTGTCGTCCCAGAAGATTGGAAATTAGCAAACATTGTGCCAATTCACAAGAAAGGTAGTCAAGAGGAATCGGGCAACTATAGGCCGGTAAGCCTGACATCAATAGTGGGGAAATTAATGGAAACCATACTCAAGATGAGGATTGTGGAACATCTAAAAACCCATGGGTTGATTGATAAAAAACAGCATGGGTTTACTTCAGGGAGATCATGTCAAACTAATCTTATTGACTTTTTTGATTGGGTGACTAAAATAATAGATGGCGGAGGTGCAGTAGACATCGCTTATCTGGACTTCAGTAAGGCTTTTGATACTGTCCCGCATAGAAGGCTTATCAATAAACTGCAGTCTTTGATCTTGGGCTCACACATTGTTGAATGGATTAGGCAGTGGCTGAAGGACAGAAAACAGAGGGTTGTAGTCAATGGAGTATATTCAGACCATGGTATTGTTACCAGTGGGGACCTCAAGGATCTGTTCTGGGACCCATATTGTTTAATATCTTTATCAGCGAAATTGCAGAAGGCCTCAATGGTAAGGTGTGTCTTTTTGCTGATGACACAAAGATTTGTAACAGGGTTGATGTTCCTGGAGGGATACACCAAATGGAAAAGGATTTAGGAAAACTAGAGGAATGGTCAAAAATCTGGCAACTAAAATTTAATGTCGATAAGTGCAAGATAATGCACCTGGGGCGTAAAACCCAAGAGCAGAATATAAAATCAGTGATACAGTACTAACCTCAGTATCTGAGGAAAGGGATTTAGGGGTCATTATATCAGACGACCTAAAGGTGGGCAGACAATGTCATAGAGCAGCAGGTAATGCCAGCAGAATGCTTAGGTGTATAGGGAGAGGCATTAACAGTAGAAAGAGGGAGGCGCTCGTGCCGCTCTACAGAGCACTAGGGAGACCTCATTGGGAGTATTGTGTGCAGTACTGGAGACCATATCTGCAGAAGGATATTAAAACTTTGGAGAGAGTTCAGAGAAGAGCTACTAAACTAGTACATGGATTGCAGGACAAAACTTACCAGGAAAGGTTAAAGGACCTTAACATGTATAGCTTGGAAGTAAGAAGAGACAGAGGGGATATGATAGAAACTTTTGAATACATAAAGGGAATCATCACGGTAAAAGAGGAGAGAATATTTAAAAGAAGAAAAACTGCTACAAGAGGACATAGTTTTAAATTAGAGGGGCAAAGGTTTAAAAGTAATATCAGAAAGAATTACTTTACTGAGAGAGTAGTGGATGCATGGAATAGCCTTCCTGCAGAAGTGGTAGCTGCAAATACAGTGAAGGAGTTTAAGCATGCATGGGATAGGCATAAGGCCATCCTTCATATAAGATAGGGCCTGGGGCTATCCATAGTATTCAGCATATTGGGCAGACTAGATGGGCCAAATGGTTCTTATCTGCCGACACATTCTATGTTTCTATGTTTCTATGTAAGAATGCTATTATTTTCCTTTATAACCATGTTATAAGGGAAAATAATAAAGATCTGGTCCTGTTGCTAAGCAACCATGCAGGAAAATCGCACTGCATCCGCACTTGCTTGCGGATGATTGCAATTTTCCCGCAGCCCCATTTACTTCTATGGGCATGGGCGTAGCTATAGAGGGTGCAGAGGTAGCAGTCGCTACCGGGCCCAGTAGATTGGGGGGGCCCAAAAACCCTTGTGCCGCATAAGAAGACACACAAAGCACTGAGGGAAGGGGGGCCCAAGCTGAACTCTTGCACCAGGGCCCATGAGCCGTTAGCTACGCCCCTGTCTATGGGGCCTGCATTGCGTGAAAAACGCACAATATAGAGCATGGAGCGATTTTCACTCAACGCAGAAGTGATGGATGAAAATCACCGCTCATGTGCACAGCTCCATAGAAATGAATGGGTCCGGATTCAGTGCGGGTGCAATGCATCCTCCTCACGCATTGCACCCGCGCGGAAAACTCGCCCGTGTGAAAGGGGCCTAAGAGATGAAAGACAACAGTGCCAACCTCTGATCTAACATGTTGCCCCACATACGTTTGTATGGAAACACACCTCTATTCACACACATAGATAGACTAGATACAGCCACATAAACACACATATATACAGAACATAATTACAATCCCAGATAAGCGGTGTACATAGCACCGTAATTAATAATACATACAGTGTCCAGATCGTATGTATAACATCCAGATAAGTGATGATTATGGCATACAGACAAATGGTGCCACAGGCCAACCTTGAAACTCCTGAAAGCCAATGTAATATATGTAACAGGACTTCCCACCTGCCACGTGCCACTTACCTGTTTTGATTTACATTTAGCACATACACTGGGAAAGCTCCCAACATACATGCTAAACATGTCCATAGTAGTCCATGAGTCAGACAGAAGACATGAGTGTCCTTTTGGCCTCAGTTGGTGGTGATGTAAGGGGTTAGTCTTCAAGGGTTTTATTACCTTTTTATTGGACTCCTCTAACGTGAACTCATGGCCTGACACAAAGATGGTACAATGAGTGACACAAACTCAGCAAGTTTTATAGGAACAGGTGTTTACTCAATATTGAGGCAACTGGCAGGGCCATACCGTTTTCTGTCTGAGGACACGGGCTTATTGACTACAACACAACAATTATTGGCACAGGTATAATGTTCCTCTGTTGCACTACATAGCTACTATGCTTTGTGGTTACACCTCTAAGAAGAGGCACTATTTTTGGGGGCTAGACTTCATGGCGGAGGCAATAGGATAGGTGGTTATACTACTTGTCAGAGGCACTATGCTTGGTATTTACACTTCTTGACAGACACACTATGCTTGGTGGTTACACATCAAGACAAAGATTGCAGTGGGGAACACTGACAGTCCATATCAGTTTCAACTCTTAGGTATACTTATATTTATACTTAGGTATACTTAGGTATACTTCATTTACCACAAAAAAAGAGGTTGGGAATGCATAGTAGACCACCATTTTCCATCCCATTGGGTCCAGTCCAGTCTCTCTTTAATGCAGCAGCTATGATTCTTCATTGATGGGAATTGGAAATCTTTATCTGACCACCTCATCCCCTCCCTACATGGGTCAAGCAACTAATCAGTCATTTTCACCAAAAAATCAGTGAGGCTCAGCAGGAGGGGGAGCAGCTGGCATATTTTTTATATTTTACGCCAGAAGCTGCTGTAAATTATAGCTCACATTTATGCTAGCTTGTAGCTAGCACATATTTGACTTTCTGGTGATATTTAAAAGGCTTATCCGATGACCAATGTAAAAAATTTTAATTGGACATCGTATAGTACATGGAAAACTCTTTCTAACAAAGCCAGAACCAGACCCGTACCTCACATTGATCCAGAGATTTCCACATTCATTGCTCCAATCGCTCTACTAGACTCATTTCAAGCTGGCAGTTTAGGGAAGCATGTCCTGAAACTGTCACAGCATCTAACAGAAGATATGGCTGGTGGCATTTAAAGGTTGGAACTGATCATGTGTGTCCACCTCACCAAGGTGGACAGAGGGATGAGCAAAAGAACAAACAGCAGGTGGTATTATAAAGATCACTGGCTATACTAAATTTGTAATTACATGCAAATACAAAAGTATTTAGATCCAGGAGCTGCTTTGAATAATGTAGAATATTTTTGTGGGGCAACCCCTCTAAATATCATCTAGTAATATTTTATGATCTATAGATCAATTTTTAGAAGCTCATTAACTTAATTTAGGCTTTCAAATTAGTCATATTGATATAACTGTGAGCACTGTGGGGCCAACGTAACAAAAATCTGAAGTATAGATAAAAAAGTTGGCCAACGAATAATATTTATCGATTGGGAATAATTGTATGACCACTGGGGGTCCTACTGCTGGGACCAATCACGAGGGCAGTAGTGCACATCTGTGACCACCATGTCATTCAATGTCTATAGAACTGCTTGGCTATCTTCATCAGTCCTATTGAAGATGCCATTACCACTCTGTTCACACTGTTCTAATGATCATTGAGGATCCTAATGGTCATACCCCCAGCAATCATACATTTATCACTTGTACAGTGTCGGACTACATTGCTTAGGGCCAGTCCAAGCCTGCACCTATACTTAGGACAGGTGATAGATATTCCAATATCTTCTTATCATCACAATTTGAACAAGTGAATGCAGCCATAGGGAGACATATGGTTTGCATTAAACTCATTTAATCAAGTAAAAACACATGTCAATAAAAAAATTTCCATGCGTTTATTCTAAACTTTCATGTTCTAAAGGATGACAACCAGTAAACAAACAACAAAAATAATGATCAAACTATAATATCTTTATATAACAACCAAATAATGACCTCACCAAATGGGCCACGCCATCAAAGTCTTGGCTAGGTCGAGTGCATCCTTGTAAGGGGGTCAGACCTCACAGAAAAGATCTTTTGGCCGTTAGTGGTATGCATGGCTCCATCCACATTCTAGAATGGTGGATGGGAATCAGGCGGACACAGTTGTAGTGTAAAAAAGGGTCTCTATTTGTCTCTCATGGGGTAACAAGCTTAATGATTATAACAGTCTTTTAACAGGCAATGATCCCGTTAAAGGCAACAGATTAATTAAGTATACTGTATCTTTAAGTGGCAACAGACAAATATAACACTGTCCTATTAAGTGGTAACAGCTCTTCCTCCGTCTGACTTGCATTGCAATTAGGCGCTGGGCAATAATACTCTGGCTTTGGTCTCAGCAGAGCAGCATCAATCGAATTGGTTGTATCTGCAGTTAATACAATGGTTATCTTTCCAAGTCATGGCACCTTACGGCCTGTAGTCTCTAACAACTTCTCCCCCACAACCACCATGAATATCCTCCTCAGTTGCAGTATGCCCTTTGGGACGACACACAGCATTGCACAATATCTCCCACACACTGTTGCTTAAATTTGGCAGGCTGGCTGGTCCTGGTCACAGGCCTGTCTCTTATATAGGCTTTAGCTGCTTCCAGGATGCACAGGCTACATGGATTCTTTCTACCTCTCGGTTCCAGATTCAACTGCTACACTCAGCTTCTCTTTGGCCTTCTTTATACCCTGAGGTATGTTATCCTTATGATTAGTAACAATCACTCCCACTATCTATCTAGCTGCATGCTGGAATATTGATGGCTATGTTTCCCAATATTGTCTCATCACTTCTGCTCCATAGAACTTCCTTTTGTGCTCTTTCAGCCATATGCTCTCCCTGTTCTCTCCACAGTTTATAAACATTATGTAAATTAAGTCAAATTTTCAAAAGGTCCCTTTTACCCATATATTTTATTCAACAGTACAGGGGTGTGGAAATTGTATCGCCCGATGCCCGGGACATGCAGTTCCGGGCGCCGGGCAGGTAGTTTGTTCTGTAGCTTAGCCCTGCTTCGGGCAAGTAGCAAGGCTGACCACGGCTGCCTTAGGGCGCAGAGACGCCGGGCCAAGGGAGGGGGAGGAAAAATTTAAATACATCACTTGCGCGCCTCCGGCCGGCCGCTGCTGTTCTCCTCTGATCATAATATCTTGCGCTCCCGACAAGTTGTTTGAGGACCTGGGAACACTCAGCCAATCAGTGGCTGAAGCTGTATCACATGTCAGGCTAGGGATTTCCTGCTTAGCCAATCCCTGGCCTGACACATGACCCAGCTGCGGCCACTGATTGACTGATTTCAGGTCCTCAAACAACTGTCGAGACTAATACCAGGATTATATAGAGAAGGGGATTGGCTGCAGGCGGGATCAGGTGAGTATAATGGTTTTACACATTAATAGAGGGGTAGGGAGAGGGTGAAATGTGACATGGGGGAGAGGGGTGAAATGTGACATGGGGGGAGAGGGTGAAATGTGACATGGAGGAGAGAAAATGTGACATGAGGAGGGAGAGAAAATGTGACATGGGGAGGAGAGAGAAAATGTGACATGGGGGAGAGAAAAATGTGACATGGGGGAGGGAGAGAAAATGTGACATGGAGGAGAGAAAATGTGACATGGGGAGGGGAGAAAATGTGACATGGAGGGAGAGAAAATGTGACATGGAGGGGAGAGAAAATGTGACATGGAGGGAGAGAAAATGTGACATGGGGGAGGAGAGAAAATGTGACATGGGGAGGAGAGAAAATGTGACATGGGGAGGGAGAGAAAATGTGACATGGGGAGGGGAGAAAATGTGACATGGGGAGGGGAGAGAAAATGTGACATGGGGAGGGAGAGAAAATGTGACATGGTGGAGGAGAGAAAATGTGACATAGGGGAGAGAAAATGTGACATGGGGAGGGAGAGAAAATGTGACATGGGGGTGGGATTCAGAGAAATGTGTCATGGGGGGGGAGAGAAATGTCACATCTCGCGCCCCATGTCACATGCCCCATGTCACATCTCCGCCCCCATGTCACATCTCCGCCCCTCATGTCACATCTCCCGCCCCTTCCTGTCACATCTCCCGCCTCCATGTCACATCTCCATTATTTAAAACTATTTTTTGTATCAGGACAAGTAGATTGTTATGAGGGACAAGTAGATCGAGCCCCCGCTTTAGTCCTTCGACAAGTAGTTTTTTTTTTAATTTCCACACCCCTGACAGTAATAATAGAATTGGTCATTAGATGACATCCTAACTCTAGTGTTGCTTTTCCAGTGCATTTGCAGTGCAGTATATTATAGAGCAGTAAATATCTACAAGAGTTTAACCTTGTTGCCAGTGAAGCTCATCTACAGTCGTGGCCAAAAGTTTTGAGAATGACACAAATATTCGTTTTCACAAAGTTTGCTGCTAAACTGCTTTTAGATCTTTGTTTAAGTTGCTTTTGTGATGTAGTGAAATATAATTACACGCACTTCATAAGTTTTAAAGGCTTTTATCGATAATTACATGACATTTATGCAAAAAGTCAGTATTTGCAGTGTTGGCCCTTCTTTTTCAGGACCTCTGCAATTCGACTGGGCATGCTCTCAATCAACTTCTGGGCCAATTCCTGACTGATAGCAACCCATTCTTTCATAATCACTTCTTAGAGTTTGTCAGAATTAGTGGGTTTTTGTTTGTCCACCCGCCTCTTGAGGATTGACCACAAGTTCTCAATGGGATTAAGATCTGGAGAGTTTCCAGGCCATGGGCCCAAAATGTCAACGTTTTGGTCCCCGAGCCACTTAGTTATGACTTTTGCCTTATGGCACGGTTCTCCATCATGCTGGAAAATGCATTGTTCTTCACCAAACTGTTGTTTGATTGTTGGAAGAAGTTGCTGTTGGAGGGTGTTTTGGTACCATTCTTTATTCATGGAAGTGTTTTTGGGCAAAATTGTGAGTGAGCCCACTCCCTTGGATAAGAAGCAACCCCACACATGAATGGTCTCAGGATGCTTTACTGTTGGCATGACACAGGACTAATGGTAGCGCTCACCTTTTCTTCTCCGGACAAGCCTTTTTCCAGATGCCCCAAACAATCGGAAAGAAGCTTCATCGGAGAATATGACTTTGCCCCAGTCTTCAGCAGTCCATTCACCATACTTACATGCAAAAGATCAATCTGTCCCTGATGTCTTTTTTGCAGAGAAGTGGCTTCTTTGCTGCCCTTCTTGACACCAGGCCATCTTCCAAAAGTCTTCGCCTCACTGTGTGTGCAGATGCGCTCACACCTGCCTGCTGCCATTCCTGAGCAAGCTCTGCACTGGTGGCACTCCGATCCCGCAGCTGAATCCTCTTTAGGAGACGATCCTGGTGCTTGCTGGACTTTCTTGGACGTCCTGAAGCCTTCTTACCAGATTCTTGATGATCCTATAAATTGTTGATTGAGGTGCAATCTTAGTAGCCACAATATCCTTGCCTGTGAAGCCATTTTTATGCAACGCAATGATGCCTGCACGCGTTTCTTTGCAGGTCACCATGGTTAACAATGGAAGAACAATGATTTCAAGCATCACCCTCCTTTTAACATGTCAAGTCTGCCATTTTAACCCAATCAGCCTGACATAATGATCTCCAGCCTTGTGCTCGTCAACATTCTCACCTGAGTTAACAAGACGATTACTGAAATGATCTCAGCAGGTCCTTTAATGACAGCAATGAAATGCAGTGGAAAGGTTTTTTGGGATTAAGTTAATTTTCATGCAAAGAAGGACTATGAAATTCATCTGATCACTCTTCATAACATTTTGGAGTATATGCAAATTGCTATTATAAAAACTTAAGCAGCAACTTTTCCAATTTCCAATATTTATGTAATTCTCAAAACTTTTGGCCACAACTGTATAATGTCCTTCTCATCCTGTTGAAGGCACATAACTCCATCAAAGTCCCTCACATTATTCTCCAACACTCCATAACATTCCCTTAAGTATCGGATCATTGTTTCTGAGCTAGGGTTATTCCCATTCAAGATATTTGCCACATTTGGTGTCCAGTGGCAACCCCTACGTGGTGCATCGTGACATCTCTGATATATTCTCCTTCCCAAAAAAAACATTGCCCTATCTCCAACAGCAATATTATCTAAAATTGTTATACTGTGGTGTTTGAAAGTTTGTAAACCCTTAAGAATTTTCTATAGTTCTGTATATATTTGACCTAAAACTATATCAGATTCCTAAAAGTCATAAAGTGGATAAAGATAACCAAATTAAACAAATAAGTCAAAAATATTAGACTTGGTCATTAATTTATTGAGGTAAATGATCCAATATCACATTTCTGTGAGTTGCAAAAGTATGTGAAGTGTGGTAAAGTGCACGGTAAAGGTGTGCATCTCACCCGGTTTTTCAGTTTAGCTGGGTGAGATAACTGGAATCCAGAAATGGTGCTGCTTCAGCAAGGCATAGCTTGCTGGAGATCAGTTTAAATTGTATAAGCTGGATTTCTTTGGACTGGGAGACAGGTTGGTAGTGGGAGTCTCTAAGTCCACACCCCATAGTCCACTACAGTTATTCCCTTTAAGCCTCATGCACATGACTGCATGTTTGGTCCGCGTCCGAGCCGCATATTTTGCAGCTTGGGCGCGGACCCATTCACTTCGATGAGGCCGCAAAAGATGCAGACAGCACTCCGTTCCGTGGCACCGCAAAAAAAATAGAGCATGTCCTATTATTGTCCGTTTTGCAGACAAGAATAGGCATTTCTACAATGGGCCGCGTTCCACTCCGCTAATTGCGGTTTCCGTGTTTTGCTGATCTGCGTCGTGTGCATGAGGCCTTAACCTGAGGTAATCACAGGTAAGGCCTGTTGTGTAATCAATTGGGGCAGGGCTGGCGTTGGGGGGGGCAAACTGGGCAATTGCCCAGGACCACCTGCTTCAGTCTGGCAAATCACAGTCGGGAGTTCAGAGAGGGGAATTTCCCAGCTTAAGAGTCCCTGCTCTGACTCCATATATGGATGTGTCCATATATGGATTCAGTGTATTGAACGTGAAAGGGGTATTCCCAAGCATGGTCACTATGCTTGGGACAACCTGTGTATACAAGTCTAATTTCGACTCTATTTTTGAAATGTTTCTGTGGGGATTCGAACTCACAACCATCTACATTAAAGACAAGAACCTTAGAGCTTAGTGCTAAGTCATTGCTGAAAAACCTCATAGAAACTTCTATGAGGTTTTTAATACAAGAGAAACTTCTATGAGGTTTTTCAACAATGTCTTAGCATTGAGCTCTATAGCCCAGTGGTTAAGGTTCTTGTCTTTAATGTAGATGGTTGTGAGTTTGAATCCCCACATGAACATTTTAAAAATAGAGTCTAAATAAAATTCACTTCATAAAAAAATATTCTTTTCTTTTCATTGTGATATTCTGACCCTCATAACTTTTTTATGTCTACGAAGATGATTGGGGGCTAATTTTTTGAGGGACGATCTGTCGTTTTTTACAATACCATTTTGGGGTGTATATGACTTGATCGCTTTTTATTCAATTTTCTTGGGAGATAAAGTGATGAAAAAACACGAATCAGCCTTTTTTAAAAAAAAAAAAATTCTGTTACTCTATTTATCATATGGGCTAACTTTTTAAATATTTTAATAGTATAGAGGAAGATAAAGAGTCTGATAAGGACCCCAATATCCCAAGTGCTTCTAACCTCGATGAGAAAGAAAGGGGGGAGTTAAGAGTGCAGGTATATGATGCCATGTCCGAGAAGGATGAGAAGGCTAACAAAGAGAATGGAGACTCCAAAGAGACAAAGTCTGAAGAAGCTAAGCCTGATGAGTTGGAGTGGGATAAATCTTCAGATGCTGCAGAGACCAAAGACAAGGCTGAAGGAGAGTCTGCAGAAGTGGAAAAAGCCACTGAAGAAGCAGAGGACTCTGAAGCTACAGCCAAACCTGAGGAAGCCACTGCTGAAAAGAAGGAAGAAGTGAACCAGATGCATTTAAAAAGAAGCAAGCTGCGACAAGCATGCTCTGCAGAAGGACCTCTGCAAAGGAGAAAGTGTCTGGACACGACCATGACTGGGAACAACTGCGCAAACAGTTCAGTCGAGAGCTGCAGCAGTCCAAGAAAGGACATGAGGAGCATGTGCAGGAGCCAGAGAATCCAAAAGGTAGAGCCTGTCGGTCATATAAAAAAAACATCTTCTGAAAGGAGTTCCAGAAGCCAAGATCGAAACTCTAAGGGACCATTCACACGTCCGCAACTTGGGATCGGATCCGTTCCGCAATTTTGCGGAATGGGTACAGACCCATTAATTTTCAATGGGCCCCAGAATGGATGCGGACACCACACTATGTGGTGTTCGCATTTGCATTTCCGGATCCGCACTTCCGGATCTGCAATTCCATTCCCGAAAAAAATAGAACATGTCCTATTCTTGTCCGGACAAGAAAAGGCATTTTCTATTATAGTGCCGGTGATGTGCGGTCCGCGAAATGCACATTGCTGGTGTCCGTGTTTTGCGGATCAGCAATTTGCGGACCGCAAAACATCTACGGACGTCTGAATAGACCCTAAGAGTAAAATAAAAAGAGAGATGCTATCTGTTGATAAAATAAAGAAACAAAGGGAGCATGAACGCCAGAGGCAAAGAGATAGGAAAATAGAGAGACAAACAGAGCGAGTTAAAAGAATGTGAGAGTGCATCATCGTCGCCCGTGAAAGAGTAGATAGAGAGTGTCTGGCCATTAGATGGGCATTGGAGTCCCTTAAATTTTATCTACTGGGTAGAAAGTCTATGTTTGTGACAAACCGAGCTCTGCTGGCCTGGGTGTGGCAGAATAAAGGGAAAAAATTTGACACTGGCCACTTCTTCCAGAGGACACGGTGCGATGTGAAAAAAATGCCTAGACCTCTGGTCTGGAGTAGAGGGGGGGAATATGTGGTAAAGTGCACGGTAGAGGTGTGCTGAGGGTGTGTATCTCACCCGGTTTTTCAGTTTAGCTGGGTAAGATAACTGGAATCCAGAAATGGTGCTGCTTCAGCAAGGCATAGCTGGCTGGAGATCATTTTGTTTAAAGTTGTATGGGCTGGATTTCTTTGGACTGGGAGACAGGTTGGCAGTGGGAGTCTCTCAGTCCACACCCCTAGTCCACTACAGTTATTCCCTTTAACCTGAGTTGATCGCAGGTGAGGCTAGCTGGGCTGTAATCAATGAGGGATAAACCAAACCTCAGTGTATGAGTCTGGGAGAGAGGAATCGAATAGGAAGCCTGGAAAGGCTCTGTGCTGTCCCAGCCAGCAGGTTTGGAGGCTATGAGGCTGTGTGGAAAGCCTGAGTTTTGGGGGCCAAGCGATGCCTGAAGAAAGAGGTGTAGCACGGTCAGTCAGGAAGACTCTTGGATCATATTCCCCCCAAGGTACTGTACTGGACCATATGGCTGAGTAAAGCCGAATCTCACCCCTTGTGTGAACTTAGTCTTAGAGGTAAGTTAGGGAATCCTATATATTAGGTAGAGCCTAGATGGGCAGGTGTTCATTCTGGTTGATGTTTATGTTTGTGCTGGTGCTGAAGTGCCAAAATAAAGCACCATTTGGACTTTAACCCTGTTGTCTGAGGAGGAATCTGTCATCGCCACCCAGCTTGAGAGGACGATCCCTTACAGAAGCTTTAGGATTAGCAGAATAATTTGAAGATGGTGTTTTCCATCAATGGGGTGACAATCAGTTGTAAGTGGATGAGCTTTTTTACATAAAGAACAAAGATCTATAAAAGTCTGATATTCACAATAAATATTTGTGGAAGTATATCATGGCACGAACAACAGAGATTTCTGAGGACCTCAGAAGAAGAGACATTGATGATCACCAGGCTGTAAAAGGTTACAAAACGAACTAGTTTGGACTCCACCAATCCACAGTCAGACAGACTGTGTATAAATGGAGGACATTTAAGACCATTATTACCCCCTAATCAGTGGTTAACCAACAAAGATTACACCAAAAGCAAGGCGTGTAATAGTCCACAACATCACAAAGGAACCCAAGATGCTTGGAAGGTCATAAATGTTAGGTGGATAATTATTATTGGATTGCCTGTTCTACGGAAATTTACCAAATCTCATGAGAATAACTCTTCTTTTTCCTGGCTCTGGAGTGGTCCACTTAGATTGGACAGTATCATAGCCAGGGAGAAGGATACACCTACTGAGAATAGTTGATGTCTCCTCCTCCTTGTACTGATGCATTAACATATAAAAAAACTTTGGGGATCACAGCGGGGCAAACCATGGGTGTTTCAAAAAAGAAAAATTCCTGCAGCATCAGCGGAGGGTACTCTCCATATACAGGTACTAGTAATAGTTTAAAAAAAACTTTAAATATCCTCTTTAATAGACTGACCTCTTCCAATTGTACTGAACAGAGGTAAGATTTGACTGTCTCCTCTGTTGTTTTATTGTAGGGGGAAGGGAGATGGGTGGAATTATGTTGGGATATGGTTGTAATTGTAAAATGTTCAATAGAAAATTATCTGATAAAAAAAAATAGGATAACCTTTAGGCAACTAAAGGCCTTTCTCACATTGGTAATGATCAGGAGGAGACTGATCAACAAAGGTTTGCATGGCAGTATTGCAAGGAGAAAGCCACTGCTCTCCAAAAAGAAAATTGCTGCTCATCTGCAGTTTAATAAAAATCACCAGAAGCCCATTAAAACAATGTTTTGTGGATGGATGAGACTGAAATAGAACTTTTTGGTTTAAACAAAAAGCATTATGTATAGAGAGAAAAAAACACTGCATCCAGCAAAAACCTCATCCTATCTATGAAACACAGTAGTGGTAGTATCATGGTTTGGGCCTTTTTTACTGCATCTGGGCCACGATGGAACAATAAATTCTGAATTATACCAGCACATTCCAAAGGAAAAGGACATCTGTCTGTGAGCTGAATCTCAAGAGACAGTGGCTCATACAGCAAGGCAACGACACTAAGCACACAAGACGTTCTACCAAAAAATGGTTAAAGGTAAAAGTTTTGGAATGGCCAAATCAAAGTCCTGACCTTAATCCAATAGAAATGTTGTGGAAGGACCTAAAGTAAGCAGTTCATGGGAGATAACTCACCAACATAGCAGATTGAAGCTGTTTTGTATGTGGCTAAAATTCCTCTGAGCCGATGTGCAGGACTAATCAACAATTAGTTGGAGGTATTACTGTACAAGGGGGTCACACCAGATACTGAGAGCAAAGGTTCAAATACTTTTGTCACTTTTGTCACTCATGGACATATATCCATGACTAATGGATCATTTTCCTTAATAAATAAAAAACAAAGTCTAATGTTTTTTACACATTTGTTTGATTTGGTTCACAAACTTCCAGGCTCCATTGTACATGGAGATCTTCTACTATTGCCTTAAAACAAGTTCATTTCATAATGCTAGTCAATTGAGGCCAGGGCTAATACAAGGTATTTTGGTGCCCTAAGCAAAGTAAGCAAATTGTGCTCCCCAACACACACACTCAGTATCAATTTAAAGTAAGCTAACTTTTTTAAAAAGCTTATCCCTGCCTTGAGATGTTCACTTTCCCTTTCTTCTCCTTTTGGCCCAGGCAGTCATGATGATTTCTCCTGAAGATTGACAAGTTCACTGCACGGACATCTTTAGCCAGGGGTGTACAGATACCTATCCTAAATAAGAAGAAACCAGTATTAATAAATGGCACACTGCAGATGGGACCTGTAACCAATCTTGCATTAGGAGATTAGGTTGCACCTCTGACTTTGACCCTTCTATAACAAAGAAACCCTCTATCCAGCTGCACCCTTTAAGACTGCCATCCTACAGCTTCCACCAGTACCGTGCCTGCTGCTGCTGCGTGTGCCCCATTACTGTACCTACAGTTCTGACCACTTACCCCAAATACCATATCCCCCCCCCCCCCCAAAAAAAAAAGGGCCCAAAGGTGCAGAAACATATATTATTATGACCATCAGCTAATATCCAGAGTAACCAACATGTGCAGCAAGGGCAGCAGCTAGAGGGGCTGGGAGTCAATAAGGTCCTGGTAGGTTGTCACAGATATCAGGAGCCATGGTGACTACAGTACATCCCACAGCTGCTGGAGGGTGCGTGGGGGAAGATCCATAGAGAGAATAAGGCCATAAAGGTGGTCTCACAGATGCTCAACTGGGTTCAGTTCTCAGGAATTAGGGGGCAAGGGCAATACTTGGAAGTCTTCATCATGCTTTTCCACCCCAAATAAATACACATGCCACATCAGCCCCCAAATTCATACAGACCCTTGTTAGATCCTGTAACCCCACTCCACCATCCCATTCCCTAAATGCAGATCTCAGACCAAAGAAAAAAATACTCACCTCTCCTCTTCTGCTCCAGGCAACTCCACCTCCAGGAGCAGAGAGTAGTAAATAATGTCAGCACCAGCGTTGCCATGCTCACTTCTCCCTGGGCCTCCTATACTAATAAGCATTTCCACAATGGAAGAACTTATTAGTTACAGTTAGAAAGTTAACAAATTACGTTTTTTTCCATAAAATTAAGGGCTTTCCCCAATACCAGTAGTGAGGTGGCACCCTAGGCAATCCCCTACCTTCTTCGTCCTGACTCCAATTAAGACCAGATCACTTTGAGAATATATGGAGACCATGACTGAAATTCTCTGTCCTTCCCATGTTCAAACAAGCTACTGCTATCTCCCCTTAGATTAAATAAATGCTTCCTTAAATTTCCTCTCAGTTGAGATATCATGAGATGTGTGGTACAAGAGAAGTACAAAAAAGTTTTTTTTAACGTTGGTAATTTTGCGCTGCTCATCTTGGGATATCTCAAACTAAGAGGATGACAATTGGTCCGTTATACCTAACAAAATAACCTTATTAATCTGACTTTGTACCCTTTTCCTCTTCTCCCTGTTCAATCTTTTTGTCACTTACTGTATTTTAATTTGTCTTTTTTTGTGTTTTGTACTTTCCTAATTTATTATTTTAGATCAACCTCTGCACAGGAAAATTAGTTGTTTTTTCAAATAAATCTGCGTATTACGCATCCTTACATTGTTAAGAACTAAAAATTCAGTCGTTGTGTTAGCTGCCTTTACATGTGCACTGAATTAAGAAACTTGTAGATTGGGGGCGGAAAGAAGAATGTGGCAAAATTTCAGAAATGACACATTTGTTGATAGAGAATCCATTTTTTCACTCACTCTAATGCCTCCAGATGGAAGAAGAAGAGGACCAGGCGAAGGCCACCAAGGTCGGAGATGACCACACACCAGCTTATGTAGAGGAGAAAACAAGAATGCTGAAGCTCCATAGTAAAACATAGTGCTCCAAAATCTGTCAAATGGCCCCCATGTTTCTATAGTCTTACGGGCCAACTGTTGAGAAGTGACATCAGGATTCCTATATGTGATATATTAAGGGAAGCTAACCAAAATTTCCCACTGCACCGGAATGGATGACCAATTTCTTTTTTTTTTTTAATAGTATCTGTTTATTAACTTTCAAATAAACATAAAAAGTAACAGACATCACATTTGATTCATACATAGTAATTCTGGTGGTTTCCACCCTGCAGAAAAAGCCATCCCAAACAGGATAAATTCCCGACATCTTCTTATTTAACAATAGCATTTTAGTGGAACCAAAGACAATATATATAATATATATCTACTCATTCACACTAATCAACCAGTCAACCAAACCAAACACTCCTCCACAGGGATCCTCAAGAAACAATCTTAAACTATATTGCAACAGTGTGTGCATTAATCCAAGGGCCCCATATTTTAAGGAATCGATCCGCAGAACCTCTCTGTTCATAAACAAGCTTGTAAAGCTCTAAATCTAAGTTTAGAGCCAATGTTAATATCCAATGTTGTTTGGTGGGAACCTTAGGAGCCTTCCAGTTCAAAAGTATGGTTTTCCTAGCATAGTATAGCAGTATACGATATAATCTTCTAGCATATTTGCCGGGGACAACATCATTAACTATACCCAATAGGCTCGACCCCGCACTACCAGTCTCGGGAAACCCCAGCTGAGAATGTAGATAGGCATGTATCTGTCTCCAATAACATTGAATAACCGGGCACAGCCATATCATGTGAAGGAAGTAACCATCATCTGCACCACATCTAGTACATTGGGGACTCACAAGCTTGCGCATCTTAAAAAGCCTACCAGGCGTATAGTACACTCTGTGTAGCCACTTCAATTGTATAAGTTGATCTCTGGCACTAATAACAGTAGACTTTCAGGTATGACTTAATTCCTTCACATGGTGGGCCTCCAACTCTACCATCCCCTGTCTCCATTTGCTAAAGGATTTGTCCAAGGGGGAGTCCATCTCTGCCATCAGCACAGCATACAGCGTAGAAACCGGTTTATCCAACTGCTCTCTGCATACCAGCGCCTCCACCGGATCACAGACCAGTGACAGTACCCCTCCCCCAAACTGGGCGGCACAAGCATGCCTAAGCTGAAAGTACCGAAATAGAGAGTGCTGGGCCAGCCGGAATTCCTGCTTAAGACTACTGAAGGTCCTGAACAGATGTTTCTCTTATAACTGTGTAGATATTTCAGCCCCTTCTGTGGCCAAAATTCAAAATCTGCCAAAGAATACAACTCTGGCAAGACTTGATTCCTCCACAGAGGTAAGTATGGCGACCAACTCTCCCCATCTTCTGTAACTGTATGTGCTTTTACTCTCTTATTCCAAGCTGCCAGCGTAGCGACCATGGTAGATGTGTAAAGACGTGTTGCATAGGTCCCTCTCCTATAAGCCAAATTAGTAAGGGCTTCATAAGAGCCCACTAGAGCTGCCTCCAATACAACTGCCGGATTACTAGCATCAGCCGTGATCCACCACCTCACATAATTCAATTGAATCGCTTCATAGTAAAGACTAAAATTTGGTAACGCCAGACCCCCTCTCACATAAGGTGCTTGTAACGTTCGTTTTGCTATTCTGGGATTCATTTTATGCCACAAAAAGGGTGTGATCAGTTTGTCCACAAGCGTAAAATGCCTTTTAGGTAAGATGATCGGGCCACCCTGTATAAATACAGAAGTTTCGGTAGGAGGATCATTTTAATGATATTAACCCGACCAACTAAAGTTAACGGAAGATTTTCCCACGCCTCTAATTTCCTATTAATATATGCCATTGTAGGGATCACATTTAGCTGGTAGAACTTCGCAGTATCCCTGTGGATTACAATCCCTAAATATTTAAAATGTTCTACGATCTGCAGTTTGGAATGTGGAGATACAAGGGCCGGCCTATCATCATCTATCAGACAGAGACTAGATTTGGCCCAGTTCACCCGTAAACCGGAGAAGCGCCCAAATTCATCCACCGTGTCCAACAAGGCGGACAAGGATGTATCAGGGTCTGCCAGGTATACCAACATGTCATCCGCATACAAATACAGTTTCTCCGTTATACCTGCCACATCCCAACCTTCTATGGCTGAATTAGATGATATGAGTATGGAGAGAGGCTCCATAATTAATGCAAAGAGTAGAGGGGATAGAGGGAAGCCCTGTCTAGTGCCTCTCCCTAGTGAAAAGGGGTCAGAGATATACCCATTAACCTTAACCCGAGCTGTCGGGGAGTTGTATAATATTTGTAACCATCTCATAAAATTAAACGGGAAACCCATTCTCTGAAGCGTGGCCCACATAAAATTCCATTCCACGGAATCAAATGCTTTCTCATTGTCCAAAGATGCCAGCGCTCTCTTACCTCTATTGTCATGTTGAACCTGAAGGTTAGTATATAAACATCTCAGATTAATATCAGTGGTCCTCCCAGGCATAAAGCCCGATTGATCCACACCCACTATTGATAGTATAACGTCTTGTAATCTTAGTGCCAGTACCTTCGCCACAATTTTAGCATCTAAATTTAGTAATGATATAGGCCTGTACGAACTGGACTGCTCCGGAGGTCTCCCGGGTTTATGTATCACCACAATAGTGGCTTCGTAAAAGGAAGGAGGCAAAACACCCTGTTCAGAGGCATAGGCAAATAGTTTGCCAAGAGGACCAATTTCTATGTAAGTGGCTTTTGTTTGGGTGAGCACTTCCGGAGCCATCATTAAAATTGCTTTGGGGGTTGGCAAACATTTTAATATCTGCTTATGGAGTGCATTTGGACCAGGCGCTATCACTCTATTGCTTCCTTCACTCATAGTTTTTTATGGCTTTTTATGCAAGACCTAGAACATGCTGCATTTTCAGGGGGGACACAACTGACCCAAAACTCAAAAGTGAAGAAAAATTTCTCAAAAGATGCACCATTTCAGGACATTTTTGCCTGTCTCCCGTCTCCCGACGCGCGTTTCGCCCACAATGCTTCTTCAGGGTATCATGCTGATGGAGTATGTATCTCCCTCACCTTAAATACTGGGTGGCATAAACTCAGATATGGCAGAGTATTTAAGGTGAGGGGGATACATACTCCATCAGCATGATACCCTGAAAAAGCATTGTGGGCAAAACGTGCGTCGGGGCATGGGAGACAGGCACTGTATAGCAGGTATACTTTGTCATTTTGGGAGGTTTATATGAACTGAGCACATTCGTTGAATTACTCTACCACAAGCACTTTACTTATTTTATTACCAGCTTTGAAGTATTTTCATATGCTCCTTCTAAATGTTATTGGAATGTAACTGATTGTACAGAGAGTACTAACTTATCTCCCGTGAGGGCATTTAGCCCCGCATGCATTATCACCACCATCTGTTTACGGTTTTAAATGATGTTTTATCAATGATGCAATAATAAAGAGTCATATTTTTTTACCTGATCCGGATTGATTACGTTGGGGGTTTATAGTCCGGATGATATTGAGGTTTCCCCATTATATTGTTTGCATTATAATAATATGTATCTATATAGCGCCACCTGCTGTTTGTTCTTTTTTTCTTATTTCTTTGTCCTGCTCACTCAGATGGCCGCACATGCTCAGCCTTCAACTGTCTCCTGAGCTTGATAGGAAGAGAGCTCCAGCAGAACAGACATGCCTCCTGAGCTGCAGCAGAAAGGACACTCCTCTTGAGCTGCCAGCTTGATATAAATCTAGAAGAGCAATGAATTTGGAGATCTCTAGACCCATGTGAGGTACGGGGCTGGCTGTAGCTTTGTTAGAAAGAGGGTGTCATGTAGTATATGATGTCTGATTTTTATTGTTTACATTATTCATGGGAGAACCCCTTTAACTTTTAAGACAACCCAACTCCTAGGGGAAAAAAACTGTATTAACGCTTATAATACATTTTAGAGGTCAGACACCTTAGGTGGTATAACACCGTCCATAGATATTCCTCTGTTACGACAGCACATAATAAGGTTGTTTACGAGTTTCTGATCTTAAATTTTGCTTTGTAGTTGAAATTGGCAAAAACAGCATATTCAGTTAATAAATAGCACATCTTGCAGTACAAGCGACTGATTATGGCTATATAGGTTATCACTGCCTATGTTACACAAGCATTAACTACGTCTTTAAGCCTCAGGCATTTACAATGCATCTAAAATTTGCATCAATTCTTCATCCTGAGCCAAAGTCTGAAGTTTACAAGTCTTTTATTGCATTGAAGTTTTTTCCAATTAAAACCTCACACGCTTTAAGAAGAAGACATGTTTCTAAAGATTCCCATTGTAAAATAATCGAAACCAGGCTGCATACTGCTGTCCAGATACTCACCATTAAAGTTTTTTTTTTCCTGGATTTATGTAAATAATCTATATATATATATATATATATATATATATATAAAAAGTTCAGCAATTTTCTAATAGACTTTGTGTTTCGACTTTTCCCCATTTACAAGATATTAGCTTGCTATATATAGCGCCACCTATACTTAGCCCCTTATTCTCTTCCTCACAGTGATCAAGTGCTTCTACCCCTTGCCGCTCTGCACCATACATACATGAATACACCATACTTCAGCAAGTGGGTATCAGCCACGACAAAAGGGCTTACAAATAGCACCAATCCTGGCTGTTTACGGTAATTCCTTATAAGATGCATTCACAATTGTCTGTCTCCCCCCACCCCCCTTGCCCTTCCCCTCATTGGCAGCCCCCGCACAGATCAATCTCATGGTGCCAAGGCTGTGGGCCTACAGAGTGTTCTCAACAATCACATCATCTGGTCAGAATGCAAACAAAAAGTTGAATGTTTAAACATATTATATAAAAAGAAACAATTGCAAAATACTTTTCCCATTAAAATAAAACAAAAAAAAGCACAATTAGTATTGCCGTTTCTGTAACAACCCATATGACAAAACAAATGCAATAAATATTGATCCTGCGCGGTGAATGGGGTCTGATAAGTTAGGGATCTGATTTGTGGTTGGATCATTTATTAATCTGGGGTCTGATTTTAGGTGTCTGGTCTGGGACCTGAATGGATTTTGGTGTATGGGCTAGGCAAGGGTCTCAACGTTGACTGGATATATGTGCCGCACACAGAAACATTGTGGGTTGGCGGGCCGCATTCATTTCAAATATGATACAATATATTATAATTGTAATAATAAACTATAGAATCAAATTCCTATTAAACCCAGTGACGCCTCTTCTGATGTACATGTTCTCTTTCCTCATGTTCTCCATTCAGACCAGGCCACAATGACAACTCCTTTTTGCCACGTCTCATCTCCTCAGAGTTTGACACACAGACAGCTTAGATTCCTCACTTTTCCATCCTCTTCCCCCTCCTGGTCCTCCAGCATTGCCATCCTGCTGCTGCCTCCAGAACTGTGCCCGCTGTGCTCCCCAATGCCTAAAAATACTATATTGCAAAAATAATAGCAGCATACAGATAGTACCCTCATAGTAATAGTGCTCCCAGACTGCCCTAATTAGTAATAGTGCACCCTACAGTACCCCTTATAGCGATAATACTGCTCCACAGTGTCCTCATTAGTAGCAATGCCTTTCATATTGTGCCCAATAATAATAATGCTCCCACAGTACCCCAGTAGCAATAATACCACCACTGTGCCCCTAGCAGTAATGAAGCACTTCTCTAGGGCACCCCTATAGAGCCCACAGTAGTAATAAAGCTCCCTGTCCCCAAAAATACTCACCTGTCTTCTGTTCTTAGCTGCCATCTGTGAAGCAGGTCACAAGCTTCTTCCAGACTGTGGCCTAAGTTGCCACATCCCGGTATAGACAGTTGTGCTGACATCACCGTGATCTCCTGCGTCGGGTCTCACGCGATGATATGATCAGGAGAGACCAGGTGCAGAAGGTCATGATGATGTCACAACCATGTACACCATTCTACTGCCTCATAGGCTTCAAACCTAGTGGCATGTGGCCTATAAACTGCTGGTCTAGGGTAACAAATATATTGGTGCTTAATTGTTTGTTATGTAGTGTCCTGGAGCAAGAGTACTTTGGACTATGCACATTTGACCTTATTGCTACTATGAAAAGCCATCAACTCACTACTTTATTGCACGTTTAAGGGTTAACATGCACAGTAATTTATGCTGTTGTGTGCAATTATATGGTTTCATATTGTTGAACTGCATTTATATGTTTCCTGTAAGAAATCCTGTTAAATTGCACTGTTATTGCACTGTAGCTGCACTGCACTGTGGAAAGGGTTAATGCACAGCCAGCTAATACTGAGAGACTTTGTGACTACCTACCTATGAAAAGTTTTAGAGGGAACAACAGACAAGCTGACCTTCTGACTGTCTGGTTTAGCTCTTTTATTTATGTCTGAAGATTTGCTCATGTCTGAAAAAGCTGTCATTCCCATATACTTGAATTGACCCTCTATACAAGTCTACGACAGACTACAATTATAACATTTTTTCTGTTTAGGCTGTGCTTCTCCGCCCCACCTCTCCCACTAGCAGGATCTAGGTCAGTTAGGAACTGTGTATAAGAAGAGCAAGTCAGAGCACCTAGTTGTCTGCAGGTAAGGAGTAGTGCTTAGTAAGGATACTTTCATATCTGCGTTTTCCTTTTCGGTATTGATATCCGTCATAGGGTCCCAAAACAGGAGGAAAACACTTCATTCATTGTCAATGGAACGGAATGCACCAGAAACCATTCCATTCTGTTTGGTTACGTTCTCATGCTAGACACAAAACCGCACCAAGCAGCGTTTTTGTGTGCGTCATGGGATACTGATCAAGACAGATCTGGCATGAAACACAATGTAAGTGAATGACTTACATTGGTTTTAGTGCCTGATCCGTCTTGCTGATTTTAGAGATAATACAACCGGATCTGTTCAGAACGGATGCAGACAGTTGTATTATCATAATGGAAGCAAAAACACAGATGTGAAAGTAGCCTAAGAGAGACTCTGCCATACTGCATGAGTGACCAGGAGAAGATGCTGAGATGGGGATGCTCCTCCCCAGATCCTAAGTCAGCAGCCTTGTGACCAGTAAGCCAGCTAGATGACTGAACCACAGACTCTGGGCCAAGAGCATTTGGCCAGGGTACCAGTCTTCTGAGAGAGAGAGAGAGAGAGAGAGAGAGAGGGGGCAGGGAGCAGACTGGAGAATCCAACTCAGTTCCATGCCTGTATTGTTTTGCACTTGACCTTCTCCAGTAAAGAAGCACACTGGTTAACTGCAGACCATGACCCTCTGGACTTATTTCCCCATGTGGTACACCACAATGTAGCATCCCTTCCAGAAAGCACCAACATGTGGTGATACCGCACCCCAAAAATCAGCCACTGCAGTTACATTATTTCTAAACCTGTAAGGCGCATCTTTAAACACAGCCAGACAAGAAAGTGTGTCCTTGTCTTAACTTTCACATGGAGCTGGTCAATTTTAATTTTCAAGACAAGGGGAGAATTCATCAGTTTGCTATGCAGTCCAGCCTTTTCTAGTTATAAATTTAGTCTCAATACACTTGAGTAAGTCCTGATTCATTCATTAACAATGAATCAAGGAACTTCTTCCAGGAATGTTTATTTCTTGGAAAATCTTCTGTTTTACTCTATAACATTCTTTCTTCTAGATATTGAACATAAGATCTCCTCAAATTACCCACATCTGCCACATTTTAGTAACTTTAACCTTAGCTAACTCTGAACCCTGCAACTGAAAGTTCAGGAAAGAAATTTCCTAAAAACAGATTGCAAAAATTATTTTTGGGATTATTGTATTTTAAGTTTCCACTGCTTTTTGTGTCCACTATCATGATACTCATCATCAGTGGTGTAACAATCGTAGTCCAACCCCAGAGGGGAAGAGAGCCCATACTGAAACTGCATCCTTAGGGAATATGGATGAATCCATTGATTCTCTACACTACCAGTTACTCTAGTGGGCCACAGGATGCTTTAGGGTCTGTGGCCTACGAGTGGTCAAGAGCATGCTGAGGACACCAGTAATGATATTACTGTGTTACTATTAATGGGATTCAGCACAAAAGACATGATTAATATAAGTGGGTAAAAGTATTTGTGGGCAAAAAGAAAAGGCATTGCTATTATCTGAGGCACTATGGACATCACATTGGTGTAGACATGTATGAGGGTCAGATCTTACAGAAATGATCATTTGGCCCAGAACGGCTCCCTGCTCTGGATGGTGGAAGGACTCAGGCAGTCACAAACTTTAGAAGATTCAGCTTAAGATGCCATGCTAGTCCCTGAGATATTGTACCCTTTTTACCAATCACCTCCACTATCTAGCTAACTACTTACTCTTCTATACAGGAGGTTGTATCCTTTGTGCTGAAGGGTGCAGAAAGACATTATTTTATTCTGAATGGCAGAGTGCTGCAGAAATTAAAATGAAAAGCAGACAGAAATTATAAAAAATAAATAATAATATGAATAATATTATTGAAATATTGAAAAAATATCCCTTTAAGATGGAAGTGTCCCTTCAAAGGAAATGCATTTTCTTGTAAAAGGGGGTACACTTAGCTTCAACCCTCTTACATGTGGGTTCAGGCAGACAGGCCCACAGTTCAGACAGGCCTCATTCTCAGTAGGTAAGGGCTTAATAGAAGGGGAAAGTTTTTTCAGTTACTAGTCAGACGTTGCACCTCATTACCACACACCTCTAGGGCTCCCCATCCACCATCAAGCAGGAGCCCTAATACCAGGGTGTTCAACCAAGAGGGAAGAAAAGTTGCATCCCTCCTGCACGGTCCCAGTGAGCGTTGGAGTGAGGACAGCCATCATCAACCACCACTCCTATCAGTGGCACAACCGCAACTCGCCTCCTCCCAGCTCTTAGATGTCTCATGCTGCCAGGCTACCAGCTGTCGGTGGACAACTCTGTTAGTAAGTTGACTTGTTATGTTCATCTAGATTGGCTTGCAGGGGTTACATGTGTGTGTAGCTGACACATCACCAGTTCTGGTCAAGCCCCCTGTAATTTTTTACATTAGTGGATCCAGGTCTGCATAAAGAGCATAATTTTCTGCACCTTTGTGCTTTCTTGCAAACTAACTATTGGCCACAAGTACTTCTTAATTTTTCAATTTTATAACGTTCTGACAATGCATGTAGGTCAGATGATTATATGCTATAATCCCATTCAAAAGCTCTGGTTTTATGCTAGAAGATCTGTTGTCTAGTTCAGATAACATACTGTTTAAACATGGGTTAAGCATCTTTTTTGTTAGTGTATCTGGCACATTAAGCTCTTCCCTCATGACACATGGTGGTTGAACCACAAAGTCATCCATTTTTTTCTGTTTTCTCCTTGGCGACCCAGCCTCTGGAACTGGTGTATGATGTTAAAGAGCCACTGTCAGCATGATCATCCCTATTAAATCAAGCATACTGCCTGGTACGGTTGATCATGCTCATTAAAACAATACCTTTCTTTTGTCTGCATGTAAAACAGCTGCATAGATATCTGCATAGATATCCTCGCTAATGTGATCTATTCTTACTGTCTCCTGAAGTCTGAGTACAGCGTGCAGGCTGTATTGAGCCCGCCCACATACTGATGATCCAGAGCAGGGAGCGGCAGGTGGCAGCAGTACGTGACAAAACAGCCAGGACAGGAGCGGCAGGCAGGTGGCAGTAGTAGAGAAGAGAAAGAGCAGCAGCACATCAGGTCCAGCACCAGCGGTCCAGCGCCCAGCCCAGCGCAGAGTGTGGTAGCTAGGATAGGAGTCGGCAGGTATGGAAGTAATACTGGATTGCATATTCCTTACACTCCTCCTAGGGCTCCTTTCAAGCCTACAGGTCATCGGCCTACCAGAAATGAATTTCAGTAAATTGCACTACATCCTCCTGTCCTGCTGGGAAGGTATATAATTATTATGCTATTAACTCATTGGGTTGCACCCCATTGTGGAACTGGGTGCAGTGAGAGGACATTTTAATTATCGCATGTCCATTTTGAAGATCTATAGTAACTCAACAGGACAGTGACTTTCCTAGTGACAGCCCATCTTAAATGACACTTCAGATAATAATTCATGGTAGTTCTGTAATTCAATTTCTAGCTATGAACTGGGAAGATTAGGATGCAGGCCATTATATCCGAAGGGAAATGACTGCAGCAATAGCTATGTTACATGTATGAGTTATGTTGAGTGATTTGATCAGTTATTGTGAGCCAAAACTATAATCTCTGAGTAGGCCACACTACTGGTTTTGGCTCACAATAACTGACCAGAGAACAAGTGTGAACAAACTCACCTTAGGGTACTTTCACACTTGCGTTAGGTGCGGATCCATCTGTTATTTGCACAGACGGATCCGCACCTATAATGCAAACGTTTGTATCCGTTCAGAACGGATCCGTTTGCATTAGCTTTTTAAAAAAATGCTATAAGGGATGCATGAGGGGGGGAGGATGGGGGTGGTCTTGACTAGTCACAGGAGTGTGGGGGCTACATGGGAGGAGGGTTAAGACTTTGACAGGGGCCCCACAACAGTATTATACAATGACACTACATGACAGGCAGTGTGTGTGTGTATATATATATATCATATAGGAAAAAGATGGCGTCCTTACAAAAATTTGCTGTGGGGCCCAGTCCCTTCTAGTTACGCCCCTGCAGCCTCACACTATATACTGTGTGAGGCTGAGGGTGCTATACTATATACTGTGAGGGAATGAAGGTGTAATACAATCTACTGTGTGGGGATGGAGGTGTTATATAATATACTGTGTGGGGCTGGGGGTGTAATACTATATACTGTGTGGGGCTGTGAGTGTAATGCTATATACTATGTGGGGCTGGGGGTGTAGTATTATATACTGTGTGAGGCTGGGAGTGTTATACTATATACTGTGTGGGGATGGGGGTGTAATACTATATACTGTGTGAGGCTGGGGTGTTATACTATATACTGTGTGGGGCTGGGGGTGCAATACTATATACTGTATGGGGCTGGGGGTGTTATACTATATACTGTGTGGGGTTGGGGGTGTTATACTATATACTGTGTGGGGCTGGGGTGGAATACTTTATACTGTGTGGGGTTGGGGGTGTAATACTATATACTGTGTGGGGCTGGGAGTGTTATACTATATACTGTGTGGGGCTGGGGTGTAATACTACATACTGTGTGGGGCTGGGAGTGTAATACTATATACTGTGTGGAGATGGGGGTTTAATACTATATACTGTGGGGCTGTGAGTGTAATACTATGTACTGTGTGGGGCTGGGGGTGTTATACTATATACTGTGTGGGGCTGGGAGTGTTATACTATATACTGTGTGGGGCTGGGGGTGTAATACTACATACTGTGTGGAGATGAGGGTTTAATACTATATACTGTGTGGGGCTGTGAGGGGTGTAATACTATATACTGTGTGGGGCTGGGGTGTAATACTATATACTGTGTGGGGCTGGGGTGTGTAATACTATATACTGTGTGGGGCTGGGAGTGTAATACTATATACTGTGTGAGGGATGGGGTGCTAATACTATATACTGTGGGGCTGGGAGTGTAATACTATATACTGTGTGGGGATGGGGGTGTAATACTATATACTGTGTGAGGCTGGGGTGTAATACTATATACTGTGTGGGGCTGGGGGTGCAATACTATATACTGTATGGGGCTGGGGGTGTTATACTATATACTGTGTGGGGTTGGGGGTGTTATACTATATACTGTGTGGGGCTGGGGTGGAATACTTTATACTGTGTGGGGTTGGGGGTGTAATACTATATACTGTGTAGGGTTGGGGTGCTATATTGTATGCTGTGTGGGGCTGGGAGTGTTATACTATATACTGTGTGGGGCTGGGGTGTTATACTATATACTGTGTGGGGCTGGGGTGTAATACTATATACTGTGTGGAGATGGGGGTTTAATACTATATACTGTGGGGCTGTGAGTGTAATACTATATATTGTGTGGGGCTGGGGGTGTAATCCTATATACTGTGTGGGGCTGGGGTGGAATACTATATACTGTGAGGGGTTGGGGGTGTAATACTATATACTGTGTAGGGTTGGGGTGCTATATTGTATGCTGTGTGGGGCTGGGGGTGTTATACTATATACTGTGTGGGGCTGGGGTGTAATACTACATACTGTGTGGGGCTGGGGGTGTTATACTATATACTGTGTGGGGCTGGGGTGTAATACTACATACTGTGTGGAGATGGGGGTTTAATACTATATACTGTGGGGCTGTGAGTGTAATACTATATATTGTGTGGGGATGGGGGTGTAATACTATATACTGTGTGAGGCTGGGGTGTAATACTATATACTGTGTGGGGCTGGGGGTGCAATACTATATACTGTATGGGGCTGGGGGTGTTATACTATATACTGTGTGGGGTTGGGGGTGTTATACTATATACTGTGTGGGGCTGGGGTGGAATACTTTATACTGTGTGGGGTTGGGGGTGTAATACTATATACTGTGTAGGGTTGGGGTGCTATATTGTATGCTGTGTGGGGCTGGGGGTGTTATACTATATACTGTGTGGGGCTGGGGTGTAATACTACATACTGTGTGGGGCTGTGAGTGTAATACTATATACTGTGTGGAGATGGGGGTTTAATACTATATACTGTGGGGCTGTGAGTGTAATACTATATATTGTGTGGGGCTGGGGGTGTAATCCTATATACTGTGTGGGGCTGGGGTGGAATACTATATACTGTGAGGGGTTGGGGGTGTAATACTATATACTGTGTAGGGTTGAGGTGCTATATTGTATGCTGTGTGGGCTGGGGTGTTATACTATATACTGTGTGGGGCTGGGGTGTAATACTACATACTGTGTGGGGCTGGGGGTGTTATACTATATACTGTGTGGGGCTGTGAGTGTAATACTATATACTGTATGGAGCTGGGGGTGTAATACTATTTACTCTGTGGGGCTAGGGTTGTAATACTATATACTGTGAGGGTCTGTGACTGTAATACTATATACTGTGTGGGGCTGGGGGTGTAATACTATATACTGTGTGGGGCTGGGGGTGCTATATTGTATGCTGTGTGGGGCTGGGGGTGTAATACTATATATTGTGTGGGACTGGGGGTGTTATACTATATACTGTGTGGGGCTGTGGGTGTAATAATATATACTGCGTGGGTTTGTGAGTGTAATACTATATACTGTGTGGGGCTGGAGTGTAATACTATATACTGTGTGGGGCTGTGAGTGTAATACTATATACTGTGTATGGCTGGGAGTGTTATACTATCTACTGTCTGGGGCTGGGGGTATTATAGTGTATACTGTGTGGGGCTGAGGGTGTAATACTATATACTCAATGGGGCTGGGGGTGTAATACTATATACTGTGTGGGGCTGGGGTGTAATACTATATACTGTGTGGGGCTGGGGGTTTAATACTATATACTGTGTGAGGCTGAGGGTGCTATACTATATACTGTGAGGGAATGGAGGTGAAATACTATCTACTGTGTGGGGATGGAGGTGTTATATACTATAGTGTGTGGTGCTGGTGGTGTTATATTGTATACTGTGTGGGGCTGAGGGTGTTATACTATATACTATGTGGAGCTGGGGGTGTAGTATTATATACTGTGTGAAGCTGGGAGTGTTATACTATATACTGTGTGGGGCTGGGGGTGTTATACTATATACTGTGTGGGGTTGGCGGTGTTATACTATATACTGTGGGGCTGTGGGTGTAATACTATATACTGTGTGGGGCTGGGGGTGTAATCCTATATACTGTGTGGGGCTGGGGTGGAATACTATATACTGTGTGGGGTTGGGGGTGTAATACTATATACTGTGTAGGGTTGGGGGTGCTATATTGTATGCTGTGTGGGGCTGGGGGTGTTATACTATATACTGTGTGGAGATGGGGGTTTAATAATATATACTGTGGGGCTGTGAGTGTAATACGATATATTGTGTGGGGCTGGGGAGTGATACTATATACTGTGTGGGGCTGGGGGTGTAATACTATATACTGTGTGGGGCTGGGGGTGTAATACTATATACTGTGAGGGTCTGTGACTGTAATACTATATACTGTGTGGGGCTGGGGGTGTAATACTTTATACTGTGTGGGTCTGTGAGTGTAATACTATATACTGTGTGGGGCTGGGGGTGCTATATTGTATGCTGTGTGGGGCTGGGGGTGTAATACTATATATTGTGTGGGGCTGGGGGTGTTATACTATATACTGTGTGGGGCTGTGGGTGTAATATTATATTCTGTGTGGGCTTGTGAGTGTAATACTATATACTGTGGGGCTGAGAGTGTAATACTATATATTGTGTGGGGCTGTGAGTGTAATACTATATACTGTGTAGGGATGGAGGTGTTATACTATATACTGTGTGGGGCTGGGGGTGTAATACTATATACCGTGTGGGTCTGCGAGTGTAATACTATATACTGTGTGGAGCTGGGGGTGTAATACTATATACTGTGTGGGGCTGACGGCGTAATACTATATACTGTGTGGGTCTGCGAGTGTAATACTATATACTGTGTGGAGCTGGGGGTGTAATACTATATACTGTGTGGGGCTGACGGCGTAATACTATATACTGTGTGGTGCTGACGGTGTAATACTATATACTGTCTGGGTCTGTGACTGCAATACTATATACTGTGTGGGGCTGGGGGTGTAATACTATATACTGTGAGGGTCTGTGACTGTAATACTATATACTGTGTGGGGCTGGGCGTATTATAGTGTATACTGTGTGGGGCTGAGGATGTAATACTATATACTGTGTGGGGCTGGGGGTGTTATACTATATACTGTGTGGGGCTGAGGGTGTAATACTGTATATTGTGTGAGGCTTGGGTGTTATACTGTATACTGTGTTGGGCTGGGGGTGTAATACTATATATTGTGTGAGGCTGGGGGTGTTATACTATATACTGTGTTCGGATGGGGCTGTTATACTATATACTGTGGGGCAGGGGGTGTTAAACTATATACTGTGGGGCTGTGAGTGTAATACTATGTACTGTGTGGGGCTGGGGGTGTTATACTATATACTGTGTGGGGTTGGGGGTGTAATACTATGTACTGTATGGGGCTGGGAGTGTTATACTATATACTGTGTGGGGGATGGAGGTGTTATACTATATACGGTGTAGTGCTCGCTGTGTAATACTATATACTTTGTGGGGCTGAGGGTGTAATACAATATACTGTGGGTCTGTGAGTGTAATACTATCTACTGTGTGGGGCTGTGGGTGTAATACTATATACTGTGTTGGGCTGGGGGTGTAATACTATATACTTTGTGGGGCTAGTGGTGTTATATTGTATACTGTGTGGGGCTGGGGTGTAATACTATATACTGTGTGGGGCTGAGGGTGTAATACTATATACTCTGTGGGGCTGAGGGTGTAATGCTATATACTGTGTGGGGATGAAGGTGTTATACTATATACTGTGTGGGGATGAAGGTGTTATACTATATACTGTGTGGGGATGGGGATGTTATACGCTATACTGTGTGGTGCTGAGGGTGTAATACTATATACTGTGTGGGGGTGTTATACTATATACTGTGTGGGGCTGGGGGTGTTATACTAAATACTGTATGGGGCTGAGGGTGTATGACTATATACTGTGTGGGGCTAGGGGTGTATGACTATATACTGTGTGGGTTTGTGAGTGTAATTCTATATACTGTGGGGCTGTGAGTTTAATACTATATACTGTGTGGCGCTGAGGGTGCTATACTATATACTGTTTGGGGCTGAGGGTGTAATACTATATACTGTGTAGAGATGGAGGTGTTATACTATATACTGTCTGTGGCTGGGGGTGTAATATTATATACTGTGTGGGTCTGTGAGTGTAATACTATATACTGTGTGGAGCTGGGAGTGTAATACTATATACTGTGGGGCTGTGAGTGTAATACTATATACTGTGTGGGGCTGTAAGTGTAATGCTATATACTGTGTGGGGCTGGGATTTTTATACTATATACTGTGTGGGGCTAGGGGTATTATATTGTATACTGTGTGGGGCTGGGGGTGTAATACTATATACTTTGTGGGGCTGTGAGTGTAACACTATATACTGTGTGGAGATGGGAGTTTAATACTATATACTGTGGGGCTGATGGTGTAATACTATATACTGTGTGGGGCTGGGAGTGTTATACTATATACTGTGGGGCTGACGGTGTAATACTATATACTTTTTTGGGCTGGGGGTGTAGTACTATATACTGTGTTGGGCTGGGGGTGTTATATTGTTTACTGTGTGGGGCTGGGGGTGTAATACTATATACTGTGTGGGGCTGGGGGTGTAATACTATATACTGTGTGGTTTCCTGGTATTCACTCTGTACATATATCTGGACTTCGTTGCAGGGAACCAACCAGGCCACTACCTCCTGGAATAGTCCTTGTGTAGTTGGTTGCTGAAACACGCGGTTCAGGGACACCAGTGCAAAGCACCAAGGGACCAGGCAAAAGACATAGTCTGAATTAAGTCCAGAGTCTGGGCAAGCGGAGTACAAGCATATTGCAGATAAAAATTCTAAGGTTTGGGTAGGCTGAGCGTGCATGTAATCCAGATAACAATTCCAAGTTTGGGGCAAGTGGCAAGGTGCAGAAACAAGAAGACCGGCAAGGTATAGTACATGGATGGTCAGACAAACCGTCACACCCTCGCTGGTTACTATACTCTAGAAAACCCAAAGCTCAGGCAAGGAAGTGAAACTAAAGCTCAGCTAAATAGGAAGGCTCATCGGCACCTTATTCAGCTAGAGGAAAGGATTAACTCTAGCAGGTTTGAAAAGAAGTTCACTGAGCGACACCCGCACCTGCCCAGGATTGCAGGACAAGGGAGCACATGAGTCGGCAGCTTTACACCAATTATTACATAAATGAATACGTGAATGTAAAAAAATAATAATAATGACAATAATACATTTCTTACTGCTCACATGGAGACAAAAATTCATGTTCTCCTGGACATGCACATCTGCTCTAACCTCAGGACCAGACTTTAATTTTCCAAAGGAAATAAAAGGAGAGAGGAATAGGCTGAAGAGGCAGGGGACATGAGCTTGCGCCCCCATGCAAGCGATAATAAAAAGAATAGAACAGAAGGGTGATTTTTTTATTTTTTTACACATTGATGTTGATAAATACCAGAATTTGTTACTTTATTGTGCAGTAATGTATGCTGAATATTATTATCATCATTATTATTTGTTTACATTCACATATTCATTTATGTAATAACCAGTTGGGATTTTTTTGTTGTTTTTCATTGCAGTCATGTTTTTTTGGCAATATTCACACCTATTTTTCCTGAAGTCACAATTATGTTATAATATGACACTTATATTAGTATTTTTTATCTATCTTTTGCATTTATTTTTCATTTATTACCATTCATTATTATTTTTTCAGCGCTTTGAATATGGTTCATACTTAGACCTTTGCTCCTTCTTATCGCTTCCAGGGCATTGCTATCTATTCGCCTAAGGAAGGAGGTGGCTCTGCCCTGAAACGTGTTTTTAATCATTCATATGCAACAAATTACAGTTTTAGTGTCCAGCACCCCAGAGGACCATTTTTTCTTTTTTGTTTTCACTCATCTAAATTGGGTTCCGTCATGAATACCCTACTTGGTTGGGATCAGCGTTCACCCCGTATGCCCTTCTCATAGGAGCCCAACTAGATCTGGTATGCGCAATTACATTGCCAACCATCGGTGATATTGACAGTGCCTCACTATGAAGCGCCCGGTTGCTCTGTCTTATTATATAGTCACCTCTCTCTTATTTGGCTTTCAGTGGCCCCTTAAAGCTGATCCATAACACGTCTGTGTTTTTGGAAATCTTTGAAGGCAAGCCAGCCTTTTGTGCTTCACCTATGAGCTGATGATGTCTCATGTTCTTTAAAGGAATCCAATGCTTATTTCCAATTTTTGAAGCCACCAGGGCTAAATAAGGCATCCTTATTACTCCACTTTTGTTCATGTCCAAAATGCCTATATGGGAAAACAAAATGCAGCATTGTCTCGCACTCAAGTTCTCAAGCTTCAAACCAATTGTACTAGAAAGCTTGTTTACATAGGCCATAATGTTCATATGGAAAAGTTTTAGTTTTGGCTGAGCAGGACCATTTTCATGTTGTCCTACACCCGAAGGCATGAATGGGCTTTGCACTGCTTTGAAACTCCATGGATGTTCTGTTCCATCCAAAGCTTTAGGCTACTGTTTCTTCTGTGGCCTCTGTCTTAATCACAGAGGTGAAGCTGTTGTGCTGTTGTGCATTTTGTCTACTTTCCAGGAAAAAAAAACTTCTGATATCCATTGACTTATCAAGGTGTTTCCACTAACTGGAATGAATGGAAAGAAAGAAATACTAATTTCTCTTATTTGAGAAGACCACCCTCTAATTAAATCAAGTGATATTTATTGTGTATAAATCTCCACATAAGGCATCCTTTATATATATGTATATATATATATATATATATATATATATAAACACCTACACATGAACCCTACAGGAGCTTTTATAACATCCCATCCTAAATTCATAGGCATAAATATGGAGGTGGTGCACCCTTTGCTGTCCTGGCATTTGTGACGTCAGACATTGATATTAGATGAGAGCGCCTGGCTCGTAATCTTAGTTCTAGTTCATCCTAAAGGTGTTCAATGGGTTTTAGATCAGGGCTCTGTGCAGCCAGTCAAGTTCTTAAACACCAAACTCACTCAACCATGCCTATGGATCTTCCCTTAGGTCTGCCAAGCATGCTTCTATTCTAAACAGCAAGAATAAGCTGCTGACACCTCTGGAGGTGGTTTATCTCCTGTGAGAAGTAAAGATTCTGTATGTTTAAATATAACATGTCTAATCCTTCCCAAAATCTGCCATCGGAGACAGTCGGTACTTTCTGTAAACCCCCCCCCCACACACACACACACATAAACGTTAGATGTTCAGGGTGTTTAGCTGGTTATACAGCTTTACTGTGCAAAAATATCCATGAGTAAACCTAGGCCACATTTAAAATCTACCTAAGAGGTTGTGTATAGAGATGAGCGAATTCTAAAACTTAATTCGGCTGGTTCGCCGACTTTTTCTGAATAATTCGCTTCGATCCAAAACTACTTGTGGTGAATCGCATTAAAAAACTGCTATTTCCTGGCTGCAGAGAGCCTTTATAGGGGTGTAGAACACTGTGCCTTGCAGTAACATGCATAGGGAGTCTGCTGTGGTAGTAAATTAATACTGTGAGTCCATATGGCATGCAGATGACAGGCGTCGCTCTTAAAATCACTGCACACTTCACTTATTTGGGCAGTCACGGGGCCAAAACTGACCAACTAACTGAAGTATCAACTCAGCCTTACAGGTAGATGTTATCTTTAAGAAGAAGAGCACTCCTTTTACACCGTCGTCAGCTGATTCCACATAGATGTCTACAGAACCTGTCCTATTAAACGCTTATACAAGTAGAGCCCCTCGACAGAGTGGAGAGGGTGTCAGCAGTAAGTTTGTGTTGACGTCACTGATTAATTTTCCCCATTCTCTTATCCATCAGAACAATAACCCAGAAAAAAACGGATACTGTCTGTGGCGCATACGCCTTTACTCGGTCAGTAATAATCCATCAGTATTGCCAAAAAAACCAGGAGTGGCTCTAAAACAGAGATGACACGTGAATGGAATATTTGCATGTCTTCTGTGTTTTGTACCCACTCCTGCTTTTGGCTACCAAATCATAAGCTAATTATCAACAAATAATTTTTATTAGAATTTTCAAAGACATTTCAATATAACATAGAGAAAATTGGGGGACCATACAGGCCTTAAAGCTGCTACACAGACAGGATCCATTGTATGTCTCATTTTTCCTTCCTGCTGACAGATCAGAAGAAGTGGCAAATGAATGTTGATGTCAGCCAAGCCAAAAGCCAAAATAGTGGACCAGTCTTGAAGTGAGGAGGGTGGGAACAGCATGAGAAGTCCACAGAGTCGACCTATGACATAGTGGTGAGGTGAAAGCAGCATGAGGAGACCACAGTGGCCCAATGACAGAGTCTGGAGGTGGAAGCAGTATGAGGAAGCCACCGAGTGGCACAATGACAGAGTCTGTAGGTGTCAGCAGCAGCATTAGGAGAAGGCCACCAAGTGGCACAATGACAGAGTCTGGAGTTGGCAGCAGCATGAGGAAGCCACAAAGTGGCACAATAACAGGGTCTGGAGGTGAAAGCAGTATAAGGAGGCCAGCGAGTAGCACAATGACAGAGTCTGGATGTGGCAGCAGCAGCAGCATCAGAAGGAGGCCACAGAATGGCACAATGACAGAGTTTTGAGGTGGCAGCAGGATGAGGAAGCCACAGAATGGCACAATGATAGAGTGTGGAGGTGGCAGCAGCATGAGTAGGCCACAGAGTGGCACAATGGGAGAGTCTGGAGGTGGCAGCAGCATGAGTAGGCCACAGAGTGGCACAATGACAGAGTCTGGAGGTGTCGGCAGCAGCAGCATCAGGAGGAAGCCACAGAATGGCACAATGACAGAGTCTGGAGTTGTCAGCAGCATGAGGAAGCCACAGAGTGGCACAATGACAAAGTGTGGAGGTGACAGCAGCATAAGTAGGCCACCAAATGGCACAATGACAGAGTCTGGAGGTGGCAGCAGCAGCAGCATCAGGGGGAGGCCACAGAATGGCACAGTGATAGAGTTTGGAGGTGGCAGCAGCATGATTAGGCCACAGAGTGGCACAATAACAGAGTGTGGAGGTGGCAGCAGCATGAGGAAGCCACAGAATGGCACAGTGACAGAGTGACAATCGACCAAGATACTTCTGGGGGAACCTGCCTGGCATGAACAGGCCTCTAGTAGCTACAGACAATGAGAAGACAAAGCGTCAATATAGCTTTGAGCCCGAAAGAGTCGCAAAGTTCATCAAGATATGTCACTAAAGATTTTACCGCATATACCCGCAGCGCTGACCGCTGAATTCATTTTGTTTTTCGATCGAAATACTTCAATAAAGATTTTACCACATATTACTGCAGCGCTGAACGCTGAATAAAATTTGTTTTTCCACCTAAATACTTTAATAAAGATCTTACCACATATAATGGAGCAGGGAGATGGAGAAGGTCTTCGGATTCCTCCCGAACTATACCAACGTCTGAGAAAGGAACCGCTGCTCCCGAGAGCAGCTCCTGGTAAGGTCATGGAGCGTCCCGGTCATCCAGCATCTATTCACCCCGCTGAAGGATTATTTTGAAAGTGTGTAGAAACTACATGGGGCCCCCATGCTGCAGATTTATGGGACATCATGGAGATTTTACCGCATAGAACTACAACCCTAAACGCTGAATAAAATTAGTTTTTAGACCGAAATACGGCACTAAAGGTTTTACCACATATACCTGCAACAGTGAACACTGAATATATTTTGTTTTTCTATCGAAATACATCACTAAAGGTTTTAGCACATATAACTGCAGCGCTGAACGCTGAATAAAATTTGTTTTTCCACCGAAATATGTCAATAAAGATTTTACCATATATAACTGCAAAGCTGAAAGCTGAATAAAATTAGTTTTTCGACCGAAATACGTCACTAAAGGTTTTACCACATATGACTGCAAAAGTGAACCCTTAATATATTTTGGTTTTGTACCAATATAATAAACTGACGCAGACCCGGCGGAGGCACAGAGAGGTCAGGGACAGGACGTCACGTGATGTGCCCCGCGCGCTGCAGTGCCAGTACTAGCTGGTGTGAGGTGGTGTCCTGAGGCCCTGTCTCCACTGGCCCCAGCCCCTGATCAGTGAAGAAGACTAGAAGAAGAATTATTTATTCTTCAGCAATCCATCATCAAGTAAGTGACTGTCGCTGTCTTGATTCCATTCTGCCTCACAAATAGCATAAGGCAGCCTTCCTTATACAATTCATACATGTGATAAGTGCAAATGACGCACTGTTATGGGGGATCTGTGGATGTCACTGTTATGGGGGATCTGTGGAGGACACACTGTTATGGGGGATCTGTGGAGGACACACAGTTATGGTGGATCTGTGGAGGACACTGTTATGGGGGATCTGTGGAGGACACACTGTTATGGGAAATCTGTGGATGACATACTGGTATGGGGATCTGTGGATGTCACTGTTATGGGGGATCTGTGAAGGACACACTGTTATGGGGGATCTGTGGAGGACACACTGTTATGGGGGATCTGCGGAGAACACACTGTTATGGGGGATCTGTGGAGGACACACTGTTATGGGGGATCTGTGGAGGACACACTGTTATGGGGGTGATCTGTGGGTGTCACTGTTATGGGGGATCTGTGGAGGACACACTGTTATGGGGGGATCTGTGGATGACGCACTGTTATGGGGGATCTGTGAATGACGCACTGTTATGGGGGATCTGTGGAGGACACACTGGTATGGGGGATCTGTGGAGGACACACTGGTATGGGGGATCTGTGGAGGACACACTGGTATGGGGGATCTGTGGAGGACACACTGTTATGGGGGATCTGTGGAGGACACACTGTTATGGGGGATCTGTGGAGAACACACTGTTATGGGGATCTGTGGAGGACACACTGGTATGGGGGATCTTTGGAGGACACACTGGTATGGGGGATCTGTGGAGGACACACTGGTATGGGGGATCTGTGGAGGACACACTGGTATGGGGGATCTGTGGAGGACACACTGGTATGGGGGATCTGTGGAGGACACACTGTTATGGGGGATCTGTGGAGGACACACTGTTATGGGGGAATCTGTGGAGGACACACTGGTATGGGGGGATCTGTGGAGGACACACTGTTATGGGGGATCTGTGGAGGACACACTGTTATGGGGGATCTGCGGAGAACACACTGTTATGGGGATCTGTGGAGGACACACTGTTATGAGGGTACTTTCGCACCTGCGGAATGGCTATCCGACCTATCTGGGCTGTTCATCCGCCGGATCCGCCATGCTGCAAGTACCCGTGCACTGCCGTGCTGCCGCTCTGTCCCCATTGACTATAATAGGGGCAGGGGACAGAGCTATGGTGCAGCACGGCAGTGCATGGCAGAGATCGCCGGACTAAAAAGTACTGCATGTCCGACTTTTTAGTTCAGTGATCTCTGCTGTGCTGCGCCATAGCTCCATCCCCTGCCCCTATTATAGTCAGTAGGGACAGAGCGGCAGTGCACGGGTACTTGCGGCATGGCGGATCCGGCGGGTGAACAGCCCAGATAGGCCGGATAGCCATGCCGCAGGTGTAAAATTACCCCCATAACAGTGTGTCCTCCACAGATCCCCCATAACAGTGTCATCCACAGATCCCCATAACAGTGCGTCATCCACAGATCCCCCATAACAGTGTCAGCCATAGATCCCCATAGCAGTGTGCCACAGGACAGACTGAGAGGAGGGAAGTAAAAATTTTATTATAAATGTATCCCTGCATACCGCAATACTCTCATATTTTGTAATCTTACTTATATTTACATTTTTTTTTTTTTTTCCAGTAGTATGAATTTAAGTGGTGAAAATTATTAGTCCGGGAATGTCACCTATTTATGGACCCTCTCTTACCTTTTGGAGTGTCAGTACGCCGTGTCAAGTCACAAATGAAGATCGTCCCGCCCGCCCTCCCTACAGTTCTGTTGCGGCCTTTATGGATTTTGGGGGGTTAGTCGCTCAGAAGTCTGGGTGGACTTAAATTATTAAAGCAATGGACTTTATTATTTATTACGTTGGCAATATTAATGGTTATTTTAATTTAATGGATGTTAACCCCCAAGATTTTAATAAAGACCGCAGCCTTTTCATCCACAAGAGGTTTGTGAGCTTTATTTATTATTGATTAAGTATTGTTGAATATGGCACCATTAAAGTGGTTCTAGTGCACCGGAATATCTTGTATACTGGTATTAGTGGTGACATTGGTCTCGGTATACAGGATTTGGTCAGTAACAGTATGATGGTGATATGTATGGTGATGATATTTCTTCCTGTATACTGGTATTAGTGGTAACATTGGTCTAGGTATACAGGATTTGGTCAGTATGATGGTGATGATATTTCTTCCTATATACTGGTATTAGTGGTAACATTGGTCTCGGTATACAGGATTTGGTCAGTATGATGGTGATATGTATGGTGATGATATTTCTTCCTGTATACTGGTATTAGTGGTAACATTGGTCTCAGTATACAGGATTTGGTCAGTATGATGGTGATATGTATGGTGATGATATTTCTTCCTGTATACTGGTATTAGTGGTGACATTGGTCTCGGTATACAGGATTTGGTCAGTAACAGTATGATAGTGATATGTATGGTGATGATATTTCTTCCTGTATACTGGTATTAGTGGTGACATTGGTCTCAGTATACAGGATTTGGTCAATATGATGGTGATATGTATGGTGATGATATTTCTTCCTGTATACTGGTATTAGTGGTGACATCGGTCTCGGTATACAGGATTTGGGCAGTATGATGGTGATATGTATGGTGATATATAAGTGTAAAAATTTGTCTTAACATACGTTCACACTTTTAGTGCTGTTGGGGGGTTAATCGCACACTGAAGCATGTCTACTAGTGACTCGTGGCTTTTTGTAGTCTTGTTATTACTCTACATCTGTATTCCCAAACTTTTGGCTTTTGCAAAACTACAACTCTCTTTTAGGGCATGATAGGAGTTGTAGTTTTGTAATGTATTGTCATATATGGAAAAGACATTTGTAAATAGGTGAAGTTAATAAAGATAACCACGACCTGGGGGGCCAAGAAATAAATTTGCATGTCCCTAGGATCAGCTTTGTTTGGCCACTCAAAGCCAAAAAATAACTGGGCCGGGCTGCAAGCCTACAAAATTCCTGTGGGTCGGCCTGGCCATACCTGCAATCAGTCAATAGAAGTAGAAACCTGGCATTTGATTTGCCAGTCTTCTGTAAAATATATATGCATAGGTTGTGCCCTGAGGACCGAGGTCAAAGGGCACTGCTGTACCATACATGGCAGAGGCCTGGTAAATCAGATACCAGGCTTCTACTACACAAGATCTCAGCCTGCCGGGGAAGCCTGACATTTGATTTGCCAAACTTCTGTCAGCTTGCAGACTTGACGCTGTGCCCTTTTATTCAAACTTTGAGTCAAAGGCCACAACATCAAGCTTGTAACAGTACGGAAGTCTGGTAAATGAAATGTCAGGTGTCTCTAGCATGATGCTGAGTTCATACACACTTTTGTTTCATCAAGTATCTCTTTTTTTGTGATTGCCATATTGCTACGGATAAGGCAGGAGAAGGAAAAAGGAAACAGAAGGGAGGTGCAGAAAAAGAACGCGAAAATAAAAAAAGCTTTTAGAACATTTAAATTGGAGTTTAGTAGGATGTGTCGAACTAAGCTCTCAATTTTAACATCAGTGTGAGGGTTTAGTATTGCCGCAGAGTGCACCTGCCTTTGCTATGATAATGTTTTTGATTGTTCTCCACATCCACATTATCGTTATCGTATGTAGGATGGTTATTGTGGTACTTGTAGTCCGCTGCTGGCATCTTCCATTGTATGCATTTTTTGCTGTTGATTGCCCCTAGCAACGGACTACAAGTGCAGGATGTGCCCCCCTATATACATGCACAACTGCATATGGGTTGAGCATATTCTGCTTGTTAAACACCACACCACGTTTTCAAATGGTTTGTATAATATGTTTGGAGGTGTATAAACTCAGATTTAAATGTGCCTGCTTTTGATCTACAGGCTACATTCAGGTGCACCTGGGAGGCTCTGGGCCATATCAGCCGGTCTCAGGTGGGGCTCACAGGCACCTCCCACCTCCCATTGCAAGCATGGTTACATGCTGGAGGTCACTGGTGAGCTGTCTCTAAGTCAGGCCTTACGCTCCCGTAATGCCCAACGGCTCCTGGTATCACCCATATGGCACAGGTAAGTTGAGTGGTAGGGTCTCGGGCTACTTGAGAGACCTTGGCGTGGTGCCCGAGCTTAAGACATGTCCTCCTAGTAGGATGTGTCGAACTAACCCCTCAATTTTAACATCAGTGTGAGGGTTTAGTATTGCCGCAGAGTGCACCTGGCTTTGCTATGGTTATGTTTTAGATGGCAGCAGAGTGTTTAAAGCCTGAATGACATAGTACTGCAAAGAGCAGGTGGGAAATAAAAGACAGATCCTTGGTTTCCTGGTGGGACAGAATATACTGTTACTATCCTGTCTACCATACTAAAGGTCATGTATTTGTCATTGCAGAAAAAATTATTCAATAAAACACTTCTGGTTTCACCCAACCCGCTACCTTCGCACATTGGAATTATTGACCATATTTTCAGCATATGTGCAACAGATGCCTTCTTATCGTTTCATCCATGTCAACCACATGTGCTTTCTTTTACCTCAAAAAAGTTTGATCAAAGGAGAGATGGACAGAAGCGTCACTGGCTGACGTATTCACATCGACATGGTGCTTTTTTCTGCATGGTATGTCTTGCGTTCAGTAGAAAGACAGACAGCAGTGCTTATATTGATGGTTGTATAGATGAAAAGCACATGTACTAGAGAATTGAAGAGCACGAAAGAAGCAACCTCCACAATAATAGTGCTGAATCTTTATTGATGAGATCAAAGAATATGGACATATCCAGTCGTTTCTTTGAGAAACACACAACAGCCAGAAAAGAGGAAGTGAAGCGAAAACGGGCCATCCTTGAGAGAGGGATTGAAACCAACCGGCTGATTGGGAAGAGAGGCCTAAGCTATCGTGCAACCGCTGAAGCAGCTTATACTTTAGATGAAGGGAATTACTTAGAGATTTTGCTGCTCTTAAGCAAGTTTGATCCCTTGGTAAAAAATAATCTTGATGCAGTCATCAAAAAAAGTAAAAAAGCAGCATGAAAGTGCAAAGACTGGTAGCAACGGCCGTGGCGGATTGGTGAAACTCATTTCAAAAACTACAGTGAACAATATCATCAGTGTCATTTCAGCACTTTTAAAAAAAAGGTATTGCCTAAGAGATCAGAGACGCTGGCATGTTCTCAATACAGCCGGATACAACACAGGACATAAATCTCTCAGACCAGTGTTCAATCATAATTCGATATGTAGCAAATGTGGTCCATGAACGTCACTGTAGTAAATTGCACATCCACTACAGGGAAGGCTTTGGGTGAAATGGTCAGCAATGTATTGGAATCGTTGGATATTGATATTGCCAACTGTGTTGGGAACTCAACAGATGGAGCTTCTAATATTCAGGGCCAGTACAATGGGTTCAGCACACGGCAGAGTAAGAAAGCGCCTGGCCAGATTCACGTGTGGTGCTATGCACATGTACTAAAGATATCTGTTCAGGCAATATCATTGTTTGGCTTGTTAAATTCATGTACTGTCTTTCTCCGCAAATCCTACCTCAGGATGAATGTATGGCAGGAAACGTGTCATGAAGAACGATTTCGATCGCTTTCTGTGGTAGGAGAAACAAGATGGTGGTCCAGAGATGCAGTACTTAAAAAAAGTATTTAATGATCCAAGTCAAGCCTGGTATGTAGAGTTGATCCAGACCATGACAGAGATATCACATTCTGATCGGTTTAAGATACTTGGACTCCCTTAAGAAATTCAACACAGTTGTAACGGCACAGCTGTACTTCTTCATTTTCAAAAATACTACTCCACTATCCCTGTACCTGCAGACACAGGGTATGGATGTACTGCAGGCATACTGGATGGTGACAGAAACCGTGGATAAGTTAAAAGAACACGATCGTGATTTCAAAATGATTAAAGATGCTGCAGAGAAGTTTGCAGTTTGGGCTAACAACAGGTTGGATACAACTGACTGCAAAGTGGAGATTGAGGAAGACTTTACACCATTGCGACGGATACAATGGAAGAAAAGAATGGCTGGTGAGCTTGCAGTAGATGAACCAATCTTGTTGGCGGATGATCAGTTCAGGGTGGAGGTCTACAATGTGACCATAGACAAGATTATTAATATTTGGCTGCAGACTCAGACTCCCACTACTACTGGGGAGACCGTTTTGCAGGATTTGAAAGCTTTATTGGCCTTGGAGCGCAGGGAAGCCGAGAGGCATAAGGAGCGTAGTGTCCAAAAATGTGTGGTAAAGTGGCGAAATTTTTTGCTCCAATTTCTATCTCAGGAAGAAATAGATAGGGTGATCAGACCTTTTTCTTTAACCCAGTGGTACTTGACAGAACAATTGAAGAACTCACTAGGTAGGCTTCAGGTAACCACGTGATCTAGAACACATACGACCTGATTTGCCACACCGTTGAGGTATTTCCCGTCTCTTGACTCGCCTACTTCTTACTGATCTTTGGTATGTCATATTGGCAGGCTGTTGTAATTGTTATGATTGTTATATTGTTCTATATTGGTGGAACTTTTCTGCTGTTTAATTGTCTTGCGGTAGCATTTCCATTGCACAACTGTCATGATTATACCATATTGTCTATACATGTTGATGTATGTTTTTAAAATATTAAACAAAATAAAATATCTTAAAAAAAGATTATTAATAGTTTGCAGAGCTGATTTACTACACATGGTCAGCTGTTTGCAGATTTGGCATGTTTGGATCCCAAGCATTTTGAAGATATTTTAGCACGCCTTCCGCACCATGAACTCGAATGACTGAGCAGCCTTGTAATTAGATTTCACTCTATGGCAACTAAAGATAAACTGCAAAGTGAGCTCCTTTATTTTGCATCAAAGTGGCACTGATTGAAAATGTCTCTTGATGAAGAGTACACAGATGCCAACAATGAAGGTCAAGGTGAAGACGCCATCCATTCTCATCTTATCTCTGAAACTGAGGAACAACTATACTCAAATGTTGGTGAGAAAAGTGGAAAGTGCAAGACTGTAGGAGCTGTATAGCCTGCTGCTACAATGTGTTACTGCATTTCAACTAATACAGTCTAGCATACTGTTCACTATTTAATGCATACAAATTGACCCTGACACTTTCCTCTTCCCAAGTAACATGTGAAAGGTCGTTTTCAAAAGTTAAGTTTATCTTAAACAGGCTTCGAAATGCCCTCTCTCAGCCACATTTGGAGGCCTTTATGCTGATGTCACCATCATTGATGTTTTGGCTTCAAGGGATGTTGCTTACATAACACTACAATGGACTTGTTAATAGGGATGTACCAATGCCAGTTTTTAATGACAGAGTTTCCAGATACTTGGTAATACTGATCTCGAGATGCTAAAATCTGAGTGATTCATACAGGGCTTATACTAAATGCCTATTTACTGAGAGATTTAGTAAAAACCCGCTACATGCTGCAATCACTTAGATCTCCGCATGTACTGGCTACTTGGGCATGACAGAAGTGATTGCTTAAAACACTGACACTTTATATCATGCCCATGCAGCCAGTACATGCGGAAATCTAAACCATTCCAGCATGTATAGGCTGTCTGAGGCTGATAGTGGTAGGAGTGTACTTGGTTTTTTGAGTAATGTTTATGTTACTTTCTAAAAAGTGTTGGGTTTCTTACCATAACACTGGTACATCTTAAAAAAGTTTTGTTCTTTTCACAAATGGTTACATTATTATGACTTCTATAGGAAGTTTTTTGCACATTTTGTACTGTTAAAGAACATATTTGCACTTTATTGGAACAGTTAAAATACATAATTATTGTTTAGTATAACATTTTACACTTTTTAACTCAAAAGGTTTATTTGCACTTTTTTTTCCCTGTTAAGTTTTTTTTTCACTATTCATCAACTACTGGTTTTGTGTGTGTTGAGTAACTAATATAAAGTAAACGTTTTACACTGTGTCTTCCATTCTCTTCCATTCTTTAAAGTAAAGTTCTTTGATTATTATTATTTTTGACCCAATTGGATGGGATACTGGTCTACTGTAGTGTTTCCCTACCAGGATACCTCCAGCTGTTGCAAAACTACATCTCCCAGCATGCCCTGACAGCCAAATGCTGTCTGGGCATGCTGAGAGTTGTAGTCTTGCAACGGCTGGAGGCATTCTGGTTGGGAAAAGTTGGTCTACTGTGATAATATGAACAATGGGGGTTCTAAAAAAGAGCTATTGTGGGGCAAAGTTCATATTCGTGTTTACACACGTGTTTTGAAATACACGAGTTTTATAAACAAGTAAATAATGACGCAGTGCTGTGGGGCTGGTATGCAACTTTTTCCAGGGCTGGTTTTTATCCCCAGTCTGGCCCTGGCCACTAAACTCTTTCACCACAAATAAACGCAACAGTTAAAAGCGCATATATCTTTCCTTTTTGTACTGAAATAGGACACTGAACGCCTTCACCATATATAACTGCAGAAGTGAAGTGTGTATATATTTTTCATTTTGTACTGAAATAGGCCACTAAACTCTTTCACCACAAATAAATGCAACAGTAAAGTAGATAATTTTTTTTCCTTTTTGGACTGAAATAGGTCACTGAACGCTTTCCACCACATATAGCTGCAGAAGTGAACTGAGGATACAGTATATATATTTTTTTACTTTTTATGATGAAATACACCACTAAACGCTTTCAACACATATAGCTGCAGAAGTGAGCTGCGTATATATTTTTATTTTTCCACAGATATAAGCCACTAACGGCTTTTCAACATAACACTTGCACCCCAAGAACAAATTGCTGGAATGACAGAGCTGTATAATGGCTATTTGGATCCCCAAATTATCTTTCCCTGCACTTGTAAATCACTTTTCTAGCACTGTCCCTACCGCCTTCTGACGTCTCTCCCTGCACTAAGATGCTGTGAAATTATTCCTCTCTATCCTTTCCCTGCACTTATAAAAAAAAAAAAACTGTTTTTTTTTCACAATGAGGTTTTTCCAATTACTGTCCCTAGCGCTTTCTCACATCTGTCCCTGCACTCAGAACGCTGGAAAATGTCTGATTCTAAGCTGGCCTGCCGTAGTTATAGGGCTGTGACATCACAGGGCTGGCTGGCTGCTGATTGGCTGCATCATGCATGTCAGTCTGGGTAATCCCAACTTCCTTTCACCATGCCCTCACACGTCCAGCAGCCAATTTAGGAAAAATGCGATTAGTTACCACGAAGGACGAGGAAATTCGCATTCGTTGCGAATCTAATCTTTCCTGAAATTCGGATCGAATTCCACTTCGTCAGCTTCGATTCGCTCATCTCTAGTTGTGTCACTATGTACAGTACATACGTTACATTACTTATCCTATACTGATCCTGAGTTATATCCTGTATTATACGCAAGAGCTGCACTCACTATTCTGCTGGTTCGGTCACTGTGTACATACAGTGCTGCCCATAATTATTCATACCCCTGGCAAATACTTTTATTCAACCAGCAAGTAATTTTTTGACGGGAAATGACATAGGTGTCTCCCAAAAGATAATAGGACAATGTACAAGAGACATTATTGTGGAAAAAAAAACATTTCTCAGCTTTTATTTACATTTGAGCAAAAAGTGTCCAGTCCAAAATTATTCATACCCTTTATACCCGTCAAAGTCTGTGGAAAATTCAAAGTTCTCTACCATTCCAAATACTCCAAGCTGTTCTAAAGCATCCTAATTACCCTGATTAATTGGGAACATCTGTTTTAACTCAACAGGTGAAAAACAGCAGCTCTCTGCAGTTGGTTTGTGGACTGTCATGGCTAAGACAAAGGAGCTCAGTGAGGACCTGCGGCTGCGCATTGTGGCTGCTCACAAGTCAGGAAAGGGCTACAAGGCCATTTCTAAATGTTCTCAAGTTCCAGTGGCTACAGTGCAAAGTATTATTAAAAAAATACAAGATGTTCCGCACTGTGGAAAATCTCAGAGGACGTGGTCGGAAGCCAAAAGTGACACCTGTGCTGGCCAGGAGGATAGTTAGAGAGGTGAAAAAGAATCCAAGGATCACCACCAAGGCCATCCTGGTAAATCTGGGCTCTGCTGGTGGCAATGTCTGAAGGCAGACAGTCCAACGGACACTGCCGACTGCTGGGTTCTACGGATGCATTGCAGACCAAGGAGGACACCACTTCTCCAGATAAGGCACACAAAAGCTCACTTGGCCTTTGCAAAAGCTCATCTAGACAAAGAAGACGACTTCTGGTCTTCTGTGTTATGGTCAGATGAAACAAAAATTTAATAGTTTGGTCACAATGATGTTTCCTTCATTTAGTGTAAAAAAGGAGAAGCCTTTAACCCAAAGAACACCATCCCCACTGTCAAACATGGTGGTGGGAACCTAATGCTTTGGGGGTGTTTTTTAGCCAATGGACCATGAAACCTAATCACAGTAAACGGCACCATGAAAAAAGAGCAATAGATGAGGATTCTCAAAAACAACATCAGGCAGTCTGCAGAGAAACTTGGCCTTGGGCACCAGTGGACATTTCAGCATGCCAATGACCCAAAACACACAGCAAAAGTGGTGAAGAAAAGGTTAGCAGACAACAACATTAACGTTTTGGAGTTGCCCAGCCAGAGTCCAGACTTGAATCCAATTGAGAATCTGATGACGGAGCTAAAGATCGGGGTGATGGCGAGAAGACTGAAAGCTTTGGAGCTCATTGCTAAAGATGAATGGGCAAAACTACCTGTGGAGACATGCAAAAAGCTAGTCTGCAATTATAGGAAGCATTTGATTGCAGTAATAGCCAATAAAGGCTTTTCTATTGATTATTGAGAAGGGTATGAATACTTTTGGACTGGACACTTTTTGCTCAAATGTAAATAAAAGCTGAGAAATGTTTTTTTTCCACAATAATGTCTCTTGTACATCGTCTTATTATCTTTTGGGAGACACCTATGTCAAAACATCAAATTTGTGAATGAATTAAAATATAATCTTTAATGGTGTAAATATTAAAAAGATAGGCCCCAAGATAGAATAGATATAACAAATACAAAACATAAATATCCGTAGACCACAATTTGTATGGCAATTAGATAGTAAAAGAGTTCGCGGCGGCAGTAAATTAAACCAGCGTCCTACCGCACCGTTGTCCTGGTCTCGGATATGGCCAGTAGAGTCAGCATTGATCCTCCCATGTAGACTTGGAGAGGAAGTTAGGAAAGGGAGCAGTACGAGATCTAGGCTGTCCCTATGGCAACCCTGTGGTGGATAGTTGGCCCTACCGCTAATAAAGAATAGCAGCCTAACCACAGGGCACTCGTCCTAAGAAGGGCCACCCCATCTGGAACCTTTCCCTCGGTACTAAACCTGTTAAGGCCCTGCACTCTTAGGTGCTCCCTAATTCCTACATGCACTTTCATGTCCATTTAAAGGGCAATCATCAGGGGATAAATGTAGGTATAGCTAGATTTGTGCTGGGATACAGGCAGTATATAGGCCGTACTAAGGAGCAGGTCCCAAGGATAAAAATGAGACCCTAAAACAAGGCTCCCAGTGTAGGGCAGAATACCGCTTAATAGAACAGTAGGCCCTCAGAGTATAAATTCTGGGCCCTTTGAAAAGTGTCCCCTTTAAGTTCTTAAAGTGGATGGAACCTAAGCTGGGGAGGATGAAGGAGGAGAGCAAACTAAGGAAAGGCTATAGATACCAGCCCCCCGATGCCTCCTTGCGCGCAATGGTAAATCCTGCGGGCGATGCACCTATGTCATTTCCAGTAAAAAAATTACTTGCTGGTTGAATAAAATTTACTTTAAGTCAAAATTTTTGAGTTACATCCTGTATTATACTCCAGAGCTGCACTCACTATTCTGCTGGTGGAGTCACTGTGTTCATACATTTCTTATCCTGTAGTGATCCTGATCAAGAGAGGCAGAAAACAGAATGTCCTAAATTTTGAGACTTTTTAAAGCTAAAATCCCCTCTGTATACACCATTTACAAAAGATGTGAGAAGTAGCTGTCATGGTGCTTATATCCTAGTATTCCATAACCCCCCCGTCATCCTTATTATCCTACCAAAACTAAGTGGTACAGCAGCAACTGAACCTCCAGCAACTTGCCAGGTGGGGGTTCAGCTTATAGACAGGATCAATCATTGTCTCCACTCTTTTTTGCCACCATGGCCACCACCCTTCTCATCCGATATATCCCCTTACTTCCTCAGCACCCCGATCTAGTTCCCAGGTCCGTTCCAACACACAATCATCATCATAGCCCTCACCCTCCCTGCCACTTTTATCAGACTGTGATGATTTATTGTGGGCTCCTTGGACCTCCTCCCAATTCCCTCCTCTATATTTGCCCTGAGTGCCAATAACGCTACCACTGCCCCTACCTTAGCCACCATGGCTACAAGTGCCACTACTACTACTACTACAGACACGAATATGCATGGGGTCCCCCACCTCCTCCTGAACCCCTCCTCACGGCAGTGTAAACTCTGACTGTTCTCACACAAGTAATCAACAGGGAGACAACCTTGAGTATCTTCCATAGCACAAGGGGTTTTGTTGACCAAGGCACAGTGTCAGACTCAGAGGTGACCTCCTCATCATCCTGCTGAAATGAGGACACCTCTGAGTCTGACACTGTGCCTTGGACTACAAAGCCCTTGTGCTATGGAAGATACTCAAGAGTGTCTCCCTGTTGATTACTTGTGTGTACATGAGACTTGTACTGTTGTCACAGATAAGACCTAAGGCCAGAACGAAATGACCTGACAATATGTAATATAAGGATCCTTCTCGGCCACACCACATGTTTATTTCCCTGTAAACTATAAAGTGCAGGCTCGTTTTCTTTCCAGGAAACGACTTCAAGGAGGGGTTCCAGGCACAGACCAAATTGTGTGTGTCTGATAAAAGAACTGTGGGGCCCCCAAAGAACACAGCATATATAATCACATCTGGCTGCATACTAGGTCTGCTCATGTCCTGTTAATCTACTTTATCTGACAAAGATGTTCCAGATGTCTTTCCACCTGCGTATTGGTTTTCCTGTGATGCATACTCACTAAGATCAGTTTCCAACCTTCCTTATATTCAGGGGCCAATTCCACCTTTACCTGTGACTGGCCTGCCAGGTCGTTTTTACCAAGAGGCAACACTAGCTACTAGAGGGAGGTGGTAATCTCAAGGAAGTATGCGCTGATGAAATTCAACGACTATATGTGTTAAGGCATTATCACAGGCCAATCCTGAGGTTCTTTCCATTAAATTTATAAAAAGACTGGACATTCTCATGGCCATGGTTCAATGTGAGGAACCTTTGGGGATTGTCGTGTCTGACCAGTTGAATGGTTAGTTTTGAATTTTACCAACCAGGCTGATGCTACGGGAGTGCAGTAACAAATGATAGCCTCCCGTCCACAAATCAGTATATTGGCAGGTGACATCACTTTGCTAACCAATAATCCTTCCAATATATTCATAGACATAAAGTCCAGAATAAACTGATGTCTATGGTCACTATTAAAGGGGTTTTGAAAACCTATTATGAAATTACTGAATTCTGTGCCTGTTACAATACTGGTAAAGCAGTGGATACTTTAAGACATCATACAATTAGTAAAGGCCAAACTGTAGAGTGGAGACCAAACAATTATCATTCTTGACCGTATGCTCCATAATTTACCCACAGTGAATTCCCAGATTACACCTATCCGGAGTGGTCTTGGAATAATGGTAACGTATCAAGTGTGGCCCTGTAAGAGGCAGTTTGGCAATAGGAGGTCAGCATAAGCACCAGGATGAAGAGAATGACAAATACGAAATCAGGCAAGGAACAAAATTGCAGAACAATAAGAAGTGTCAGGAATCCAAGGAGGAAAGACAGTAATGGTCTGATGCGGTCATCGTTAGTAGCAAGGTATAACCTGCTTTTATCACTGAACAATACAGTTTACCATTGATGGCCACATCAGAGTTTAGAGGAGGGCTAGAGAGTGCTTTCCCGCCATCATGCATAGTGTAGAGACATACAAGTCCAAAACCAGGTATCATGGTGTGGGCCGAATTAGCTACCATGGTGTACCTGTAGGGAACATTGACTAGGCTTCAGTATGTCCATGACATCTTCAGTATGTCCAGGACATCGAGGAACCAGTCCTACTGTCTTTTTTGACTCAGGAGATGTGGTGTTCCAACAAGATAATGCCAGCCCATACTCTACCTGCACTACACAATGTGAGTAGCAGCCTGTATCGCAGCAAAGGGTAATGCCACCCAGTATTAATGTGCCCCTGGCTCATTGTATACCCTTCCTTAGGACCCAAAATAAAGGGGACAACACCTTGGTTGTGGTATCATTGACCAAGAACCACTTTTAGTTTATACTTTGTCAATGTCAGCTTAATCGCATTAAGTTTTTCATGTGTTTTTATTTTAAGTTTCCAGTATTCTTCAACCATTTTGATGCAGGATCAATCACTCAACTAGAGCCAAAATGATTTTAGGAGATTATACTCCATAGCTTTATCAGCACTTACAGGTTCTCCAGTGCTATAACTATGATGACCTATGCTTAGAATTGTTTTATATTAATTTTTTAAATTGTAAATTATTCCTAACTACATGGACATCACTCATCACAGTCAGGCATGAGTTTATAAAAATATTGAAGACACATGCACCCTGTGAGAAAACTAGAAGGGTTAAAACCTACAAAATACCTCAAGGTAAACCACCAAACATCTTCTGCAACTGGTATGATGATATTAACACCAAAACAAAACTTCGAACAGTGCCAATAAAAAAAATATACTGCAATAGTATGCAAAATACCACTATAAATTTTATTAAATATACACAAAAAATACAAATACACCGGAGATAAAGTAACCACTGAACAGCCTAATAAATATCAGGCTAACACCCAGAGACTGATATCGGGTGAATACACAAAGTCGGCAAAAATCTCATGTATGTAAAATTTTATGAGGAAAAAAAAAACTGACTCGAGGTGGTGAAAATAGAGCATGTAAAACAAATCAAAAATACAACCTAAATAAGGTAAATGTGAGATATAATATCAAGAAAACGCACAAATGTCCTGTTAGACAATAGACCTATAATCCAAAAGTGACAAACGCAAAGTTTGTCACTCTCTCTTGTATGATCAATTTCCTTTTCGATCTGCTCCAGTGACCCACGATGGGATCTAATCATTAAGTTCTATGAGGGTTACAGAACACTTATTGAGAGTCTCCTCCCACCGACTGGTGAATGAAGGTTACTTCCCAGGTCGGAAAGACCTGGATACGCAGGCCCCGTGGAATGATGCTTCTGCTCAAATAGCTTTCTAGCGCTGCCATTTTGATATGCTCTTTGGTACACCTGTAATGAGACACGCATCGCACGCATGCACTGTTGGCGAGCATCATGACGCGCTCCTGTTCCCCTGTCGCCATGGTGCCGGACACTGGCGCGACCAGTAGTACGCAACACGTGCGGTGGCCACGTCACGGGTGCGCGGCCTGTGCCTGGCGTCCGACATGTGATGACGTGTGGCGTGCTGTTGTGATGCTCTCCTTACATCATGGCGCTGATGCGTTCAATTACTAGCCACAGGTGAGCCTTTGACTATTGAAGTCATGCTTCAGACCATAGCAGTCAGTCTCCTGACGAAGCATAAATGTCGAAACGCGCTTTGCGGTGTCATGTCATCGGGTGTTACACTAGCCGCAAAATGGGTTATGTTGTTACTTCTTCTATTTGTTCTTAACCTGGACTCTCAGTGGTGTTTGCAATGAATGGACCGGCACTCCGCAATCTTTATGTAGAAAGTTTCTTTATTCATCACCCATATGTGACGCGCGTTTCGGCACAAGCATGTGCCTTTGTCAAACAATGAGTGATAGTTGCTCAATCCCACAGGAAAAAGATACATTTAAATAGCCCGCCCCCTGATCACATGACTGTGGCGTCATGTTGCTAGGTAACACGAATGCAAACTACAAAATAAACAAATCAAGGCAGAGTTATACATATTAACATATACATCTCTATAGAGCCCGAGTATTATAGTCAGTGATCTATTTTGAGAACCTGATCCGTAATATATTTAAATATATACATTTAGACCCTATACGTTCAATAAACTGGTTTCAAATGAAACTTTTCAATGAGTATTCCTTGTTCAAAGCCTTCGGGGCAAGTGTTTCAAGCCGATGAATCCAATACGCTTCACGTTGGTGCAGCATCTGAATCCTATTTCCTCCACGTCGAGGTAGAGTCACCTCTTCTATAATTTGAAAACACAATTGTGAGATGCAATGTTTTTTTTCAATAAAATGCTGAGGAAGGGGTAACAAAGTGTTTTCTTTTCTAATTGTAGATTTGTGTTTTCCCACTCGATCTTTTATGCGCATTGTGGTCTCCCCAACATAGCACAACCCACATGGACATTTTAATAAGTAGATAACAAAGCTACTGTCACATGTAAAGTGACCCCGAACTGGAATTTGTTGTCCTGTGTGTGGGTGTGATATGTTGGGGCCCTTAATAACGCTTGAGCAATGAACGCAGTTCAGACAGAGAAACGTTCCCTTCCGGACTGTAGAGAGAGTGAGCTGTCGTGAAGATTTCCTATCACTACCTATGTCAGCCCGGATGATCCTATCCCTGATGTTCTTATTCCGTTTATAACAGATCATAGGTGATTCTTTAAATTCCTAGATTGTAGGGTCGGCCCGTTGTAGGATATTCCAGTGTTTATTCACTACTGCTCTTACTCGATCCATCCAAGGATGGTATTTTACTACCAGAGGTATTCTCTGTCCCTTGTCTGTCTTTCTCTGTTCTGTGGGGTTTTCTACCTTGTTCCTCTGTTCTTGTAATAGCTGGGAGGGGTAGCCTCTATCTGCGAACTTTTGTGTCATCTCCTGCATCCTGGTATTACGTGTATCTGGATCCATCACAATTTTAGCTACCCTTTGAAATTGAGAGTAGGGTAGTGATTTTTTTACAGCCGGAGGGTGATTACTATGGTATGATAGCAGGCTGTTCCTATCTGTTTCCTTGACATATAAGTCAGTTATGATCCTGTCATTTGCTCCTCTAATCACCCATGTGTCTAGGAAGGATACACGTTGTGAATCATGGTGCAGGGTGAATTTTAATTCTGGTCTAATGTCATTGATGTAGTCCATGAAGGACAGAAGGGTCTCAATGCCGCACCGTCATACGCAAAAAATATCGTCGATAAAACGTTTCCAAAATATGCAATGTTTTTGATATAATGCATTTGGGTAGATGAATTCTCTTTCAAAATGTGCCATATAACAATTTGCGTACAGCGGTGCGGCATTGGACCCCATCGCAGTCCCGCACCGCTGCTGGAAAAAAGTGTCCTGAAATAGGAAGTAATTGCGTCGCAAAACAATAGTGAGTAAAGACAAAAAAAAATCCTTTTCAGAATATGTGTGTGTGCTCTCATCTAGTAGTGCTTGAATAGCCATTAATCCTTTTTCATGAGTTATGCTGGTATATAAACTATACACATCTAGAGTGACCAGAGTACAATCTTCCGAGAACTCAATCTCCCTTATTGTCTCTAGAAAATGTTGTGTGTCTCTGAGATATGATGGGGCCTTTTTTGTAAGTGGCGTCAACACCTTATCCAGAAATATTGCAGGGGGATATAGGATTGAATCAGTGGCTGCAACAATTGGGCGTCCAGGTGGCTGCTCCAAGGATTTGTGCACCTTGGGAAATGCATTATATAAAAAACATTGCATATTTTGGAAACGTTTTATCGACGATATTTTTTGCGTATGGCAGTGCGGCATTGAGACCCTTCTGTCCTTCATGGACTACATCAATGACATTAGACCAGAATTAAAATTCACCCTGCACCATGATTCACAACGTGTATCCTTCCTAGACACATGGGTGATTAGAGGAGCTAATGACAGGATCATAACTGACTTATATGTCAAGGAAACAGATAGGAACAGCCTGCTATCATACCATAGTAATCACCCTCCGGCTGTAAAGAAATCACTACCCTACTCTCAATTTCAAAGGGTAGCTAAAATTGTGATGGATCCAGATACACGTAATACCAGGATGCAGGAGATGACACAAAAGTTCGCAGATAGAGGCTACCCCTCCCAGCTGTTACAAGAACAGAGGAACAAGGTAGAAAACCCCACAGAACAGAGAAAGATAGACAAGGGACAGAGAATACCTCCGGTGGTGAAGTACCATCCTTGGATGGATCGAGTAAAAGCAGTAGTGAATAAACACTGGAATATCCTACAGCGGGCCTACCCTACAATCCAGGAATTTAAAGAATCACCTATGATCTGTTATAAACGGAATAAGAACATCAGGGATAGGATCATCCGGGCTGACATAGGTAGTGATAGGACAACTTCACGACAACTCACTCTCTCTGCAGTCAGGAAGGGAACGTTTCCCTGTGTGAACTGCGTTCATTGCTCAAGCGTTATTAAGGGCCCCAACATATTACACCCACACACAGGACAACAAATTCCAGTTCGGGGTCACTTTACATGTGACAGTAGCTTTGTTATCTACTTATTAAAATGTCCATGTGGGTTGTGCTATGTTGGGGAGACCACAATGCGCATAAAAGATCGAGTGGAAAAACACAAATCTACAATTAGAAAAGAAAACACTTTGTTACCCCTTCCTCAGCATTTTATTGAAAAAAAACATTGCATCTCACAATTGCGTTTTCAAATTATAGAAGAGGTGACTCTACCTCGACGTGGAGGAAATAGGATTCAGATGCTGCACCAACGTGAAGCATATTGGATTCATCGGCTTGAAACACTTGCCCCGAAGGGTTTGAACAAGGAATACTCATTGAATAGTTTCATTTGAAACCAGTTTATTGAACGTATAGGGTCTAAATGTATATATTTAAATATATTACGGATCAGGTTCTCAAAATAGATCACTGACTATAATACTCGGGCTCTATAGAGATGTATATGTTAATATGTATAACTCTGCCTTGATTTGTTTATTTTGTAGTTTGCATTCGTGTTACCTAGCAACATGACGCCACAGTCATGTGATCAGGGGGCGGGCTATTTAAATGTATCTTTTTCCTGTGGGATTGAGCAACTATCACTCATTGTTTGACAAAGGCACATGCTTGTGCCGAAACGCGCGTCACATATGGGTGATGAATAAAGAAACTTTCTACATAAAGATTGTGGAGTGCCGGTCCATTCATTGCATTTGATGGGGCCCTGACCTGCTGACCGTGCACCCGGACCTCGATTAATGCACAGTGCCGTCCATTTCTTTGGAATTCTCAGTGGTGTTTGTCACTTTTGGATTATAGGTCTATTGTCTAACAGGACATTTGTGCGTTTTCTTGATATTATATCTCAAATTTACCATTTTAGGTTGTATTGATGATTTGTTTTACATGCTCTATTTTCACCACCTCGAGTCAGGTTTTTCTTTTCTCATAAAATTTTACATACATGAGATTTTTGCCGACTTTGTGTATTCACCCGATATCAGTCTCTGGGTGTTAGCCTGATATTTATTAGGCTGTTCAGTGGTTACTTTATCTCCGGTGTATTTGTATTTTTTGTGTATATTTAATACATTTATAGTGGTATTTTACATACTATTGCAGTATGTTTTTTGATTGGCACTGGTCGAAGTTCTGTTTTGGCGTTAAGAAAACTAGAAGGGGTCAGAAATGAATCCCATGTTCCTTTCACTAAAGTTAACACAGGAGCATCTACTCCTATTTCCCATGAGATCTCCAGAATAGCCCATATCACCTACAATAGTTCTGTTGATAGCATATACCGTAACAGAACACTGATTCAATTATTAGATCAACATGGGCACAGTGATGGGGAGCAAATGTGGTGCCTTGTATGCCAATTTGTTTACGGTGGAAACGGCAAAAACTCTTGTTGCCTTGATTCATTCTGGTCTTGACTACTGCAACTTATTACTAATCGCTCTCCCTCTCACTAACCACCCCCCCCCCCTTCATTCTGTCCTACATGCTGCAGCCAGGCTTATCTATCCATCCAACCACTATAGTATAATGTTACTAGTCTGTGCCAGTCACTTCACTGGTTGCCCATCCACCACAGAATACAGTTCAAACTTCTCACCCTCACCCACAAAGCTCTCCACAGTGCTGCACCTCCATACATCTTCTCCCTCATCTCCATCTACCACCCTACTTGTGCTCTTCATTCTGTTAGCGACCTAAGATTAATAACCTCCATAATTCGTAGCTTTCACTTCCGTCTTCAAAACTTTTCTCGCGCCTACTCTCTGGAATACTCTGCCCCAGAATATTAGGTCAATTCTCAACTTCTCCACCTTCAAACGTGCCTTAAAAACACATCCTTTTCAGGCAGGCTTATCAAGCTACCTAAAATGACTTTTCCCCAACTAAACCTCTCCCCCACCAACTCCTCTGGCCTAAACTCGATCCTCTAGCAGTCCCAAACCCGAAGCAGGTCTGCCGTTACCACTCCTGTCAGTTCAATAATGGCTTGAACCCTACTTATCACAATCAAACTACCTTATGTGTCACCCCCAATTCCTCATAGATTGTAGGCTCTTGCGAGCAGGGCCCTGACTCCTAGTGTTTCAGTTGTATATTAGCCAGTTACTTTTGTTTTCGGCCATTTTCGGCCATTTTGCCGAATTTTCTGGAAAAATTTGCTTCAATCCAAATTTGTACGCGGCGAATGTCATTAAAAAATGGCTATTTCCAGGCTGCAGAGAGCCTTTATAGTGATGTAGAACACTGTGCCTTGCAGTAACACTCATAGGGAGTCTGCTGTGGTAGTGAAATAATACTGTGAGTCAGTATGACATGCAGATGACAGGCGTCGCTCTTAGGATCACTGCATATTTCACTTATTTGGGCAGTCACTGGGCCAAAATATACCAAATAACTCAAGTATTAACTCAGCCTTACAGGTCAATATTAGCGTCAAGAAGAAGCGCACTCCTTTTACACCGACATCAGCTGATTCCACATAGATATCTACAGAACCTGTTCTATTAAACCCTTATACAAGTAGAGCCCCCAAGAGTGGAGAGGGTGTCAGCAGTAAGTTTGTGTTAACATCACTGATTAATTTGCCCTTCCTCTGATCCGTCACAATAAAAACCCACAAAAACGGATCCTGTCTGTGGAGCATCTGCCTTCACTCAGTCAGCATTTGCTTAATAATCCATCAGTATTGCTAATGCCAAATAAAATAGGAGTGGATCTAAAACAGAGATGACACGTGAATGGAATATTTGCATGTCTTCTGTGTTTTGTACCCACTCCTGCTTTAGGCTACCAAATCATAAGCCAATTCTGATGGGACCATACAGGCCTTACAGATTCTATACAGACACGGTCCGTTGTGAGTCTTATTTTACCTTCCTTCTGACAGATCAGAAGAAAGTTCAAATAAATGATGTCAGCCAGGCCAAAAGGCAAAATAGTGGCCCAGTCATAAAGTGGGGAGGGTGGGAACAGCATGAGAAGTCCACAGAGTGGCCCTATGACTTAGTGGTGAGGGGTAAGCAGCAAGAGGAGTCTGGAGATGGCGGCTGCATCAGGAGGAGGCCGCAGAGTGGCACAATGACAGTGTGGAGGTGGCGGCAGCAGCAGTAGCAGCATCAGGAGAAGGCCACCAACTGGCACAATGACAGAGTCTGGAGTTGGCAGCAGTATGAGGAGGCCACCGAGTGGCACAATGACAGAGTCTGGAGTTGGCAGCAGTATGAGGAGCTCACCGAGTGGCACAATGACAGAGTCTGGAGTTGGCAGCAGTATGAGGAGGTCACCGAGTGGCAATGTTCTGTCTTCATACACATTCACACAGTGTGCAGTCTGACATTCAGTATAAACCATTCCTGTCTTCCAAATAAGAGGACTGTTCTTTGTAGTCTAACTTGTTTATTGGTAAAACAGGAGTATTTGATGTGATTGATCAATTGTTTGGTAAAACTATAAGAATACAAATAGCTTGTATAAGTAAAACATATAGAATGGCATGTACAGTAATATTACATTAACAGAGAAAGCACTGCCTATGCATAGAATTGTATAGCTAACAAACAGTTAGAACAACTTCCTGAGTACTGATTAGAACTAGATGGACAGCTCTGCATAACACAATGTCCCTGAGACATAGGTAAATCTCTTACCAGATATGCTCGTACAAGGATGATGGAGTTTAAGAAGGAGAACTGCAGAAGGACAGCTCTGCTGGTGTGTCCTAGATGACTGGAGACTGGGCTTTACTTTCCCAGAATGCATTACACTCCCACAATGCCTTGCACCACCCATAAATACAATAAGCTTTAAAACAAAGTGTAGTACATTTTTAAAACCCCTAGATGGTGATATAACCTAACTAATCACTACAGAAATACGAGAATTGCAGCAGAATGAATTAGAAATTAAATAGACGTGAACTGAAATTAAGTTGGCAGCAGTAGTGAGGAGGCCACCGACCGGCACAATGACAGAGTGTGGAGGCGGCAGCATCAGGAGAAGGCCACCAAGTGGCACAATCACAGAGTCTGGAGTTGGCAGCAGTATGAGGAGGCCACCAAGAGACACAATGACAGAGTCTGGAGTTGGCAGCAGTATGAGGAGGCCACCGAGTGGCAGAATGACAGAGTCTGGAGGTGGCGGCAGTAGCAGCGTCAAGAGAAGGCCACCGAGTGACACAATGACAGAGTCTAGAGGTGGCGGCAGCAGTGGCATCAGGAGGAGACCACAGAGTGGCAAGGTGACATAGTGTGGAGATGGCAGCAGCAGCATCAGGAAACCACAAAGTGACCCAGTGAGTGGGGAGGTGGGTGGCAATACCAGTACCTGCTGATGAAGGTGGGTGAAAGAAGGAGCACTTGGCATTAGATGTGTGGCATCAGGCGGGTGGCAGCATCAGAGTAGTAGCTGAGGCAGGTAGCCAGAAGAAACTGGTCTCTTTTGTCAAGGTTTGGGTGAGACAGCATGGATGATCTAATCAGATGCATCAGGTATTGGTGGGTGGAAATCCTGGCTGATCCAGGCCTGATTCATCTTGACAAAGGTCAGTCTCTCCACATTTTGGGTGGACAGGCGAGTTCTTCTTGGGGTAACTATGGCCCCCGCTGCACTAAACACCAGCTCTAATGCCACACTTCTGGCCGGGCAGGACAGCTTTTCCAGGGCAAACTCGGCCAGTTGCAGCCACAAATCCAGTTTGGCTACCCAGTAGTCCAGCGGATCTTCAAAGACGGCTGGCAGGATGCTGTCCAAGTATGCCACCACCTGCTGGTTCAGGTCCTGCTCTAGGTCTACCTGCTGCTGCTGGTGAGTAGTTTCTTCACTATCCGGGTGAAAAAGCTTCTCATCAGCGACTCTAGACTCATGCTGCTGCTGATGGAGCTGGTGCTGCTCCTGCCACCACACCCCTCCCCAGCAGTGGAACGTGAGTGCAGAGGGCACCCCCAGCTAGGATGTCTCTGCAGTAATTAAGTTTGTCCTCCCTCTCAGTGGGTGTAAAAAAGGTCCCCATTTTGGACCGATAGCGAGGGTCTAACAAGGTGGAGAGCCAGAAGTCATCCCTCTGCCGAATGGTGACAATTCGTCTGTCACTACGCAAACAAGTGCATTGGGCCATTTGTGCAAGTGACTCAGAGGGACTCCCTGCTTCCATCTCCACTGCATACTGCCACGGTGTGTCTGGGTTGTTCTGTCTCGTCTTCCCCATTGCCCTGTAGCTCCTCTGGCTGCTCCTGCGCCTCCTCTCCTGTCAGCTGAGTAGAAAAACCACCCATTTTGCTATAAATTGTCTGTGCTACAATGTCCTCCTCGCCCTCCTCTTCCAGTACAGCCCCCACAGGGCTCATGTGGCCATGAGATCTAGGCGCCACGACTCCTGTTCCCCGACCAGTCATTGTTACCACCATCTGTTCCAGGACATGAAGCAGTGGAATGATGACGTTCATCCCATACTCCTGGCGACTGACAAATAACGTGGCGTCCTCAAAGGGCCTGAGCAAACGGCTGATGTCACACATTAGGCTGCCACTGGCTGACACCTAAGTTACACAGGGAAGTACTCCTATCCGCTTGGATCATCAAGAAATCATTGATGGCCTTTCTCTGTTCGTATAGTCGTCCAACATATGGAGGGTGGAATTCCAACGGGCGGAAACTTCGCATATCAGCCTATGTTGGGGGATGCCGTTCTGCCGCTGCAGCTCAAGGAGGGTGTGCTTTGCGGTGTACGAGTGACTGAAGTGCATGCAATATTTCCTGGCTATTTTTAGGATGTCTTGCAGATGGGTGGAAGACTTCAGAAACCGCTTGACAACCAGATTGAACACGTGTGCCATGCAGGGCGCATGGCTCAGCCTTCCTTGACGCAGAGCTGACACCATGTTCTTCCCGTTGTCGGTCACCATGGTTCCGATTTTCAGTTGTTGCGGAGAAAGCCAGGATTCGATTTCTTTATGAATCACACGGAGCATTTCCTCTCCTGTGTGACTCGGTCCACCAAGGCAAACGAGGTGCAGAACAGCGTGACACCACCGTGCCCTGCACATGTGGTATGCTGGAGGGGCACTGTGACTTGTAAATCACAGAAAAACTATATACAAAACATCCTGCATGATATGGTATTAAATGTGCGGATGTATATAGCTACATTTACAAAATATTGTTATTCTGCACTGCGACTTTTGCCTGCAGTGGAGGCTGAGGACACGGTGGAGGATGAGGAGGCAGAGGCGGACATTGTCGCAGAACCAAACGCATGACAACGTGGAGGCAGAAGCGGCGTGATCTGGCCAAGTTGCTGGTGTAGCTGTGCAGGAACCACACTCACCCAGTGGGCCGTAAAGGACATGTATTGTCCCTGACCGTAGTTACAGCTCCACACATCGGCGCTGCCATGCACTTTGGCAGACACTGACAGGCTCAAGGATTGGCCCATCTTCTGTTCTACATATTTGTGCAGGGCTGGTACTGCCTTTTTCGCAAAGAAATGACGGCTTGGGTCTCTTGACCTTGGCTCGGCACAAACCATCAGTTCTCTGAAAGGTGCAGAGTCCACCACTTGAAAGGGAGGGACTGCAGCATCAGCAGCTTGGGCAGGAGCACGTTCAGCTTCTGTGCCGTTGGATGATTGCACGCATACTGCTGTCAATCGTTTCAGTGATCGATGGTTGACGGAATGACTGATGAGGAGTAGGAGGAGGAAGAGCAGCAGCATCTGGACCAGCAGAAGATGGGAATGACAGACAGCTCCCTTCGGCTGTGGTGGTGGAGCCTTGACTGCATGAAATTGGGTGCATGCCACTGGGTGATGCAGCGGTTGCCGCGGCAGGCTGGACCACCACATTGGAGCCATGGTTCTCCCAGGCCACAGTATGGCGACGCTGCATATGTTGATGCAGGGCCGTAGTGCCAACATTGGCACCCTGGCCCACAGATTCTACATATGACCACTGTTCACCTCCTCCAGCGGCTTAACAAAAAACTGCCACACCGCCGAGTAGGTGATTTTCCTCCTCAACTGTCTCTGGGTCAGGAGCCTGACCGCTTGCCACAGCACCTCCCTCGCCACTCTCCTCATCACTACTTGCCTGCCTAGCGGAGGAAGAGGTGGATGTCTCCTCCAGATCTTGGCAGGGCAGTAGCTCCTGACTGTCCTCTAGTAGCTCGTCCTCGCTGTATAGTGGAGCTGAACCCACAGCATACAATACTTCTGTGCTGAGGGAAAAGCAAAGGACAGAGGCAGGTTGAGGACAACTAAGGGTTGTGTCTGATGAATCTCACCGACTGTTAGCTGATGTCACTTGGCATGTAGTGGATGACCGAGTTAACCAATCAAGAACCGCTGGGTTGCGGGTCAAGACACGACCGCTAGATGACACCAGGAGCTCAGGCCCTCTCTGCGACTCCTGCTGCCAAGCCCCCTTACTCTGCTGCGACCTCTGCCTGTGCCAGAAACATTTAGGCCTCTGCCACTCCTCTGTGCATGGCCTGGCACTTCTCTGTCTGACATACTTTTAGCTGAACTAAAAAAATTAAAAGCAAATTAACTCCCCTAAAAGCGACGAATATATTTTTCTTTTTGTACTGAAATAGGCCACTAAATGCTTTCAACACATATAACTGCAGAAGTGAAGTGCGTATATATTTTTCGTTTTTTTCTACTGAAATAGGCCACTAAATGCTTTCAACACATATAACTGCAGAAGTAAACTGAGAATATATTTTTATTTTTGGTAATAATCTGCTGTGGTGGTGGCTCACTCCCTATTGTCTATGGTATGGTGCTACCAGCCCAGTTGAGAGGACACCCTACCTCTCTAGAAGTAGTAATTGGGGCTAGAATTGTGTATTGGGCGAGCACTTTAACACCGGGCTCAAAATGTCACAAATAATATATTTATTACACATAAAATAGTTAAAAATGAATAAAACAAATATCAAGGGTAAAATAATTGAATGTCAAGGATAAAATAATCGAATGTCAGAAATAATCACTGCAGGTAGGCTGCACACAATATAATCGCACTATAATCACAATAAAATCGCAGAGAGCAAGCAATATAGTTGATCCAACATGAATGTCCGTATTTAGATATACAAGCTCTTCAACATCCATGCATATATGCTTATGCTTCATGTACAGTACTTGAGGTGTTATTCATGTATCGCAGGTGATACCGTGGCTATTAAGGATAAAATAATCGTAATCCCTTCTGAACAAGTTCTAATGTGATCCAATGTGTATCGTTCTTTTTATAGCTGTTTTTATAGCCGTCATTAATAATTCATCAATAGTTCAGCAGTGGTTCAACCTGTATCAAACACTTAATGGTAAATACACGGAGCTACCAGATGCGTTTCAGGATATTTCGCTATCCCTTCCTCAGTGGTCACGCTACACCTGCCTGCCTCTATCTATTATACTCAGTAGAGGTAATACGAATGATTTGCTTAATTTCTCATATCCATTTCATATATTATATTAATATCTATTTTTACAATGGAAACCTATTACTTGAGCAAAAAACAAGAATCTAAATTATATTGAATCCAAAAATAGGGTTTGACAGTAGTGGGCACACAGAGGAGACTTCCGGTATTCTACTGTCTGCCCAAGATCCATAAGGATCTACAAAACCCTCCGGCCGTCCTATTAGTCTCGGGAATAGATTCGATCACATCTAACTTATCGAAATTTATAGATACACAACTACAACCAATAGTGAAAAAAATCAGCTCATACATTAAAGATACGACACATATCATTCAGGTCCTTGAGAATTTAGAAAGTCAACCTGAGTGGATTATGGGGACCCTCGACATTCAATCCCTGTATACAGTGATTGATCACCAACAAGGGATGATGGCGGTTAAACAACAATTGATAAGGGAAGGAACAATCAAGGACATACACATCTACTTTTTTATAGGAGGTATAGATTACATCTTAAATCACAACTACTTTTATTTTGAGGGTGGATACTATCTACAGAGACGCAGGACTGCCATGGGGACCAGATTCACTCCCAGTTACGCAAATTTGTTCTTGGCCGAATGGGAACACAACCATATCGAGCCAAGACTGGAGGCGGGTCTGGCCCTATGGCGCAGCTATATAGACGATGTGATCTTTATCTGGAAAGGCGGTAAGGAAGATCTAGATACCTTTTTGAGGGAGATCAATGGTAACCATTTGAACTTAGTGTTTACCTCCAATATCCAGGAAGAGACAGAGTTCCTTGATCTAGTAATAAAGAAACAAAACAACAGGTTTATTTGCAATACATTCTATAAACTAACAACTAGGAACAGTTTTATTCAGTTTCTAGCTGCCACCTCCCAAGATGGTTGAGCAACATCCCAAACGGCCAGTTCCGCACAATAAGAAGGAACTGTACGGAAGACCACAATTTTGAGGAGGAGGCAGCTAGAATGAAAGAGCTGTTCCTAGAGATGGAATACCCCGATGATATAGAAGAAAAGGCATTGGGGAAGATTAGGAAACTAGATAGACAGACATTCTTTGGGAATCAGATAGGAGCGAGGAAGACAAAACAACAAAAAACTAATGAGATAAACACTAGGATCATTCTCCCTTTTAACGATGATTATAGGAAAATACAAAAAATGGGGAGAACACACTGGCACCACATATTAAATGATAGAATGATAGGCCACATTTTACCAACAACCCCACAGGTCACATTCACCAAGGCACCAAATCTGGGTATTAAAGTAGCTCCCTCTATTAGATCAAAAAATAATAAGAAAACCCTCCTGGACACTTGGATAGATTTAAAGGGATTTTTCATGGCCATGACCAGATTCGCCCCCAGTTACGCAAATTTGTTCTTGGCCGAATGAGAACAGAACCATATTGAGCCAAGACTGGGGGCAGATCTGGCCCTATGGCACCGCTATATAGACGATGTGATCTTTATCTGGAAAGGCGGTAGGGAAGATGTAGATACCTTTTTAAGGGAGATCAATGGTAACCATTTGAATTTAGTGTATCACTGCATCTTTCTCATATCCATTTGATAATTTTTACAATGGAAACCTATTACTTGAGCAAAAAACAAGAATCAAAATTATATTGAATCCAAAAATAGGGTTTGACAGTAGTGTAAGGATGGGTGCCTCAGGCTGAGGAGACGTCACAGTGCCGATAAACAGCCTGACATGTGACCTCTCATCGGACCGGAGTAGCCCAGCCTACAGGAATCCAAAAAGTTCCAATTCTGAATATTCAGCCCTCTGGTAACAGGGTCCCGAATTCATATATATGTCGGGATTCCATCCTCTCCAGTGTTTGTCTACCTTCTCTAGTGCCATAAAGACCAGATTGAAGGCATCACTGCTATGGGCTTCTTTGTAGTGTTTGGACAGAGAATGTTTCTCATAGCCCTTTCTGATATTGTCTATATGTTCCACCAATCTCGTCTTTAATAATCGTTTGGTCCTGCCAATATACTGTCTATTACATGGGCACTGGATAAGGTAGACAACACCGGAGGACCTGCACGTTAGACAGTCTTTTATCTGCCAAACAAATGTATTTTGAGTGGAAGAGACTGTTGTAGTCTTCCGAGGTTTGCTATTGGTTCTGCATGCCATGCATTTACCACATTTGAAAAATCCCTTTAAATCTATCCAAGTGTCCAGGAGGGTTTTCTTCTTATTTTTTGATCTAATAGAGGGAGCTACTTTAATACCCAGATTTGGTGCCTTGGTGAATGTGACCTGTGGGGTTGTTGGTAAAAAGTGGCCTATCGTTCTATCATTTAATATGTGGTGCCAGTGTGTTCTCCCCATTTTTTGTATTTTCCTATAATCATCGTTAAAAGGGAGAATGATCCTAGTGTTTATCTCATTCGTTTTTTGTTGTTTTGTCTTCCTCGCTCCTATCTGATTCCCAAAGAATGTCTGTCTATCTAGTTTCCTAACCTTCCCCAATGCCTCTTCTACTATATCATCCGGGTATTCCCTCTCTAGGAACAGCTCTTTCATTCTAGCTGCCTCCTCCTCAAAATTGTGGTCTTTCGTACAGTTCCTTCTTATTGTGCGGAACTGGCCGTTTGGGATGTTGCTCAACCATCTTGGGAGGTGGCAGCTAGAAAACGGAATAAAACTGCTCCTAGTTGTTGGTTTATAGAATGTATTGCAAATAAACCTGTTGTTTTGTTTCTTTATTTATAGATCAAGGAACTCTGTCTCTTCCTGGATATTGGAGGTAAACACTAAGTTCAAATGGTTACCATTGATCTCCCTCAAAAAGGTATCTAGATCTTCCCTACTGCCTTTCCAGATAAAGATCACATCGTATATAGAAAAATTCAGACGGCTCACTACTGGTAATCAAGGTCAGGTGCTCTGGTCTGATTGAATCACCCTATTCAAAAGTAGATAAGTAAAAAGAAAAAGAAAAGACCGGCACTCTTACAATGGGAGTAATGTGAGACAGCTCTAAAATATGGTTAACACTATTTAATACAATTTATAACATACAGTTCAAAAAGTTAACAATTTTTAGTTGGTAGGATTATAAGTCCAAGTAGTGTCTATTAAAGTCCTCCTGTGCTAATTTTCAGTATTTTCAATATATTGTAGCTCTTACTCAGTCTTAGATCGATAGAAAAAATAAATCACATGGAAAAATCGCATGGAATAAGACGCATAAGATAAAACGCATGGGTATGAGCGCATGAATTTGCGGAAAAGCGCATCTGGTATTGCGCATAAATAGTCTCTCTGTAGTGTTCCGACAAATAATACAGTTTAGATGGTTACTCACTGTTTCGAGCTGGCTCTTTGTTACCGTGGCGTCCCACGTGTAAGTGCTCTGTGCTCTTGGTATAATTTGAATAGTTTGGTCGATTGCGAGATTTTTTCAATTTTTTCGATTCTGCGAATTCTCAATAGCTTGTATTTTGCAGTGGAGTGCTGGATGCTCAAAATATCAAAAAATGATCTTTACAGAGGACAATCGAGTGTAGCAGTCCTTATTCGATTTTTCGTATAAGTCGCATGGCCATGCTTCAAGGATTTTTGTGAGTGAATCTCTCTCTGCTTTTCCAGACGCGTTTCGAAGTAATCACTACTTCTTCCTCAGGATATCAATTACGATTTGACTGAAAGTTCGGACAAGGACATATTGTGATTCAACACTCAGCACTTAACGCTTCATAAGTAGGTAAAAGAGGCGCCCTTTACCACTAAGTGTTAATGAACTATTAATGAATTATTAATGACAGCTATAAAAACAATGATACACATTGGATCACATTAGAACTTGTTCAGAAGGGATTACGATTATTTTATCCATAATAGCCGCGGTATCACCTGCGGCACATGATTAACCCCTTAAGTACTGTACATGAAGCATAAGGGGTATATATATGCATGTATGGTGAAGAGCTTGTATACCTAAATACGGACATTCATGTTGGAACAACTATATTGCTTGCTCTCTGCGATTTTATTGTGATTATAGTGCGATTATATTGTGTGCAGCCTACCTGCAGCGATTATTTGTGACATTCGATTATTTTACCCTTGACATTAAATTATTTTACCCTTAATATTTGTTTTATTCATTTTTATCTATTTTATGCGTAATAAATATATTATTTGTGACATTTTGAGCCCGGTGCTAGAGTGCTCGCCCAATGCACAATTCTAGCCCCAAATATTTTTCTTTTTGTACTGAAATAGGCCACTAAAGGCTTTTCAACATAGCACTTGCACCCCAATAACAAGAACAAATTGCTAGAATGACAGATCCTTAAATAATCTTTCCCTGCACTTGTAAATCGCTTTTCTAGCACTGTCCCAAGTGCCTTTTGACGTCTCTTCCTGCACTAAGATGCTCTGAAATTATTCCTCCGTATCCTTTTCCTGCACTTATAAATCATTTTTTCAGGGTTTTTCTTTACAATGAGGTTTTTCCTATTGCTGTCCCTAGAACCTTTTCACATCTGTCCCTGCACTCAGAATGCTGGAAAATGTCTGCATCCAAGATGGCCACCGTATTTATAGGGCTATGACATCACAGGGCTGGCTGGCTGCTGATTGGCTGTATGCATGGCATTATAGGTGATCCCTCCTTCCCAGAGTTCCCTTCTTTATATCCTCACACGTGCAGCAGCCATTTCAGGAAAAATGTGATTCGTTACCACAAATCGCGAGGAAATTCGGATTCGGTGCTCATTGAATTTTTCCTAAAATTCGGAACGAGTTCCACTTCGTCAGCTTCTATTCGCTTATCTCTAATTATATTATTATTTATGTGCCTTTGGGGGGATCCAATGGTTTGATCGTTATTCATGCACGCCCGCAACCTGTGCAAAACCCGGTACTGCCCCAGGTGCCCTTTTATGGAGGAAACATCTTACCACCTGTTTTGGGAGTGCCCCTTTGCGCAGGGCCTGTTGGATGCCCTAGAACATTGAACCCAAAGACTAGAACACATTTTGGTGCTGTACAGACTATTTCCTGGGATTCATACTGTTGAGGCCATCCAGGAGGTCTGGCGCCTTATGAACTGTTTTAAGGATGCTATATGGGTCGCCAGGAATTGGTCATATATTCAGGAGGGAGAACATGTCCGTCCTGGACTGCCGCAGACTTATTCACAGTCTGCTGCGGGACTACAACATCTTGGAGGACATCGACGAAGAAGAGGACTAAACCCTTCTCCTTCCCCCTCTCCCCCCATTTGTTTCTGTCTTGTCAATAAAGCTTCGGGCATGTGATTCCCCCCCACCCCACATCACCGTCTCTATGCTTTGTTGGAAGGTTTTTGTGATTGAATAGGTATGCTAGTGTAGCATTCATTGTGATCGTAGGTTAGCCTGTGAGTTACATCACAATGACATGCTCACAAAGATGACTGAATGTAAATTATTGCATGCTGACTAGCACTAAACGTGTGTATGTATACTGATTGCCTGAAATAAAGTTGTTTTCAATCAAAAAATTTGTCTTTTGAAATTCACAATTTTTATTTCTCCTCCTTTGCAGAATTTACTGCTGGATTTTCAGATCTTGAGTTACATGAACATGGCTTAATTTTCAGTTCCTCTTCCATCACTCTATGGTTCTCCAGATCTTGGGTTCCAGTTCCATGAACAAGGCTTCATTTTCAGTTCCTCTTCCATCAGTCCATAGATCTCCAGATCTTGGGTTCCAGTTCCATGATCAAGGCTCAATTTTTCATTCCTGTTCCATCAGTCTATGGATTTCCAGATCTTGGTTCAAGCTCAGAGAACAAGGCACAAATCTCAGTTCTTCTATTGGTCTATGGATTTCCAGATCTTGGGTTCCAGTTCCATGAACAAGGCTCAATTTTCAGTTCCTCTTCTGTCAGTCTATGGATTTCCACATCTTGGGACCCAGCTCAAAGAACAAGGTTCAATTCTCAGTTCCTCTTCCATCAGCCTGTGGATTTCCAAATCTTGGGTTCCAGTTCCAAGTACAAGGCCCAATTGTCAGTTCCTCTGCCATCAGTATAGGGATTTCCAGATCTTGGTTTCTTGTTCCAAGAACCAGCCTTATTTATTGGTTCCTCTTTCATCAGTCTATGGATTTCCAGATTGTGATTTCCAGCTCCAAGAAGAAGACTGAATTAGCAGTTCCTCTTCCATCAGTCTATGGATTTCCAGAACTTGGTTTCCAGTTCGAAGAACAATGCTTAAGGCTTCTCAGTCTAGGCCACCCACGAGAACTCTCCCCACATAAAGCTGGAGGCCTTCTTCTTCCTCAATTTGTTGCACTCAAAAAGTTTCAAAATTTTTTGTGACTCTGGAGTGTTCCCTTACCCATCACAACCTTATTTGGCAGACAGTTTTACAGTCTCACTGACCAGACCTATTCACAATATTTTATATATTGTTTACCTTGTGATCTGTATAAAGATAAAACTGTTTTCTTGTTGTGTGTACTTATGCCATTTTTAATGCATCCATGTATTCTATTTGCCTTTGCTACAGCTGACTGGCATGGAAACCTCCAAATTCTCTTCTGTGTGTCTTTTACTCAGCATTTTCTCATTGGTCAGAAGGATAAACATACATTTACCAGTATTAATGTATCTGTGGCTCCTCTGTTCAACCCCCAAACTTCTTCAAATCCTTCCGAGATGTAATACCGAGCTCCTCCTTCTTCATTCATCTGTTTAGTGTTATTTATCTGAATCTGAATAGTGTTATTACACTGAATCTCGACAACTTAACTTCTGAGAAACGTTCAACCATTCATAACATCAATAGTTTATAAAAGAGACAATTAAGCCAATAGCCCAAGGCCGCAATCAGCCAGAGGCCTGTACCAGACTGATTGCATCATACAGTTCTGAGCCTGGCCAGGACATGTCAGATAAATGTGAGGATCTGGAGAGGAGGAATTCTCATCTGTTTCTTGCACATGTGTGTATATATAATGCTTCCTTCGAGCTACGAAGAAAAAAAAAAAGTAAAATAGACATACATTGATAATAAAATCTATTTTGCAGGCAACCAAAGACACCCCCTAGAAGTCGGTTGTAACTACAGGATGATTACTTGAAGACTTGAAGAATTATTACTTGTTTAATGAGGGTTCTCTGGGACATTAACATTCATGGCTGATCCTTAAGATAAGTCATTGAGCCATGGAGATCCAAGCTATGAGACCCCTGCCAGCCAGCACAGTCAAGGGGCCGACCTGCTCACATTAACGTCATGTCTCTTTGATTGTCTACGTAGGCACTCATCTGTATGAGCATCAGTGTCTGGTACTGTATTTGAATAAATGCTTCTCATCCACCTCAGAATCCAAATGGGATTTAAATCCAGGCCATGATTTGGCCATTCAAGATCCATCTCTTGGTGGATCTCCTGGTACCTAAGGTCCAGGTTCTGCCGACCTCTGTCTCTGATAGATGGTCTCACATTATTATCTAATACAATGACTGATTCATAGTAGATTCTATGATAGTGAGCTTCCCAGTCGCTGATGCTGCAATACAGCCACAAACCATAGCATCTCCACCACCATGCTTTACGTTGCTGGTATCAGGTTTTCTAGTGAAATGCTGAATTAGTTTTTTTTTTAGATAAGTGCAACCTCCTTCTAATGGTAGACATCAGTAGTGGTAGCTAGTAACTATATGACCTGATAGGGGCAAATTTGGCATTTCTGGGGCCCCAAGCAAAATTACATCTGGGGGGCACCCATCTCACCACTGAGCTTTGTTCCCATTGGCCCACTAACCCCAACTCTCACCTTTGCACTGCAGCCTGAGCACTTCTGCTACTGAGGTACAGCTGGGAAGGGCTCCTCCTCCAGGGCCTCTGTGCAGGTAGCATGTCGGCCAACTGCTTGTGGCCAGCAGGAGGCCCCTTGATCTCTGGGGTCCCAAGCATTTGCTTAGTTTGTGTGGTTGTAAAGTCTGCACCTGGGTAGATTTTAGAACCTCTTTCAGCATCTTAATGTGTTATACTCTTGGTTTGAAATCGCTGGGATGACTTCTGCAAATTATCTTCTCCACTTGTAGATGATCATCTAGGCAGTGAAATGGCTGATGTCCGTTAGTTTGGTGACTTTTCTAAATCCCTTACCAGATTCCTCGGCATCTCTAATCTTTCTGAAACCTTGGAGACCTATTTGGATTGAGGTATGGTGACACCACCAACAAAGAGCCATTAAAACTAATGATACTTCCACATGGCAGCGGAACACAGTAGCAGCCGAGTAGAGGAGATCTCATGCACATGCTGCAGAATTTATTCATGCAGAAATTGACCAGCAGAGCACATTTTTAAAGTTGTAGCCTGTCAATTTGTGTTCCGGAAAAAAGCAAGGATTTGTTAAGGATTTTGTACAATTGATGTAAAAATTTGCAGTCAAACCCTAGTAAAATCATCAGGTATATATAATTACATAAAATCTAAAAAATATCTGTATACGTGCTCACCGAAAGTACAGAGATATTCTTAATGAAGACCTGATCCAGAGTGCTGTGGACCTCACACTTGGCTGAAGGTTCAACTTCCAACAAGACAATGACTCAAAGCACCAGCCAAGACCACACAGGAGCGGATTAGAGACAATTCTGTGAATGTCTGAGTGGCCAGCCAGAGCCCTGAAAGCAATGGAACATCTCTGGAGACACCTGGAAACTGGTTGTCCACCAACGGTCCCCATCCAACCTGACAGAGCAGGAGAGGATCTGCAGAGAAAAATGGCAGAAAATCCCCAAACCCAGCTGTGCAAACCTTGTTGCACCGTCCCGAAGAAGACTGGAGGCTGTAATCACTGCCAAAGGGGGTTTAACTAAGTCCTGAGTAGAAGGGCTGAATACTTGTGTCAATGCAAGATTTTCGTTTTTCCTTTTTAATAAATAAGCAAATATTTTCAAAATTCTGTTCTCACTTTCTCATTATGGTGGAGTTAGTGCAGAATGATGGGGAAAAACTGGAAGCTTTTTTATTTTAGCATAATGCAGCAACATAACAAAATCTTAAAAATGTAAAAAGGTTTGAAGACTTTCTGAATGCATTGTATATCTATGAGCAACAAGGCCAGGTTTCTGTAAGCCGATTTTCATAGATGAGGCCCATAGTACGTGGACACAAGTAGTGCTAGTTTTGGAAATACTTTTAAATTAAAGGGTTTGTCTGGGGTCTGAAAAAATTTGGGGGATGGCCAAGCAGGGTGTATGAGTAATAAAAAAAAATACTCCTCTGCTCAGATCCTCCGTGCTGCTTGTGTCTGGTTCCTCCCTGGCTGGTAGTGTGATGTGCCAAATCTCTGTATGTCACTCATGCCAGCCAATCAGTGGCCTCAGCAGTGATGTATGAAGGCATGGCACGTGGCATGTGACCGTTGAGGTCACTGACTGGCCGGCAGCAGTAACCTGCCTGGACACACTTTCAGCCAGGTGAGGACTGGAAGCGGCAGAGTCTAAGACATGCTGCAGGCAGGGGCATAACTACCATAGCGGCAGACCATGCAAATGCTATGGGGCCCAGGGCAAGAGGGGGCCCAGTTGGGATCCTCTTTTCTTTTACAGGGGGTGAAAACTTGGTCATGACTCTACTCTTTAAAGAAACAACTTTTAGCAAATAAGGCAGTGGGAAAAATGGTCCAAGGGTCATTGAAAGGGGTTTAGGCGGAAACCCTTCTGTCCTGTGTGGGGGGCCTGTGATCCTTGGTATGGGGCTCTTACTTCTCTATGTACGCCACTGGCTGCAGGAACTGGGATGACCAGAGATGGTTATTTTCCCCATGGCATGGACGTAGCTACAGATGCAGAGGCACCAGACGCACCGTGGCCCTGTTCTCTGCCACATAAGAAGACACCAATATTATGGTAGCTTGGGATGGAGGAGGCATTGTTACACATTTTCCATGGAAGCCCAGAAGCTTCATGTTACACTGCTGGCCCACAGGGTATGATCGCCTGTGAAAAACATCAGTAGATTATATGTTGTAGACTTCACATGTATAAAGACATAGAGCCAGCTGTTAAGTCCCCATAGTGTTACAGCTAACGCAATTCACACATTATATTTAATTTCACAATATGGCCACGTGGCCCAGGAGCCCACATTTTCATAACATTTGCAAGGCAGGATTCCAGAGCATTTATAGCTGGTGCTCTAGTCATTATTATCTCGGCAGCTGGCCACCAGCCGATGAATGTGAAGACCAGGGGAGTAACTATAGGGGAAGCAAGGGAAGCGGATGCTTTGGGGCCCTGACCCAGAAGGGGCCCATCCAAGAGGAGGAGAAGTACTAAAAGATTTTGTCAGGGCTCCTCAACATTATTACACAATGAAATTATATACAGTGGCAGTATAGACAGTGTAGAAAACGGATGGAACAGCTGCCGGGCCTGGTCTGAGAGAGCGATCTTTACTAGCCACAGGAAAGGGGGCGGCATGAAAGGAAGGGGTTGTGAAAAAATTACTGGGGGAGGAGGCCCAATTCAAAAATTTGCTGTGGGGCCCAGTCATTTCTAGTTACGCCACTGGTGAAGACTCAACAGCCCCGGCCCCCGGGCATCAGATTTCCTCCAGGTAGTACACTGAATAGATTTAGAGGCGTCACATATTTTGTAGAAAGCTTAATAAACGATTTCAGCAGGGTTACAAACTACGATGACCAGAAATGTAAAAGGTCTAGTAGAAAGTCTATGGCAGGAATATGCAGATGTGGGGTAGGATCAACACTCAAAAAGATTTAAAAAAGAACTCAGACAGTGGAATATTAGCCCACTCTTCAAAAAGCCAACTATTGCAAATAGCATGGCAGTTTTTGCTAAGGCCTCTTTCACACTTGCATTCTGAGGATCCGGCAGGCACTTCCATCCCGCCGGATCCGTCAGAACGCAAGTCGTCTGAAGCATTAGAAGACTGATCAGGGTCCTGATCAGACTTCGAAATGCTTTGAGGTTACTATGGCAGCCAGGACGCTATTAACCTCTTAAGGACACAGGGCGTACATGTACGCCCTAATGTCCGAGTCCTTAAGGACACAGGGCGTACATGTACGCCCTGTGTTTAAACTGCTACTGTGCCCGATCTGGGCGCGGTAGCAACATGGTTCCTGCTGATGTAGATCAGCAGGAACCATGTTCTAATGCCGAGGGGGGTCATGTGACCCCACGTATCGGCGATCGCTGCAAACCGCAGGTCAATTCAGACCTGCGGTTTGCAGCGGTTTTAGCTATCTCTGATCCCCGCGTCTGATCAGAGAGTTAATTGCGGCAAAGATATTTATTTTAACCCCCCCTGCAGCCCCCAATCTTGTTATGGCTGCGGGGGTGCAGGGGGGGTGGTTGCGGCGGCGGGAGGCGGTGCGGGAGGCGGGCGGTGCGGCAGGCGGGATCACAAGTGGTCTAGTGGTTCTATCAGAGTGCCAGCACATTGCTGGCACTCTGATAGAAAAACGGCTGGCATCTGTGCTGCAGATGCCAGCCGTTTAACCCCTTCCTTACCGCGATCCGGACGGACCGCGGTGTGGAAGGTGTTAACAGGGAGGAGCTCCCTCCCTCTCCCATCGGGGGCTGCTGTGCCTATGCAGCCCCCAGGATGGGATCGCAGAGGAGGGAGCTCCCCTCCTCCCCATCCATCACCCTCTGCTCTCTAATGGCAGTGGGTGATGGTTACCATGGCAGCAGGACGCTTTCAGAAGCGTCCTGCTTGCCATGGTATAGTAACTCTGGTCAGACTTCTGCTAAAGGCAGAAGTCTGACCAGACTGTGAAAAGTAAAAATACAGTGCAGTACACTATATAGTGTACTGTACTGTATATATAGACACCAGATCCACTGGATCTACAAGAACCAAGTGGGTCTGGGTCCCAAAAAATGTAAAAAGTGAAAAAAGTGAAAAAAAGTAAAACACAAATCACTGAATAAAAAGTAAAAAAAAAAATACACCACACATATTAGGTATCGCGCGTCCGTAAAAAGAGCTCTATAAAAATATCACATGACTGAACCCCTCAGGTGAACGCCATAAAAAAAAAAAAAATGGTGTAAATAAGCCATTTTTGGGCACCTTACATCACTAAAAGTGTAATACAAAGCGATCAAAAAGGCATATGCCTCCCAAAATAGTACCAATCTAACCGCCATCTCATCCCGCAAAAAATTAGCCCCTTCATAAAACAATTGCCCAAAAAATAAAAAAACTATGCCTCTCAGACTAAAACATGATTTTTTGTTTCAAAAATGCTTTTTAGTGTTAAATGTAAAAATTTTTAAAAAAGTAGACATATTGGGTATCTCCACGTCCGTAAGAATCTTCTCTATAAAAATATCACATGACCTAACCCCTCAAGTAAACACTGTAAAAAAAAAAAAAAAAACTTTGTCAAAAAGCCATTTTTTTGTTACCTTACATCACAAAAAGTGTAATAGCAAGCGATCAAAAAGTCATATGACCCCCAAATAGTGCCAATCTAACCGCCACCTCATCCCACAAAAATTATACCCAACCTGAGACGATCGCCTAAAAACTGAAAAAATATGGCTCTCAGACTATGGAGACACTAAAACATGTTTTTTGTTTCAAAGAGGATATTATTGTGTAAAACCAAAATAAATAAAAAAAGTATACATATTGGGTATCGTCAGCATTCAGTAACGACCTGCTCTATAAAAATATAACATGACCTAACCCCTCAACGCCGTAAACATAAAAAATAAAAACGTTGTAAAAAAGTAATTTTTGTCACCTTACATCACAAAAAGTGTAATAGCAAGTGATCAAAAAGTCATATGCACCCCAAGATAGTACCATTCAAACCGCCATCTCATCCCGCAAAAAATGAGCCCCTACATAGAACAATCGCAAAAAAAAAAAAAAAACTATGGCTTTCAGAATGTGGAGACACTAAAAAATCATTTTTTCAAAAATGCTTTATTATGTAAAACTGAAACAAAAGCCCCAAAAAGTAGTCATATTTGGTATTGTCGCGTCAGTAACAACCTGCTCTATAGAAATAGCACACAATCTAACCTGTCAGTTCAACGATGTAAATAACAAAAAATACAAAACTGTCCCAAAACAGCTATTTTTTGCAAATTATCCATTTTAATCCATTTTTCCAGTATTAAAGCAAGGGTTAACAGCCAAACAAAACTCAATATTTATTGCCCCGATTCTGTAGTTTGCAGAAACACCCCATATGTGGTTGTAAACTGCTGTATGGCCAAACGGCAGGGCACAGAAGGAAGGGAACGCCATATGATTTTTGGAAGGCGGATTTTGCTGGACTGGTTTTTGAGACTATGTCCCATTTGAAGCCCCCGATGCACCCCTACAGTAGAAACTCCAAAAAAGTGACCCCATTTTGGAAACTACGGGATAAGGTGTCAGTTTTGTTGGTACTATTTTAGGGTAAATATGATTTTTGGTTGCTCTATATTACACTTTTTTGAGGCAAGGTAACAAAAATTGAAATTCAGAAATTTCATCTCCATTTGCCAATAACTCTTGTGGAACACCTAAAGGGTTAACAAAGTTTGTAAAACTGGTTTTGAATACCTTGATGGGTGTAGTTTCTTAGATAGAGTCACTTTTATGGAGTTTCTATTCTAGGGGTGCATCGGGGGCTTCAAATGGGACATGGTGTCAAAAATCCAGTCCAGCAAAATCCGCCTTCCAAAACCCATATGGCGTTCCTTTCCTTCTGTGCCCTGCCGTTTGGCCATACAGTATTTTAGGACCACATATGGGGTGTTTCTGCAAACTACAGAATCGGGGCAATAAATATTGAGTTTTGTTTGGCTGTTAACCCTTGCTTTGTTACTGTAAAAAATGGATTAAAATGGAAAATTTTCCAAAAATCGAAATTCAGAAATTTTATCTTTATTTGCCATTAACTCTTGTGGAAAACCTAAAGGGTTAATGACGTTTGTAAAATCAGTTTTGAATACCTTCAGGGGTGTAGTTTCTAGAATGGGGTCATTTTTGGGTGGTTTCTATTATGTAAGCCTCGCAAAGTGACTTCAGACCTGAACTGGTCCCTAAAAAGTGGGTTTTTGAAAATTTCTGAAAAATGTCAAGATTTGCTTCTAAACTTCTAAGCCTTGTAACGTCCCCAAAAATGAAATGCCGTTCCCAAAATGATCGATACATGAAGTAGACATATTGGGAATGAAAATTAATAACTTTTTTGGCAGTATTACTATGTATTCTAGAAGTAGAGAAATTGAAACTTGGAAAATTGCAAATTTTTCAAAATTTTTGGTAAATTTGGTATTTTTTTATAAATAAAAATGAAATTTTTCGACTTTATTTTGCCACTGTTATTAAATACAATATGTGACGAAAAAACAATCTCAGAATGGCTTGGATAAGTAAAAGCGTTTTAAAGTTATCACCACATAAAGTGACACTAGTCAGATTTTGAAAAAATGGCCTGGTCCTTAAGGTGAAATAGGGCCGTGTCCTTAAGGGGTTAAAGTCCTGGTTGCCATAGTAGTAGTGGGGAGCGGTATACTTACAGTCCATGCGGCTCCCGGGGCGCTCCAGAATGACGTCAGAGCGCCCCATGCGCATGGATCACGTGATCCATGCCAACACGTGATTTATGCGCGTGGGGCGCCCTGACGTCACTCTGGAGCGCCCCGTCCTGGCTGCCATGGTAACCATTGAGAAAAAGCTAGACGTCGGATCCGGCGATGCGCCGAAACGACGTTTAGCTTAAGGCCGGATCCGGATTAATGCCTCTCAATGGGCATTAATTCCGGATTCGGCCTTGCAGCAAGTGTTCAGGATTTTTGGCCGGAGCAAAAAGCGCAGCATGCTGCGGTATTTTCTCCGGCCAAAAAACGTTCCAGTCCTTAACTGAAGACGTCCTGATGCATCCTGAACGGATTTCTCTCCATTCAGAATGCATTGGGATAACCCTGATCAGGATTTTTCCGGCATAGAGACCCAACGACGGATCTCTATGCCGGAAAACAAAAACGCTAGTGTGAAAGAGCCCTAAGGTGGTGGCACTATGTAACCATAGACAGCACAGGCTTCAGATATGGCCCAGCACACTCATCTGAAGGCAAGTCGAGTCACAGTATTGGCAAAATTAGTATATATATAATATATATTATATATGATTTAATAATATTACAGGCTATAGCTACTAGAGAGGGGTCGTTGATCCAGGGAGTTATTCTGATTAAAATCGGGAAGGAATTTTTTCCCCTTAAGTGGGGAAAATTGGCTTCTGCCTCACAGGGGTTTTTTGCCTTCCTCTGGATCAACTTGTAGGAAACAGGCCGAACTGGATGGACGGATGTCTTTTTTCAGTCTTATATACTATTTTACTTTTGTAATTCCATGCAATAAAAAATGTTGTATAGACAGTGAACTATTCAATAAAATGTTTCTGTATAGCGCCACCTGCTGTTTTTTTTTTATTTCTTTGTCCTGCTCACTGAGAAGGCCGCACATGCTCAGTTTTATCCATCAACTGTGATAGGGAGAGAGCGCCAGCAGCAAAACATATGCCCCCTGATCTGCAGCAGAAAGGACATGCCTCCTTAAGCTGCAGCAGAAAAGACATGAGTAAGACACGCCCCTGAGCTGTCAGCTTGATTTAAATCTAGCAGAGCAATGAATGATGAGATCTCTGGATCCATGTGAGGTCCAGGGCTGGTTCTGGCTTTGTTAGAAAGGTATTGTCATGTTCTATATCAGACATGCCCTACCCATGGCCCTCCAGCTGTTGTATAACTACTACTCCCTCCATGCCCTGCTGTAGGCTGTCTGGGCATGCTGAGAGTTGTAGTTTTGCAACAGCTTAAGGGCCGCAGGTTGGGCATCCCTGTTCTATATGATGGCTGATTTTCATTTTTTGCATTAGTAATGGGATAACTCTTTAAAGCGTCACCCGCACTGTCTACTATGTAATACACCATACCACTGTATGCTTCTAGTATGGACCTGTAGAGGCTCTAAGCTGTATTAATGATCATTCAAGATGCAGATCTTGTCATCCAATCCCTCTGTGAGCCACTACAGGTTACAGGCAATCCTTTAAAGATTTTTTTTTTGTTAAAACTGAGGGGACAAAAGCATGATATTACCGCAAAGGGTGAGCGAATACACCCTTACATGTAGGAGCACAAAGGCAACACTCCAGAATTACCTTCGCTGTAACGTTTCCTTATGGAAAGAAAGCTGCGAAAAGTCCAAAAATGATCCAAGACTCCCATTCCTTACATGATGTCCCCCTTGAGCTTAGTAAGCTGTGGCACTACTTCCTACAATGTAATTTGGCTGAGCCCCTCTTCTTTACATAGCTGCTTTAAAAAACTCGGCCCAGGGCAGGGGTAAAATAGGAAAAAACCCTTCCTCCCCTTTTATATGTTCTGCCGCTCCAGCGCTGAAAGACATGTCCATCGTTGCTGCCAATCACTGGCCTCAGGCCTGTGACTGGTTGCAAGGGTCATGTGAACAATGAATAGCACATGTCCGCTAAGGGCCCAGCGGGGAGCGGAACAGCAGGACATATACATTTTAAAGAGGGCCAAGTATTTAAAAATCTAAAAAACTCCTTTAAAGATGCCTTTACACACACTTTTGTTCATGGCAGTTTTTTTGGGGTGTGTTTTTGGGGCATTGGGGCTGAAAAAACATAAGAATAATGCCATGTTTTTGTTTGTTGGTTTTTTGTTTTGTTTTTTACAACATCTCAATTTTTTTTTTGCATTTGTTTTTTGTTGTGTTTGCCCACTAGTATTTTCCTCATGCCATTTTTCCCCCTATAGGTGATGTGAAAATTCTGGAAAAAAACCGCAGAGCTCCAGCATGCATCAGGTGATGGCTGCCTGAGGGAGAAGCTCCGCTTGCACCTCCGCTACTTCGGCCTGCTCCTCTGTCCCATCGGCACCTATGGGGAAGAAATCTGCCTCCAAGAAGGTCCCTCATCCGCTCCGACCTCTCTCTCCTGCTCGCACCCTTGAGCAGTGCTGGGATCGCTCTCCGGAGTCGGCACTCCCGCCGCGCAGCACAAGGAAGCTGAGGGCCTCCCGCCATTCCTCCCTCCCCCCTCCTGAGTGCCGCGCTGCTGATAAAGAGCAGGAGCCAGAGGTGGAGGACCCGGACACGACCGGCACTGGGGCGACTTCTGCGGCCTCCTCTCCTGGACATAAGAGGGCCGGACATCAGCTATCTCCATCTGCCTGCGTCTTTCTCCCTGCACCTTTGCCTTGGGGTGTTCCTGAGAAGATGGCCGCCCACAACGACTCTGCACACATGGCGCCAGCTGCAGGTACTGTGCTGCCCCTCGGTCCTCAACCCCAGACCTCCTCAGCAACCTTATCTGGCCCCCATGCCGCCCTTAAGGAGGATCCCCAGTCTGCTAGCCCTTCGGGTAGGCTCTCTGTCCTGGATACTGCCTGCAGCCCCTCACCCCAACCTCCTGACCTTTGGGCCAGCTCGCCGAGTCCCCCTCCGCTTATTGCTGGGTCTCCTCGTCATACGCCTAAGCCCCCGCAGCCCTCGGTGGATTACCTTCATCAGCTCCCCACCAAGGAGGACTTTAGGGCGCTTGTTTCTGAAGTTACTGATGCCTGCAGGGCTGAGATTGCCGCTGTCCGCAATGATATAAAGCATATTGTGGATCGGGTGGACTCCCTGGAAAACGCCCATGATGATACCAGGCAATACATATCCACCTTACATGAATCTATGGCCTGCCAAACGGCGGTGATCAGGGGTATGGGTCGACATCTTGAGGACTTGGATAACCGTGGCCGCGGAACAACATCCGGGTCCGGGGTCTCCCTGAAGCAACAGGAGACGAGGACCTTTTTGACACCCTGGAGGCCATCTTTAACTTGATACTGGGGAAACCCGCATCGCTTAAGCCCAAGGGCACCGCTGCCCGTCCCAGGGACGTCATTTGCTGTGTACATGATTTTGCTCTTAAGGAAAGCATCATGGCCAAGGCCAGGTCCCTGCGGAACTTTGAATTTGATGGAGCTCCGCTGCAGCTGTTCCCTGACCTATCTTGGTTTACCCTGCAGAAACGGAGACACCTACAACCCCTTCTGACGCTGCTTCGGGACCGCCAAATTGTATATCTTTGGGGATTCCCGTTTGCTCTCACAGCACGTCATCAAGGTCGCTCCTCAACCCTCCGCTCCTTCTTTGACCTGCGTCCATTCTGCGAATCCCTGGGAATTCCGGTGCCTGACATCACGGACTGGGAATTTGAACTTCCAGCTCCTCCACCGTCCCGGGTTTGGACCCCTGTGTCCAGGAAGAGAAGATCCGAGATGCGCTCTGGATCGTCCGCATCCTCCGGCTCGCCTCCTTCCTCAGGGCGGCGACCTGTGGACTGATCCTGTCTTCCACCGGAGAGTTGTTGCTTCTGATCTCTCTGTACCCTCAGGGTTCTGGTGCTGGGGTGCTCTCCCTTCTAGTTTATCCCTGTATATGCCGTATATTGTTTGCTATTCGGCTGTTTGACAATATTGTTACTGCCTTTCATGCTTTTTTCTAGGTGCGAGCCTGCTCATTTTGGTGTGTTACCAGTTTTCTTTTTTTTTTTATCAGGTGGCAAGCTCTCTGTTGAGCCGTCGCCGCTTGACCTCCGACACTTTTCCCCTTAGAGGGGCTTGTGGTTAGCCTCTAGCAGGGCTGTTGTCCCTGGGAATAGTTATTGCATTCTGTGTTGTTTTTTCTTAGTCTGTACTGTGTGTATTGGTCCTGTTTTGTCTTGTCTCTCCCCCCCCCCGTCTCCTGGTGTGTCTTCTCTTTTCGCAGGTGTTCGACGTCTTTTGGCCCTGGTCTACTCACGCTTGGGTCCTGCTGAAGATCGGAGTTCCTCTGGGGTTCCTACTGAGCGTTCTCTGGGTCCAAATTTTTGGTGGTGAGTTGTATTCTACCTGGTCACTGCTACCCATTCGTCTTCATGGTATGGTGTGCGACCCTTAATGTTAAGGGCTCAACTCCAACGCCAAGAGGCGACTCTTGCTCTTGGAGTTGAAATCCCTAAAGCGGAGATTGTATTTCTTCAAGAGACGCATTTTGATGGCAACTCCTCCTTCCGTTTTGCGTCTCATTTATATCCTACTGCTTATTCTGCCATTCATAATCGCAGGAGGGCGGGAGTTGCTGTCTTAATTGCGGCGCGGTGCCCCCTCAGAGTTGAATCCTCCGTTCTGGATCCACAGGGGCGTTATATTATTCTCCGGGGTTATCTGTCGGACATACCCATTGTACTTTGTAATGTTTATGCTCCAAATACATCGCAGGTTCCCTTCCTTACTAGAGTTTTTCGCAAGGTGTTTATGGATGACTCGTGTTCCCCGCCCCATGGTCTTTTTGGGTGGGGACTTTAACGCCATTTTTCTGGGTCCATGGACAGGTTGGCCTTGCCTGGGAAACCTATTCACTCGACACAATTGCGACTGGCTAGAGAGTTCCGTAGACTGATGCGTCGTTATTCCTTATATGACCTCTGGCGTATTGCTCATCCCACAGATAGGTCCTTCTCTTTTTATTCCATTCCTCATGGCTCCCATACCCGCATTGATTATTTCTTTGGTACTGTTTCCACCCTTAGGATAATGCGAGGAGCTGACCTGGGCCCTATCACCTGGTCTGATCATGCGCCAGTGTCATTGGACCTTGACACAGGGGTGGGCAATACTCGCCACTGTCACTGGCGTCTCAAAGACTCTCTCCTTAAAAATCAGATACCGCGGGAGAAACTCCGTGGCCTCTTGCAATCCTATTTTGAGTTGAATACGGGCTCGGTGGGGGATGAGCGCATACTGTGGGAGGCTCACAAGGCGGTTATGAGGGGGCACTGTATCGCCCTGGGCTCTAGATTGAAAAAGGACTCAGTGGCTGCGGCTAGGTCCCTCAAGTTGCGTCTGCGTACTCTGGAGGCTAAGATGGTTGCCTGCCCTTCCCGTAGCACTTTAAGACAGATTGTCGATGTTCGGGCTCAATTGCAAAGGTTAGCAGCTGGTAGGGGAGATAAACTGCTGCTTTATACCCGGCAGCTTTACTATGCCTGGGGGAATAAATCCCATACTCTTGGCCCGGCAGCTGCGGACTCAATCGGACTAGTCTGGCCCCTATGCGATTAAGGGGGCAGATGGGACTATTCATTATGACCCCAGAGTCATAGCTGAGAAATTTTCGATCTACTATACTTCCCTATACAATTTACCCCCCAGTCTCTCCATGAATGAGGAATCGAGAGACTTTGCTTCTTAGTCTAGATGCCGAAAAGGCCTTTGACCGTCTTAGCTGGCCTTTTCTCTTTGCTACTCTTAGAGCCTACGGTCTGTCTGGACCTTTTGTCCACGCCATCAGAAGCCTATACTCCTCCCCCACGGCGACGATTAAGCTCCCCATGCCCATGCACCGCTAATGGGACGAGACAGGGGTGCCCCTTGTCACCTCTACTCTTCGCGCTGTGTATTGAGCCACTGGCGGCCAGGATACGGGACTGTCGGGATATTAGTGGTGTGATGCTTAGGGATAGGGAGTTTAAAATATCGCTATATGCCGATGATGTTCTCCTCACCCTCACTAAGCTTCATATTACCCTCCCAAACTTACACTCTATTTTGCAAGAATTTGGCCGCCTCTCGGGATATAAGGTCAATACCCGGAAAACTGAGGCTCTCCCTCTTAACATCCCTCAGACCACTCTGGAGTCTCTTAGGGCAAACTTCCCTTTTCATTGGAAAAAGGACTCTCTACGCTACCTGGGTGTTGACCTTACCCCCCGATATGCGGACCTCTATAAGGCTAATTATCCGAAGATTTATGCGGATATTAGGGACTTACTTGACAGGTGGCTCCCCCTCCCTCTTTCCTTTATGGGACGAATAGCAGCGATTAAAATGACAGTTTTGCCCAAGATCCTGTATCTCTTTGAAACGTTACCTATTCCAGTTCCTCTTAAGGACCTACGGTCTGTTCAGTCCCAGTTTCTTCGATTCATATGGGGTGGGGGCCGTCATAGGATCCCGAGATCGGTCCTCCTCTCTAATAGGACTCAGGGTGGTTTGGGAGTTCCTGACCTGATCAAATATTTTTGGGCAGCTCAACTGCGCTGTATTCTGGCCTGGGCGTCTCTGCATCCGTATTCTATATGGATGCAGATTGAAAGACTCTGGCTGGCTCCTAAACACCCTAACTCCATGCTCTGGTCCAATCCGTATAATCCGGTACCACTTAGCAGGCTTTTGGGGCCCATGGCCCACACTAAATCTATTTGGCGGGTATGCAGTGCTCGGTTTCCTCTAGTCTCGGCTCACTCGGCTATGACTTCCTTCCTGTACCATCCCCTCCTGCCAGTGAGTCTTACCTCCTCGGTCACAAGGCCTTGATTCCAGAGCGGGGTTTTTAGATTTGCGGACATTGTGGACCCCTTCACCAGAGATCTTTTACCACACTCGACCCTTCTATCTAAATATGGTTTTCCCTCCTCTATGGAATTTTTTTATTTACAGATTCGTCACTATGCCCTTTCTATTTTTTCGGGAGTTAACGTCTCTCTCCGACGGCCTTTGAGAGATTGTGCAGGAATGGGGCCCACTCGAAAGGTCTTATTTCTGTGATCTACTCCATCTTGGTGACCCCCTTCCCGGATAGGCTTCAAAGGCATTCCTATATGGTTAGATGGGAGGAGTACCTCGGTAGGACATTGCCTGACTCGCTGTGGAGCCTTATATGGAGGAGAGCAGCGAAGTCCTCCATATCAGTTCTTTGTCAGGAGAACCAGTACAAAATACTGATGTTCTGGTACCATACTCCTGATCTCCTCCATAGATTAAATCCAGCGGTCAGTGTGGACTGCTGGAGATGTGAGTCGCACAGGGGTACTTTGCCACACATTTTTTGGGACTGCCATAAGATTCGCCCCTTTTGGTCTGCGGTGGGTACCCTTTTGGGAGATATCTTTACAGTGAACATCCCACCGGACCCTCTGTCCTTCTTGCTCAATGTCATTCCCACACAAATTAAGAAACATTCACTTCGATTGATGATACAGATTTTGACCGCAGCCCGCTGCCTGATCTCTCGTTTTTGGAAGCGACAGGATCCCCCGAGGATCTCCGATCTCTATGCTAGGGTGATGGAGATTAGGACGCTGGAATATACTACGGCCCGATTTCAGGATAAATTGGAGCTGTTTTATGCGATCTGGGGTGCCTGGGATGACTATTGGTCTGCTAGACCGCCGGGAGCCTGTGGTAGTGTCTCATCCCTCCCCCCTCCTCCAGTCTGATGTCATGTCTCTGTTCATGTGTTTTTTGTCTTAGACATGTTTCCTGTTTTATACGTCTGTTCCTCTCCGGGTGTGCCCCTTGACTCCGGGGTTCCCTCTGGAGATATTTAGTGTATCTTTCTAGTTTTTTTTTTTTTGGACGTGGTTTCTGTTAAGTTCACTTCATTGACTGGACCCAGTCGTAACCCGTTTTCTAGTCTTCCACCTCGTGGCACCCAGACGACTGATTTGCTTGGGATTTCTTATTATCTCTGTACTTTTGCCTATTGCTTGACATGTTTATTAGATTCATATATTTTAGTATGGCTTTGCGCATGTCATATTTTGTGTTGCTCGTTCCATATAATGTATATGTGCATGTATACTTTCTTTTGTTGTTCTCCTTCTCTTTTTATTGAATAAACATACAATTATAAAAAATAAAAAAAACACCACCTTATGAACAAAATCCCAGATGACGGATGTTAAATGACACTGGACAGTAAAGTGCTGCATGCTATGTTTTTATCTGTCCGGCGCTATCACTCCATAGACGACGGACCTGCGAACTATAGGGCAATAGACATACAGTTGTGTCCAATTCCGCAAAAAAAAAAAAATAGCCAGACACAACTGATGTATGTGCACCCAGCCTAATGTATATGGCCAGCTTTATACTGGCATCTTTAAAAATGGGAAGTCAAAGTCGATTTGCATTTTTAGTGGTGCTTTTCGCGTTTACATTCTTTTTTTTTTTAAACTGTCGACTCAGATGTTAGCTGAAAGTCTATGGGAAATATGAAACTCAGGACACGCAATTTTTTTTTTTTTTCTCCTGCCATTTTTTTCTTAAACGCAAGATACTGCAGCTCTTGCCAATTTTTTTTTTTTTTTTTTGCCATTTTCCCATCATCTCTAGAGGAAAAATAGCATGAGGAAAACACTAGTGGGCAAACAATGCAAAAAGTGCTGCAAAAAAAAAAAAATTATAAGAGAAAAAAATGCAGGGGCCCAAAAATGCATGAGATTCTTCTGGTGTTTTTTCAGCCAAAAACAAAAAAAGTGCTAAGATGTAAGGTAATAAAAAGTATTAAAGTATTAGACATAAAATAAAGTATTAAAAAATAAAGTTTAAAAAAATAAGGTATTAGTCAAAATATAGTATTAAAAAATAAATGAAAGTATTAATAAATAAAGTATTAAAAAATAAATGTATTACACATAAAATAAAGTATTAAAAAAAAAAAAAAAAAGATAGTATTAAAAAAAAGTATTAAAAAAATTTGAAAATGGATATCTATGAGAAAAATGACAGGCAATAGGGGAAGTAAATGCCAGAACCAGAGCAAAAAAATAATAAAAGTAAATAAAATCTAAAAAAAAAAGTCAAAAAGACCATTTCTTTTAATAACACACATTTTTATAAAACCTATATTACAGTAACATAGCCCTCGCTGATTTATACCCTAAGACACTTATGTTAGTTCAGCAGCGAACTCCAAATAAAGAAATGTAAAGGATTACAATTTTTTTTTTTGTCCCACACATAAATGGAACACTGGATAAAAAGCAAACAGCTCCCAACATCTGTTTTTCCCGTACGACTGCCTTGTAAATACTTCACAGTAGCTATTTACAAGGAAATCATTTTTTTTTGGCCACCACAAAACTGGAACATCCCTTTAAATACTGAGTATTCATGGACATCAGTAAACATTACAGAGTGTTCAAAAAGAAGCTGCAATGTTTAATAGGCCCTGGCACCGAGCCCGCCATGGTTCACGGGTCCACAGAGTACAGGACCAGTCTCTTTGATATACAGTTCTTGCACAATGCCACCGAACAGATGCGCCAATGATGTGGTTACTGGATGCTGCACCCTCTCGAAAATCTTAGCCGCTTTCTTACACGTATGTCGTCTGTGTTACGGTACTACACTCACATAAGACACCGATGCAAGTGGAAATTCCCAGCAATCATTACCTAGGGTCAAACTATCACTAGAAGGAATAGTGATACCGAGACTGAGAGCTGGATGGATTAACCCATGCTACCCCGGGCCAGTTTTCACCTTCCTGCCCAGGCCATTTTTTTCAAATCGGACATGTGTCACTTTATGTGGTAATAGCTTTGGAGCACTTTTACTTATCCAAGCCATTCTGAGATTGTTTTCTCGTGACACATTGTATTTCATGATAGTCATAAATTTAAGTCAATATATTTCACCTTTATTTGTGAAAAAATCCCAAATTTACCAAAAATTTAGAAAAATTTTCAAATTTCAATTTCTATACTTTTATAATAGATAGTTGTACCTCATATAATAGTTATTGCTGTACATTTCCCATATGTCTACTTCATGTTTGGATCATTCTGAAAATTAAATTTTCTTATTTTGGGTCGTTAGAAGGCGGCAGCTTACCACCTTCTCCCCACTCCCTTTTTCCTCCACAGCGTCCTCGCTCCGGTCCTTCGGCCGATGGGCGCTACCATCTTCCGTAAGCGACGTCGGCCTTTCTGACATCACTGCCGGGGTTTCCCTCCGGCTTCAGCTGATTTTTTTCAGCCACCGATTCAGGGAATTCTTCACTTTTTGATCTAAGAATATTCGTTTTTCTAGAGTCGTTTGAGATCTGTTCCACTTGTTTAGAATTAATCTTTGAAGTGGCCTTAGGCAAAATTGTGCCCAGGCTACTGCTGGGATACATGCGGAAAGGCTTCCTAACACCTTCATTGCCTGTCGGATGGAGCAGAATTTTACTTTCTTGAAATTCTTCAGTTTTTTTTACTTTTTGAGGTGGAAGAAAGGATTTTTTGGGATATTGTATTTAGAGTTATGCCTAAGAATATCTTTTTCCTGTTCGAGATTAAATCTGACACTTCCCAGTTGATTATCCAACCTAGGCCCTGGAGATGGTTCAGGACTGTCTGGAGGTGGACTTCTAAAAGAGTTTTGTTGTCTGCCACTACTAACAGGTCGTCCAGATAAGGGATCACGCAGATTGCCCTCTCTCTTAGACTCGCTATGGCCTCTGCCATCACCTTTGTAAAAGTTCTTGGAGCTGAGGAGACACCTGAATTGAAAATGTCGAATGTGTCCCTTTATCTGAATTGCAAACCTCAGGAATTTTCTTGATGACCTGTGTATCGGGACATGATAATAGGCATCCCTTAAGTCTATTGAGGCCATTATCGCATCCTTTTTTATAAGCTTTACTGCTGACTTTAGAGTTTCCATTTAGAATTTTTGATACTTGACAAATTTGTTTAAGTATTTCAAATTTATTATAACTCTGGATTTTCCGTTCGGCGTTTTTACTATAAAGAGACGGCTATTGCGGCTAAGCCTAGTAGATTTTTTATGTAGTTTTTTAGGGTACCAATTTGACGTGTAGGGAGGGTAGTAATAACAAATTTCTGAGGAGGGGGAGAGAGTAACTATTTTGTAACCTTCCCTTACGATGTTTAAAGTCCACGCATTGTTTGTTATTTGCTCCCAAGATTATTAAAAGGAGCTGAGCCTTCCCCCTACTGTTATGGCATCATGGTTTGGTATTAGTGGAGGAGGATTCTGCTCTATTGGGGTTGAAAAGGAAACTCCTTCCCCTGCCTCCTTTTGTATAGCTCCATCTTCCGGACTTCCCTTTATCTTTTTTATTTTCGGGTTGATAACGTCGGTCACGAAAAAACTGCCTTTTTTTTTTGCATCTTTCTTCTGGGAATCCCCTTTTCCTATTAGTAGCATTCTCTAAGATTTTGTCTAGGTCCGTTCCAAAGACATACTGACCGTGGAAGGGGAGCGCAATTACCTTATTTTTCGAAGCAATGTCTCCTGACCAAGCTTTGAGCCATAGAGCCAGTCTCGCCGTGTTGGATAAAACGGCTGTACGGGCGGCCAGTTTAACAGACTCTGCTGCTGCGTCTGCTAGGAAAGAGGTTGCCATCTTCAATAAGGGCAAGCTCTCCAGTATCTGGTCGCGTGGCGTTTTATTAACTAGGTGGATTTCTAGTTGCTCCAGCCATAAGTTTAATGTTCTGGCTACACAGGTTGAAGCTACCCCTGGTTTGAGAAGGGCCGCTGTTGCCTCCCATGTTTTCCTTAAAAGACTTTCCGCCTATCTAACGGGTCTTTTAGTTGTGCTGAATCCTCAAAAGGTAGAGCTGTATGTCTAGCCACTTTGGCTACCAGTGTGGATGGTTTCCCAGTCAGTTCAGTCATCTAGACTAAACGGGTAACGCCTTTTAATCCCCCTTGAAAAAAGGATCCTTTGTCTGGTTTCTCCCACTCAGAACGTATCAGCTTTTGGACATTATCTGGTACTAGAAAAACCGCATTTTTCCTTTCCCCTAGGCCCCCAAAGATCTCTTCTTGTGTTGACCTGGGTTTCTTTGGTATTTCCCTTTGAATGGTAGCTCTGATGACTTTGATCAAATCAACGTCATCCGAATTGAACAAAAAACGTCTATATTCGCTATCTTCATCTGAGGATGCAAACTGTTTTTGTACTGATTCAGGGTCTGACACTACCAGTCCTTCAGAGTCTGAGTCAGAAATAGGTAAACGATTTTCTCGGATGTTTTGAGGAGGAATGATTCTTTGGGGAGTTGGTTCCCTAGATGTTAAGGCCAACTGAACCTCTTCTTTTACTACTTTCCTAATATCTTCAATGAAGCTGGAAGATTCTGATTTAACAACATTGGATGTGCAATCCTTACAAAGGGGTTTTGTCCCTGTATTGGATAGCCGTTTATGGCAGATACCACATTTTCGGGCTTTCTTAGTGATAGTAGCTGAACCCTTTTCTCCCTGAAAGGTAAGGGAGGGAAGGATGAGCAAACCAAACAGCATTACGTAGTTAAGTGCCTGAGAGCAGGCTACTCACAGTCCCAGGATTTGTTGTAGGCTCGGCGGTGCTCATCTTGACTCCCGACCGCTTTCCAGAGGCGCACTTCAGATAGGGATAGCCGCGCTGTGCAGGGCGCCAATCTGCAGGGCACATGTTAGTGACGTCATGACTCTTTGGCTCCGCCCCCCACATCTGACGACACCCGCCTGCCGGCCGGGTCACATCAAAGTGCCGATCCGGCACCATTATCTTCTTTCCCCTCTGCATTAAGTCCCCCTGGACCGCCGCAGGGGGGCATAACGCAATGCGCCCGAGCCCAGGCCTAGCATGGAGGAGGAGGAAGAGCTGCCCTGCAGATCCGACCTCGGCCTGTCGTGGAGGAAATCCAGTGAGCCCAGCTAGAGCTCCATACACCTCTCCGACTTCCTATCCTGATGGGACAGGAAAAACACTGGCGATGGAGGGAGGGGGTGGGGTTTTAAACCTCTCTGTGTTTTTCCTGTCCAATCAGAAGGAAGTCAATCTCAGGATGTGGTGTCATGGAGACGACTGGGAAAACCAGGAAATCAGTTTCCAAGAGGAAGCATCTATCCTGCTACGATTGTAACGCACTCCTGGACAACAACTACGCCTACTCCAGGTGCGAAAGCTGCTGTCCAAGGGTCCAACCGTTGAATGAACCTACCATGCAGGACATGTATGCATGGGTGAAGGGTTATGTGGATGAGTCCATCAAGGGAGTCATAAACCTTCTGGACGAAAGGCTTCCTGCTCCTAGTCAGGCGCCTATGGAGATCTCTGCTCCTGTTGAAAGACCTGCGGCAATTTCCCTAGTCTCGTCTTCCTCTGATGAGGAGGAGCTTACTTCGTGTTTTTTTCCCCCTGAAAAAACACAAAGCTTCTTAGGCTTCTGATCCTGCTAATCGGGCACCTCGTGTCTTCAAAGCGGATGAGACCCTCCTCTCTGTCATGCAGATGGAGTGAAAAAACAACTGAGTAACGTCCAAAAAGTTTAAGACCATGTTTCCGATGGCTAAGTCCTTGGTGGAATCGTGCGGTTCCATTCCAAAAAGTGGACATTGCTATTGTCAAATTGTCCAGACGCACTTTGGTCCAAGCAGATGATGGATAGGAGAGCAGAGTGCACCCTGAGGAGAGGCTACTCGGAGGCCGCTGCTTCCGCCTCTACAGCTTTTGCGGCTACGAAAGTCTCTACCTTTCTCCGGTCTCGCCTGAACCAAATTCAGACTGATGTGGAGCAGAAAGTGTCTCGCGACGACATTCTAGCCGCTTTTAAGACCATAAATCTGGCGCCGGATTTTCTATGCGACACCGTGCAGTTGCAATTAAAGTTGGCGGCCAAGTAGATGGCCCTGGTGTCAGCAGCCCATAGGCCTTTGTGGCTTAAGCCTTGGGTTGCTGACAACGCTTCTGAATATAATCTCTGTAGCCTCCCCTTTGAGCCCGACCGTTTGTTCGGGTCGGAGCTGGATAAAATTATGGAGGGCCTTTCTGACAAGAAGGGGAAGAGTCTTCCCCAGCAGTCCTTTTGAGGGCGGGGCAGACAAGACCACGGAGGGAGGTCTGGCCAGCAGTCAAGATCTCGTAAGGACTGGGGAGCCCAACAAAGGAATTCGAGGCACTCTTGCAGAGGAGCCAAGGATACAAAATCTGCCTCCTGACTACGGGCCTCTTCGAGGCTCTTGGTTGACCCCCGTTACTCCTGCTATCCTACCAGAAGATTTTCCCATTCCTCTTCCCTTTCTTCCGATCGGGGGTTATCTGGCCCAATTTAAAGAGTATTGGATCCAAGATATTTCAGATCCTTGGGTCTTGAGGATTATATCCGAGGGTAACTTAATCGATATCATCTCTCCCCCCTGGACAGGTTCATCAAGAACAAGCTCCTTCAAGCTGCCAAGCAGTCGGTTGTAGAGACTTACATTCAGAACTACATCCGCAAGGGGGCTCTGGAAGAGGTTCCGGCGGGGGAACGGGGCTTCGGGATCTATTCTCTAGTTTTTCTGGTTCCCAAAACGTCAAGAGATCTCCGGATAATTATCGATCTGAGATTCTTCAATCGGTACATAAGGAAGGTGAGGTTTCGTATGGAAACTATCGGGTCAGTAATTCACGTTCTCAAGCCTGGGGACGTGATGGCAACCCTGGACCTCAAGGATGCATATCTGCACATCCAGATCTATCCTGTCTCCAGGAAATATCTCAGGGTCGCTGTCCAAGTTTCGGGTGTCATCAGACACCTTCAATTTGTTGCCCTTCCTTTCGGCATCTCTTCTGCCCCTCACACTTTTACCAAGGTGGTAGTTTCTGTGGTAGCGGCTTTAAGACTTCAAGGACTGACCATAATTCCTTATCTGGACAATTGGCTTTTGAAGGCCTCTTCTCTACCGGTCCTAACCCGCCATCTTCATATGGCAATCTCCTTTCTGTTCCGCCTAGGTTGGATCAACTAGCATAAGTCGAACGTGAGCCCGTCGACTTCAGTAACATATCTAGGCTTCATAATCTACTCCGTTGGGATATCTCTCCAGTTGACTCCAGAAAGAAGATCCCAGATTCAGGACATGGCAAAATTCCTGTCCGTTCCTCGGCGAGTCCCAATTCGGACTCTCATGAAGATGTTGGGGCTCATGTCAGCGGCTGCGGAAGCAGTCCCTTGGACTTTATGGCACCTCTGCCCTCTTCAGTCGGAGGTCCTCTCCAAATGGAATGGCAGCCCTGCCGGGCTAAACTCCCTGTCTTGGAAAACTCGGAATTCCCTAGGATGGTGGCGCCATCTCATAGACGGAAAGTCTATGACCCAACCAACTTAGATCATATAGACAACGGATGCGTCCCAAGTAGGCTGGGGCGCTCACCTAGGCAACTCTCTGGTCCACGGGACCTGGTCTCCTCAGGAGCAGCTTCTCTCCTCCAATCTCTGCGAGATTCGAGCTATCCGGCTAGCCCTCCTTCACGTCGCCCCTCAAATCCAGGGCAAAGCTGTGAAAGTCCAGTCAGAAAACATGACTGCGGTACTTTACATCAACAAGCAGGGAGGCACGAGATCACTTCCCCTCCTATCAGAGATTGGGGTGATTCTGGATTGGGCAGAGTCGAACCTTTCCCACTTGTCTGCTACCCACATTCAGGGCTGCCTCAATATGATAACGGATTGCCTGGGCCGCGGTCTTCCAACGATGGAGTGGTCTTTACATCCGGAGATATTCAAGCAGATAGTCCTGAAGTGGGGGATGCCAGAGGTGAATCTCATGGCAACAAGGTTCAACGCCAAGGAGGAGAGGTTTTACTCCCTCTACAGGGAGGACAACCCCCTGGCAATAGATGCTCTGTCAATATCCTGGAGGTTCAGGCTGGCTTACATCTTCCCTCAGCTTTCCATGATTCCCGAGGGTATTGATGAAAATCCGTCAGGATCAGGCCTCAGTGATAACCATCATACCGTTTTGGCTTGAAAAGATCCTGTTTTACCCAGCTCATTCAGATGAGTCGAGGGCATTATTGGAGGCTCCCCCGCAGCAGACCCTGCTGTCGTAGGACACTCACTTCTGCTCAGATTCAACCTGACAGCCTGGAGGTTGATCAGTCCCTTCCCAGAATAGAAGGGCTTTCAGAGTCGGTCCTGAGAACGCTGTCTCATTTAAGAGCGGATTCTACCAAGAGAGCTTACTCTCGGATTATGAGGATATTTTCGTCATGGTGTACCTCTAAGGAGGTGGCATCTGCAGATCCGTCATCCTTCAGTTCCTGCAGGACGGCCTTGCTCCATCTACTAAGAGGGCTCAAGTCTCAGACCTTTTTCTCAGGACCCGCTTATCAGACGGTTCCTTAAAGGAGCTGAGAGATTAAAGCCTACAGTACTGAGACCCATACTTTAATGGGATTTATCAGTAGTTATCAATGGGTTAGCATCTCCCCCCCTTTGAGCCTTAGAAGGAGGTGGTTTGAAGTTTGTCACATGGAAGCTAGTTTTTCTCCTTGCAGTGACTTCAGCCAAGAGGGTTTCTGAGCTTCAAGCTCTCTCAGCACACGAGACCTATACTATGTTTTTGCAGGACCGGGCCCTTCTAAGATTTCTCCTGTATTTCAGGCCTAAGGTTCTGTCTTTTCAGAATATTAACCAGGTGATATCTCTCCCGGTTCTTTTTTCTCCTTCTACCTCCTCCAAGGAACCTGTTAGACATCCTCTGGACATCTCGAGATGCCTCCAGATCTATCTGGGTAGATCTAAGGAGTTCCGGAAAGATTAAAATCTTCTAATCCTGTCTGTGGTAAGTCTAAAGGCTGTAAGGCATCTAAACCATCCATCAGTCGATGGATTAAGGAGGCTATTAGAGAATCTTTTGTTTCTTAATCTCTGGACCCTCCGGGGTTTGTAAAGGCCCATTCTACTAGGGCCGTCGCTACTACTTTTGCCGAGAGGAGCCATCTGCCTCTCGACATGATTTGCAAGTCTGCCTCCTGGAGCTCTGAATCAACATTCATCTCCTATTATAGATTGGATGCCAGATTAGCTGAGTTTTTGGCCTTTGGACAGACTATACTGAATTCTGCCAGGCATAAGGGCCCTCCCTAGGGGTTCTTCTTGCTATCTCCCCATCTGTGCTGCTGGTAGGACGTAAGGGAATCGTTAATTTCTAACAATAATTTATTTTCCCTTAGTCCTAACAGCAGCACACAAATTTCCCACCCTAGTGATTTAGTTTTTCTTGCTATAAACACAGTGGGCTGGGGTGATTCCCTCCTTTTGTAGGGATTCTAAATTGTTTATTGGTTACTTGGGCTCATTAAATATTCCAACGGTCCTAACAGTCCACGGGGGGAATTAACCCCATCTGTGCTGCTGTTAGGAATAAGGGAAAACAAATTATCGTTAGAAATTAACGATTGTAATGCATTGCCTGTTAGTGCATTACACTGAGTCACACACTAACAGGTTGCCTAAGAGACGGGCCTGAGGCTGGATCTCCTGGGCACCCGTAGAAGGCAGGTTCCGATGCTGTGCAAGGCATTGGGCAGCCTCTGCACAGCAGCGGGCTGCCTTCTGACACAGAGTCCCCGCCACAGCAGCGCGGGGGCTCGATGCGCACCCGACACAAACCCCTTCTATGTCGCGGTCAACGCGGACCATGGCATAGAAGGGGTTAATCCGCCGACATGTTTTACAGCGATGCCGGCGGATACAGCAGGGGCACATGCGGGAAGTCACTGACTTACATGACGTAGTAGTACGTCACATGTCAGGAAGGGGTAAAGGGGTTCTCAGTATGTGATCAGTGGGGGTCCGACTCCCGCTGGTCGGCCGATTTGCAGGGAGACGTTGATGGGAGCAGGCAGATGAGAGGCGGAGCAGGCATTCCTGCGACACATGCCTGCTCCGCCTTTAAGTCTTCACAGATGCCTACTCCTGTGTACGTGCCCTAGAAGCTGATGAGTGGCATGGAAGCTGATAAGAGGTCTGAATGGAGGTCTTCTTTATATTGGGGCTTTTATCTGAGGTCTGATTGGGGGTCATTCACATTGGGGTCTGAGCTGAGGTCTTAATAACATTGGGGGTCTGATTGCTGGTCTGACCTGAGGTCTAATGAAAAATATTTTTTTCTTATTGTCCTCCTCTAAAACCTATACAGCAAACTGCGAAGCGTTAACACGCTCCAACAAAAAAATGTCATAAAAAGTGGTTAAAAAAGTCATACACATTCCAAAATGTTATCAATAAAAAGTACAGAAAAAATGAAAGTTATGGGGATAAGAATATGGTGATGCTAAATAAAAAATTAGTTTTTTCCTTTTTTTTCAGTATTAAAACACCAGAAAAACTATAAATGTAGGGAATCGTTGTAATTGTACTGACCCTGAGAATGAACATCACAGGTCAGTTTTACTGCATTAGAAACGCTGCAAAAACAAAACCCATAAAGCTTTGGCGGAATTGTTTTTTATAATTCCACCCCATTTGGAATTTTTCCCCGCTTCCCACTACATTATATGCAACCGTACATAATGCTATTAGAAAGTACAACTTGTCATGCAAAAAACAAGCCTCATACGGCCATGTGAATGAAAAAATAAAAGTAGTTATGGCTTTAGGAAGGCTAAGAGTAAAAAGGAAAATTAAGAGGTTAAACGCCAGGCAAATAGGCAAGTTGAAGTGAGTTTTTTTTTTCATCAGTGGGGTGTTTTTAATTTGCAGCATGCTTTGTGTGAGAAATGGACAAAATAGCAGCCGAGTAAGAGAGATGGAGCATGCACAGGTAATGAGGGCCATCCCAGAAGGCTGGGACAGAATAGGAGAGAGACTCCACCCTCTGCTAAATGGGGATAAAAAAGAACTATTGGGAACATTTCTTCGACACAATTTGGGGATCCGATCAACATTGGGTTGTGTTGAGTAAGAACCTTTCTGCTTTTTTCCCTTTTTTTATATTGTTTTGTAACTTTTTGTAATTAAGCACTGTATCTTTTTAGTACATTAAAGCACATCTTTAATGGTTTTGCCTTGTGCCCTGAACGAGCCCAGTAACTTCCATTTTTTTATGATCGCGGTTTGCGTTACCGTGTATTTGCTATAAGTGTGGCCTGTGCCACTTCGAGCCTGCTTGCGAGTGGGGCGCTGTGGGGTTCCTACTTAATCGGTGTATTGATTTAAATGTAATAGATGGTGGCAGCGTGTTGGGGTGCATGAAAGGCTGTGTCGGGGTGTGATCAAGGCTCAATCGGAGGCCTGTGTGTAGGGGCGCAAGAGATCGAGTGAGTGAAATAGATCGACCCCTGGCAGTCTCACCTGGGTCAAGTGACAGGGCGGTTTCCGTGCGTGACACTTTTTTTTTTTGCACAAAAATTAAATAAATAACAACATGTTTGTTAGTGACAATGCTTTTTTCAGCATTCATGGGGGGGGGGGGGGAGGGGCATACTTTATTCCAAAAACAACAAAAAACAAAAACACCACACACTATACCTGGAAGGAGCACTTTTGCCAGTCGCAACCCTAGCTGACGTATGACTGCATTCTTTTATTTTGGGGTTCTCCCAATACTGTGGAGGATAACCATCGGTGACCACAGCTATTGTGTCTTTTACCTGCATGGCTAATGTCACCGACACAGGAAGTGCTGCAGATGGCTGACATGTGGCGGGGAGGACGCTGATGGGCGGTATCTTATTTAGTATGACTGGAAAAACATGGTTGGCTTTCATCAATGAAACAGATGATTATAGCCAGCTCCCCAACGGACGGTGGTAAGAACGTATAACGCATGCGCCCCTAATGTGAGGTCATCAATAGCCAAGTCCTAGAGAACCCCTTTAAAGTAATAAAGTGAGATTTGTCACATTTTATTTAAAAAAATGTAATTTCTCCACTGTATGAAAATATTAACTGAACCCTACCAATGGGCTCATAACAGGATCCTTCACATAGAACTGGAAGGGCTTAAGCTGGAGCGGTCACTGACGTACAGTGGAGGCAGCCATTTTTAGGGACCATAATTCAATGCTACTAGGAACTCTCGGACACAAGTCTTCTCTCTAGTAATGTCACCGGCCTACGATAGGACGCCAGCAAGCTGGCTGCCTCCGCTATGTCACCGCCATCCCAATTACGGGATATTTCCACAGTTATTCTTCTTTATAAACGTCTTCATATGCCGTAAGGCTGTTTTCTTATCATTCCTCCCAGATCTATAGATGCAGGTGAAATAGACACAACCTACAAGAGGAAGAAGAAGACAAACCATTATAGATCTCGCAACCCAGAACCTGCATAAAAGAAAAACACAATGCTCACAGATGTAGCAGAGCTGGACTACTAGTTACACCACAATGACAAACTTAGCTCAACTACACCTGTACATATAGTTTTAGAGATAGAATTTTTGAAGTATCTCAATGTAATTCAACTTACTGTCTTGGCTCTTCTAACTCCCAATTTGGACTTTTAGCACTGCAGACGGGGGGACATTTGTCAAGACTGGCATTCCCATACGCCAGTCTTCACCCCCGGGGCCAGATTAGGCACATCTCTGCTTCTCCGTGCACCAGAAACTAAAGTCTCTGCCAGGTAGGGTCTGATGTAAACTTTAGCTATAACTTATGCCCGTTTCTGGTGTAAATTATAGTAAATCGGGGGGCACTGTGAAGCCCTGCCCCCTCCTGCTAAGCCACGCCCCTCTTTTCACACTCAAAAGTGGCAAATCATGGTGTAAATATAGCGTGCGACATGATTTACGATTTTTTTACATCACAACAGTGGCATAAAGACTTTGGTAAATGCTCCTCTTGGTCGGAGAGGGACTATCACTGCGGTCAGAGAGACTTTAGTGACTCCATAGGAGAATCACGCATTACACTAATCCATGTCCAATGTTCTTCTGTGGACCATCTTTATCTAGGCCTATGAAGGGAATACTAGAGCTGTCATACGGTTATCCCAATTCTATGCCTACTATTGTCATGAGACTTCCAATGCAGATAACATCTTCTCACAGCAGCAGTAAACTACAATGGATTACCTGTCTATACAAGAGTTTAATGTCTCTGATGACAGATACAGAAGGTTTTGTATTTCATTTTTAATGACAGAGTACTGCCGAAACTAAAAATAGACAAAAATTATTTTTTTAAAAAATGCGCTGTCTACCAATATTGAATCACCCCTTTCTGATGGATCTGGGACCCACACCTATCTCCTAAACAGGATCCCTGAAGGGAGAGGAAAGCAGCAACACATGCATGGCCTCCCTTCATTTATTTTCTATGGGACTGCCGGAAAATAGCCGAACGCTGGCTAAGCTATCTGCGGCAGTCCCAGGCTATGCTGCACGGTGCGCTTTCCATTAATTTGTATGGAACTTTCGAAAATGGCTGCGCACGCTTACTCTGCTATTTTTGGAATTCCCATAGAAATGAACTTTTGGGGGTCGCACCTATCCAACATTGGTGGCATATCATAGGGATGAGACAACCCCTTTAAAGAAGTTATCTTGCATGATGGAATATTTTGGGTGCTGTATGGTGGTAGCAAGGTGTATATTGTATGGAGCTGTTATTTGTCATATTTTCTTTAAAAAAATAAAAAAAAGGCGGGTCGGTGCTCAGAGGCCATCACATACCGTGACGTTGCCCGGCTGGGAGTGGCGAGATGTTCCGGGACAGACTGAGCTCGTCTATTCAGCAGCTGGGAGCTCATGGGTGTGGGGGAGGTGGTGAAAATAATGCACCGTGGTCACATGATCCATCTCAGCCAGTCAATAGCTAGGAAAAGGATCACGTGACGCAGCCCGACTCCTGTTACCTCCGGGGCCTGTCCTATCATTCTTTGCCGCTGACCATGTGCCTCCACAGAACTGGGAACTACGCTGTTAACAGCCCGTTTGGCACGCTTGGGGGCTGTTTAGTGTATTCAGTAACACTCACTAGTAGGGGCTTTTCCTCTGCGCTTGTAGTGTACAGCAGAAGACTCTCTGACACAGGCCTCCAAATGATGCCTCCAGTGTAGGCCACATGTTGCCCAGCATCTCTCGCTGTGGAGGACCCGTCATGTAATGTGAATGAGTGCTGTGTAATACCTCATCTCCCCTGTGGGGGCACTGTAGGGAGATTGAACTCTTGATGCCAGGTTTGTCCAGCTGATCACTGGAGTTCTCAGCACGGAGAACCTTTGTGATCAGCTCTTTGTCAGTGGACCCGTCTAACAAGTAGGGATTGTCCAAGGTGGAGGATGCCTTTAAAACAGATTTCCCGTGATGGCATCACACATATGCCATGATTCCCGATAGGTGGGGGCCCCGACTGCCTAGAGCCTCACGATAAAGGACCAAGCTCCGTTCTGCAAGATCCCAGAGGTCAGAACCCCACCACAACCTGCTGATAATGTGCGATACCACATGATTGGGGTGACTTACCCGGTCCCTGTAACATTCCAGCCACCATAGCCTTCTTCAGGCCAAGTTTGACACACTCCCTCCAGTCATTCTTGGCAAGAAAGCTTGTGAAGTGGTACGACGGCCACCAGCTCTGCCTTGGCTGCCAGGACTCTAATATCCAAGCTCTACGATCACTGGAAAGACAATACAGGTTAATGAGCACGACTCTGCTGAAACGCTCTGTGCTGCTGGTGGGCTATACGTGAAACCTCCAATGCTCTCCTGCTCCACATGGGAATCACAGGAATGTGAATGAATGAGGAATGCTACCAAAACGAGTCAGAGAAAATAAAGCCGCACACAGCTGAGATATTTTCTTTTCGGTTGAGAAGTCCTTTGATTCCAGTTTATGTCCCCATTTTACTATTTTAAAGGCCAATTAAACCTCCTAGACAGAGGCAGTAAAGGTGAACTGCTGCGAACTTCACGACCACAAAGCATTTTGGGCCCCAATCCCCATTTTACACCTCCAGATTTATTGAGAATTTCATAGCCCTTAATGGGCACAGGCCGCCTCTCCCAACTTGTCTGTTCTAGGAAATCACTACATTCCTCATGAAATCGTTCCAGAGCACCAATTCCTTATGCTGCCAGGGCCAGACGCTGCAGGGACACGTCCCTTTGACCTAAATTTCTAGGAGGAGTAACAGAAAAATGCTCCAGAAAGTAATTCACTTTTAAGGGGTTGTCTCACCTCCAGACCAGACACTGGTGGCATATCGCTGGGCCACCAATGTCAGATAGGAGCAGGTCCCAGAGGTGGGACCCGCACTTATCTCTAAAACCGGGCCCCAGAAGTGAGCGGAGCGGCCGCTGCAAGTAAGGCCATCTTCCCTTCATTTCTATGGGAGTTGAGCTACTACTAAGCAATGACGAAAGGGATGAGATTTTTCTGGCTGGGTCCTCCCTGAAAATTACCACTTACACTTGGCTCCTATTCATAAGCTATTTTAACTAGACCTTTCTTCAGTTACTTGACCGATCTTTGAGAATAAAGCCATTCTACCCATATTAAACACTTTATAGTTTATATTCTGTACAGTAAAGAGACAAATACACTGATCGGCTATAACCTTAAAACCACTGACAGGTGAAGTGAAGAACGCGGATTAGCTCGTGACAAAGGCATCTGCCCACGAGAGGACTGTATCAGGCAGCAAGTCAACCGGCAGAGCAGGTGATGCTTTGGGTGTGTAAGGACGGGAGTGACTTTGACAAGGTCCAAATTGTGATGGTTAGACACCCAGGTCAATTCACCTTGAAAACATACAGTCTTGTGGGGTGTTCCTGGTATGCAGTGGTATCCTGGCACCTACCAAAAGTGGCGCAAAGAAGGACAACTAATAATCAACAGGTTCAGAGTGATGGCTGCTGAACAAGTTCCTGCTGTCGAAGATAGAAAGGTGTCAGGAACATTGTCACTTGCTGAGTCTGGGGCCGGGAAATCTTGGGCCCTGTACCATGTGGATGCGACACACCTCTCTAACCAGTACCCCCTTCACGGCAGTGGTGTCCTTAATGGCAGTGGCCTCTTATCAGGATACTGCCCTGACCACAATGTGAAAAACGTTCAAGATCATGACAGCGATGCTTCTGAATGCCGCAGGTATTAAATTGACTGACCATCGGTGCAACGTGGTGGAAAATAAAGGTGGATTTAGACAGTGCAATAATAGGGCAGATTGGAACGACTGTTCTCACGAAAGCTCGTTCCTGACAACCTGCCCGTGTAGAGATGCAGCCGATCATCCGATGAACGAATGAAATGCTTGCTCAGGGTGATCCTGTAGTTCGTGCAGGCACCTAAATCATCATTTCTAGGCAGTAGATCGTGGTGTCAAACAGCGATCTGCGGCCCAGAAATAATGCAGCTGATGAGGGATCGCTATAGCTCGTTCTCATAAAGTGGAGGTGAGCAGCCAACTGTGAGGAAGGAGCGCTTCCTTCCCGACAACCTGCTGCTGATCTGCCCGTGTAAATGCACCTTGAGTCCGATCCATGAAGGCCACGCCAAACAATTTGCAAGCTCTGCTGCTAACGTCTTGGTGCCAAAAACCACGGCACATCTTCAGAGGTCTTAAGATGTCCATGCCTCAATGGGTCAGAGCTGTTTTGGCAGAATAAGCGGGACCAACAGGATATTAAGTAGTGGTTTTAAAGTTATGGATGGTTGGTGTATATACCTCGATTACCTCAGTTTGTCAATGTCGGGTCTATTGCCAGCATACATGAGGGGGCCGATAGAGTTTCACACAAAACGGAGGTGCAGACTGCTCACCAATACAAAAACAGACCAAAAAATAAATAAAAATGTCTCACAATGCTCTGATACAAGTCACTTACTGGTGAAAAAAATGTTTCAGTCGCTTTGCTAAGCAACTCCAAGCTTTCACATTCTTCTTCCAACCAGAAAAATCCAAGAGGTCAAACAGGACGTGCAAAGAAAGCTTCTGATTGTCTTCAGAATCTGTCCAAACAACAGAAAGACAAGCTAAGCTCTGATAGAGACATCCCCCAGTGTAATCTATAGGTGACGTCACATATTAGAAGTATGTTCTTATTTATAGAGGATCTGTCAGCTCTCCTGTGTGGTGTAGTATAGAGGATCTGCCAGCTCTCCTGTGTGGTGTAGTATAGAGGATCTGTCAGCTCTCCTGTGCGGTGTAGTATAGAGGATCAGTCAGCTCTCCTGTGTGGTGTAGTATAGAGGATCTGTCAGCGCTCCTGTGTGGTGTAGTATAGAGGATCTGTCAGCTCTCCTGTGTGGTGTAGTATAGAGGATCTGTCAGCTCTCCTGTGTGGTGTAGTATAGAGGATCTGTCAGCTCTCCTGTGTGGTGTAGTATAGCAGGATCTGTCAGCTCTCCTGTGTGGTGTAGTATAGAGGATCTGTCAGCTCTCCTGTGTGGTGTAGTATAGAGGATCTGTCGGCTCTCCTGTGTGGTGTAGTATAGAGGATCTGTCAGCTCTCCTGTGTGGTGTAGTATAGAGGATCTGTCGGCTCTCCTGTGTGGTGTAGTATAGAGGATCTGTCAGCTCTCCTGTGTGGTGTAGTATAGAGGATCTGTCGGCTCTCCTGTGTGGTGTAGTATAGAGGATCTGTCAGCTCTCCTGTGTGGTGTAGTATAGAGGATCTGTCAGCTATCCTGTGTGGTGTAGTATAGAGGATCTGTCAGCTCTGCTGTGTGGTGTAGTATAGAGGATCTGTCAGCTCTCCTGTGTGGTGTAGTATAGAGGATCTGTCGGCTCTCCTGTGTGGTGTAGTATAGAGGATCTGTCGGCTCTCCTGTGCGGTATAGTATAGAGGATCTGTCGGCTCTCCTGTGCGGTGTAGTATAGAGGATCTGTCGGCTCTCCCTTGTGGTGCAATATAGAGGATCTGTCAGCTCTCCTGTGTGGTGTAGTATAGAGGATCTGTCAGTCTGGCGACATTAGAACAGTCTGGCGACATTAGAACAGTCTGGCGACATTAGAACAGTCTGGCGACATTAGAACAGTCTGGCGACATTAGAACAGTCTGGCGACATTAGAACAGTCTGGCGACATTAGAACAGTCTGGCGACATTAGAACAGTCTGGCGACATTAGAACAGTCTGGCGACATTAGAACAGTCTGGCGACATTAGAACAGTCTGGCGACATTAGAACAGTCTGGCGACATTAGAACAGTCTGGCGACATTAGAACAGTCTGGCGACATTACTCCCAACAGACTTCTATAGTGGAAAAAGTCCTCCTGAGCAGCTGGTGTTTGTTGGCTCAAACAGATGTAACAAGCAGACGTCAGACACGTGCATATCGGCTTCTACAAGGAAAACTGATATTTTGCAGCTGGTGGGTACAGACATCACGCTTAGTTGCAATCTGCCACCTTGTGGCCCGTTGTTGCACTGCAGCTTTAAAGTTTTCAAAAGAGCAGCAGTAAACAAGTGTTTATTAACTTTTTTTTTTCCTTCCAATTAAAACTATATACTGCATTTACTACTATGAAGCTGAACAGAAAAAGAAGCGGCCACATCCGGTCAGGACCTGAGCTGAAGAGCCAGCAGCCTGTGTCAGCGCCGCAGAGATGGCGGCATCGAGGGAGAGATGGTAAAACATCTTTCTTTCGCAGGTTATTAAGAATTACTAATTAAGTTAAAAAACCAAAGAACCTCTTTAAAGTCAGACGAACATAATATCGGTGAAACTGGGCGACTAATGTGTATGAGGGACTCCTGACCCTCCCCTGGGGGAAGATATTGGGGAGAGGTGGTTTGGGTAGTTTGATCCCAAGAAGCCAAATCTTTTTGTACTTGGGAAGGTAAGTTGCCATCAGAGGTGTCTGGTAGCGACTAATCCCCTTCTCCCATTTAGGACACTTGGCCAAACAAAGCATGTATGTGAGCGTCAGGAAGAACAGCTGACGGCTGAGTGAGCACCTCTGATGTGTATGGGCAGGTTAAGGGTCCATTCACACGTCCTCAAAATGGGTCTGCGCCCATTCTGCAATTTTGCGAAACAGATGCGGACCCATTCCCGCAGAAAATGCGGAACGCACATGGCCTGTGTCCATGTTTTGCGGATCCGCAATTTGCGGACCGCAAAACAGTTGCGGAAGTGTGAATGAACACTTAGTCTGCAGACCCCTTGAAAAAAATAAATAAAAGGATAGTAGGGCCTTACCAGATCGGTCAAGGAGTCTGCTAAATTTCAGCATGAGTTTGTGAGATGGAGTCATGGAATACAAAACCTGAAAGAAATAAAAAGAAAAGATAATAAAATAAAATAAAATAAACCAAAACCCAGCTATAAAAAATAACTTTCCGATATAGGAGGGAAACGTCTGCTTGGGGCATCTTTAAATGGGTTGTCCAAGTTAAAGGGGTTGTCCCATCTGGATGTTTATTGCATATTGATGGTAAATGTCCAATAGGTGCGGGTGCTACCTCTCTGACCTGCGCTCATCTCAAGAAAGGAGCCCCAATGTGAGTGGAGAGCACACAGCGCATGCGCAGCGTCCCCTCCATTCATTGTTACGGGACTTCTTAACACAGCAGCGCATGCCCACACTGCTCTACATTCATAAAGTGTGTGTGTGTGGGGGGGGGCGGTTCTTGATATAGGAGAAGCCCTTTAATTATAAATTTGCCCCATGCCACTTAATGGTGTAAAATAAAAAAATGAGCACATGCCTCTTTCTCCTGCGCTGTTCTCTGCTCCGCTGGCCGGTCCTCCACCCACTGTCTGTATGCAAGGCTGCAGCAGAGAAGTGTCGGCACACAGTACAAGACCGCTGAGGACCGTGATTGACTGCAGCGCTCGCACCCCATTTATATGTATGCGATGCGGCTTAGCATACAAACAGCAGGAGGCTGTGAATGCCACGCAAAAGCAAAGCAAACTAACTCAGTCGCCAAGACATAAGCAAACATGAAATATACGCACTACTATGAATCGCATTTTTGCAAAATTTTTATTTCTCAGCACAAATTTTTAACAAATTGTGATCCCATCTGTCCCTGCATGCCGGCGAGCTTGCAGAGCGCTGCTGCATCTTTAGCACTGCAGCCGCACATTACTCCAAATCTTTACACGCTGCAGAAATTTCTGCGACTGACAATACACAGTTACATTTATTTATACACCCAGTCCCATTAAAATTATCAGGGAAGGAATCAGATATTCCACTCAATACTGAATGTGTCTAATCCTCTTTTCCTTGGAGGTGCTGCTTATGGCTGCAGTTCACTTTGCTGTGTTATAATGTGTACATCTGCCATAGGTTAATGCATGTTTTTCTACATTCCTATCAGGAATCCAGCGCATTTGTTGCTCAACATTGTGCTTGATGGCAACTTACAACTTTGTTGCAACACTGGAACATGTAGCCAATTGCTCACTCTTTGAAGCTTCTTGCCAGTCAGATTCAGATTGTAAGTCAGTGTTGCAACAATGTGATTGTATAATAGAGCAGATTACTATTTGCTCCTACTGCACTTATATTATGGCGCTGGAACCACTTGACTCATTCCTATGTTTGTGCACACATGCTTTATCACACTATGGCTCATGAGAGAGGAAATAGATTCCTACAAAAGTACCAGGGAATGGTTTCCCTATTTTATCTTAAAGGGGGCGCCCACTGCTCACCCTCTTTACCAAGAGCCATATCACACCAACTTTCTCAGCCACGCAGATACACGCTGTTTAGCGCTTACAAACCACACATTCATTCATACAATTGTATGCTTCCGATTCGGTCCCTGTCTAAAAGCCAGCGGGCACTAACTAATGGGAGGGTTAGTGCCATAGTGTGACAAAGCATGTGTGCACAAACATAGGAATGAGTCAAGTGGTTTCAGCGCCATAATATAAGTGCAGTAGGAGCAAATAGAAATCTGCTCTATTACACAATCACATTGTTGCAATACTGACTTACAATCTGAATCTGACTGGCAAGAAGCTTCAAAGAGTGAGCAATTGGCTACACGTTCCAGTGTTGCAACAAAGTTGTAGGTTGCCATCAAGCACAATGTTGAGCAACGAATGCGCTGGATTCCTGATAGGAATGTAGAAAAACATATGCATTAACCTACGGCAGATGCACACATGATAACACAGCAAAGTGAACTGCAGCCATAAGCAGCACCTCCAAGGAAAAGAGGATTAGACACATTCAGTATTGAGTGGAATATCTGATTCCTTCCCTGATAATTTTAATGGGACTGGGTGTATAAATAAATGTATCAGCTTTTATAAAAATATAATAAAGGTTATGTTTTAATATCCATGTTGTAACCCCTAAAAGGATTTAGTAGGTCTATGTGACCTTTTTGTAAATAAATGTGTAGTATCCTGAGGGTACAACGAGGGGATTGGTGTGGTTTGACAATACACTGCGTTCACCTGAAGGCGGCTGCAGAAATCCATGTGCTTGCCACCAAAATAACGCCATTTGGATGAATTGGGCTTTTCAGTTGCAGAAATTCCTGCATCAAAACCCGCCACGTGTGACGTCACCATAAGGGAACGGCCACACGGTCAGGATGCCTGATGCAGTCGTACATGTCCTTCAGGCTTTCTCTCCTTTTATGTTCCACTCCTGATTTTGGCTCCCAAAACTGCATGCAGAAACCTGACCCAACTTTGCTGTGTGCACTGCACACTCGGAGCTGCCTCCATTTCGGCCAGGCGCCTCTCCATCTGTCCAAGGCTGGATTAATGTAGAGCAGAATATAGCCGGATCCTACCTGCCCCGGGTTCACGGTAGAGGCCTGGCGAGCTCTCTCTGTTAATTCCCAGTCTCCCATTTGGCGGGGTCGCCTTGTCCCCGGCAGATGGGTTCACAATTTCAACAAAGTGTGCGCCAAGAACCTGGAGTGTATAAGTGTACCAAGCAGATACCATATACTCAATGGCGGCGCGTCCTGTCGCCGAAATCTTTCGGTACTTTTCCCTACCGTATAACACGTCTCAGGGGCCCAACCTCTTATTAATATCAATACTAGATAACAGGTGCTTGGAGCTTCCAATTCTAAACCTTACAGCGCCTCGGTATGTGTAGGCGATATACAAAGCACAGTGGTACGCACCCGGAGCTCTTTTATAAGCAGCTCATCTGCCGCCCCGTTTCTCTTCCTGAACTCGTACAGGTACATGTGGGCGTTAGGATTTGGCGGGTTCTTGGTATTATAAGCGTATTCTTTCAGAACCTTTTCGGCTTCCTCCTTCTCTCCAGAAGATTCTAGTAGCTTAAAAAAATAAAAATAAACATTTTGCGGCAATATAACCAAGTGACCCCATGTTGTCCAGCTGCATGTAAATAAAACTTAAAGAGGTTGCCCCTTAAAAAGCACCAGTCAGCAGGATCAACTCTACTAAATCAGCATACTGCCTGGTAGGGTTGACCCTGTCGTCAAAAGTGATGCCTGTCTTGAGAAAATCGGTTGTTATGCCCGTGAGGAAAAAAAACATACACAAATGAGGGCTTCAGTGCACCAACCCTTTGGTGCACTGAATCCCTCATTTGCATAAATAAAAGCCTTTTTTCCCACCGTAGAGATGCATCCGAACGCTTTTCACAAGACCAGTGTCATTTAAATCAGCAGGATAAACCCTGCCAGTTAGTCTCTCATTTCATAGGGTTGATCCTGCAGACTGGTGTTCTCTAATACCGCACGTTGTTTGGACCTTAAAACCCCCCAAGCAATTTATTTTTTTCTCTCATCGTCACATTTCAATGCACTATAAACCAGACAGGCCTCTCTGATTGACGTGGGGTCAGCTACAGTTGTGGCCTATCCTGAGGACGACCGGCTCTGACCTGGTGCTGTTCAGCAGCACAAATCCCTCGCCTGTCCCAGACACCAGACAAAAACACGTATACATTCAGCCTCAAAACAGAATCTTTCCACTCACATGCAGCACGCAGAGATCTTGAAAACTGTGAAGAACCAGAATGCATTTTAGAATATAGGGGGTCATGTATTAAAACCGGCGTTTTAGACATCGGTCTTAGTAAGCTCCTGGCCTGTCCTCAGGATAGGTCACCCATATCTGATCTGCGGGGTCCATCTTCCGGCACCCCTGCCGATCAGCTGTTTGAAAAGACCCTGGCGCTCACCTCACCTAAGCCAACGACATCCCGTTTAGCGGTGACATGACCCATCTGCAGCTCAGTCCCATTCAAGGGAACAGGTCTGGGCTGCAGTACAGCCGGTATACAACATAAGGCGCTGTCCTTGGTATGTTGTAAAGAGGCCTCAGCAACTACCGAGGCACCGCAACCCCTTAAAACAGCTTATCGGGAGGGTGCTGGGAGTCGGACCCCCACCAATCAGATACTGAGGACCTATCCTGAGGACAGGTGATCAATACTGAACATTCCTTGTCTGTGTGACGGAAAGCACCTCTTCACTTTAAAAAAAAGCCTGCACCCACCACTAGGGAGAGCTTTCTAATGAAGAGTTATTTAAATATGTTTGCAGTTACCTCCCCCTAGTGGTGGTTATAGCAAATTAACAGCTTATCGGGAGGGTGCTGGGAGTCGGACCCCCACCAATCAGATACTGAGGACCTATCCTAAGGACAGGCGATCGATACTGAACATTCCTTGTCTGTGTGACGAAAACATAAGAAAAGCCTGGTGTAATACTGATACAAGGAAGAGAGGTTTACAGAGACGCCATTACTGCTTACATCCACATAGCTGAGAATGAAGGGATCCCACACACCAGGAAACTGGACGATATCCTGAAACGCGACAGTGGCTTGTCTGTAATAACTGCCCATGGCCTGAACGGTGGAGGACTGAGACGCGTAACCCAGATCTGGAGGAGAACAGTACAGAATACACATAATGCTGCTTCACAGGGCTAAACCGGAAGATGGTGATTATGCAGATACGGAAATAGATTGAGATAGATAGAAAGATAGATAGATAGATAAATAATTACATAGGAAAGATAGAAAAATAGATAGATAATGAGATTAAATAAATGGATAAACATAAAAAAAAAATCCACGGCACTCCCGAAATTGTGGATCAAAAGTAGTGTAAAGAACAATTTCGGGAGTGACGTGGAATTTTTATGGTTATTTATTTTTGCAGTTGGATCACCTCCGAAGCCGCTGGCACAGCGCTATTACTTCTTCTGCTGTGCCGCTAACAAGTCACAACATTGCATTTTTTAGATAGATAGATGTGAGACAGATAGATGATAGATAGATAGACAGGATAGATATGAGCCTACTTTCACATCTGCAGCACGGAGATCCGTCCACCTGATCCAGCAGAGAATGCCGGGAATCGCCAAGACACAAACTGCAGAGTGCAGCGGTTCGTATCCAGCCTATTCTCAGCATTTTTGCCACAATGTGGCACTCCATTTGCATCCAGCAGTGCCGGATCCGGAAAATTCCAGCAAGCTGTTCTCTGCCTGAACAGCTGCCACAGATGTGAAAGTAACATAAAGGTCCCTTTACATGGGACAATGAACACGCAGACTGTCAGGAAAGAAGCGTTCCTTCCCGACAATCTGCTGGTCGCTAGCGCAGGAGACCGGTGCATTTACATGCGGCGATCTCCTCCACAGTATGGGGAGCGGTGATCACTATGCCATCGCTCTTCCCCATACTGACTCGTTGTTTCCTGGCAGGAGATCGAGATTACACGGCACAATCTACTGGAGGGAAACAAGGATGTTTTTGCTACACAATCCAATTACCCAATACACGAGCAGTTCGCTCGCTTGTAGGCGGTACCTTTATATTGGAGAATCAGGATTAGATCGGATAGTCCCCATGTTGTCTTAGTCAGACATTTCTACCTTAAAGCTTAGATAAAGAGCCACATTGAATACTGATGTACTGTGGCTACGAAAATTGAGGTCCTTAGGTGATCAATTAAAACCTAGGCTTTCTGCTCATTTAGAGCTAGTTCTGGAGTCTTGGTGACACATTTATGTCCCCCAGAACGTCTTTAGTTTATGGCAAACAAACATTTTCAAGGATAATGGAATCAGAGGACGATGGATCAAAGGCTAAAGATACATTAGATATTCATTCTCATATGTAAGACATTTTTCAGCCAATTAACCATCATGAAGTATAAAGAGGCACAAGTCTTCCTTATGCATATTGATGTTGGAGATGCAACTGAGGTACGTCAATGTATAATAATGATGTCACTTAGGTGCAGGGTGGATTTGATTTAAATCGCTAGTCAGTAAGGCTTTATTAAATCCTAGTTTTCTACATAAAGCTACTTTCACAGTTGCGTTTGGGGATCCGCTTGTGAGATCCGTTTGAAGGTCTCACAAGAGGCCCCAAACTGATCCGTTCAGCCCAAATGCATTCCGAATAGATGCGGATCCGTTCAGAATGCACTGGTTTGGCTCCATACCGCCTCCTTTCCGTTTTGGAGGCGGACACCAAAACGCTGCTTGCTTGGTGTCCGCCTAGCGATGCTGAGCCAAACGGATCCGTCCTGACTTATAATGTAAGTCAATGGGGACGGGTCTGTTTGCATTGATTTTCAATGGGGTCAGAACGTATCCGTTTGGCATTTTTTTCCACATATAATACAAACCGATCCGTTCTGAACGGATGGATTGGTTTGTATTTTCAGTGCGGATCCGTCTGTACAAGTACTGGACGGACCCGCACCGAACGCAAATGTGAAAGTAGCCCTAAGACTAATTCTTGCTGGTATAACTTATAATATGCAAGTAGATGAAGATTTGCTGTGAAGAAGAGGCTGTGATCTCTGCTGAGAACTGCAAAAGTAACCCGAGCATCTGTGATAATGTCTTGTAGGCAGAGAAACTGCCCAATAATCTAAGAAAAACCTCTGGAAGAGCCTGACATTGGGAATGGATGAATGGAATTTATTTACAAAAAAAAATACAAATTAAACATATACCGCCTTATTCTACATAATTAAAAAACAAATTTATTTCATGATGGAATAACCTTTGGATGGTAATATATTTTCCTCAAAAAGCATTTTATATAAAAAATCCAATTTAAATTAAAAAAAAATCCGATTTAGGGCTCTTTCACACTTGCGTTTTTGTTTTCCGGCATAGAGATCCGTCCTCGGCGCTCTATGCCGGAAAAATCCTGATCAGGATCATCCCAATGCATTCTGAATGGAGAGAAATCCGTTCAGGATGCATCAGGATGTCTTCAGTACAGGACCGGAACGTTTTTTGGCCGGAGAAAATACTGCAGCATGCTGCGCTTTTTGCTCCGGCCAAAAATCCTGAACACTTGCCGCGAGGCCGGATCCGGAATTAATGCCCATTGAAAGGCATCGCCGGATCCGACGTTTAGCTTTTTCTCAATGGCTACCACGGCAGCCAGGACGCTAAAGTCCTGGTTGCCATGGTAAAGTGTAGTGGGGAGCAGTATACTTACCGCCCGTGCGGCTACCGGGGGCGCTCCAGAGTGACGTCAGGGCGCTCCACAAGCATGGATCACGTGATCCATGCGCATGGGGCGCTCTGACGTCATTCTGGAGCACCCCGGGAGCCGCACAGACTGTAAGTATAACGCTCCCACGCTCCTCACTACTACGGCAACAGGGACTTCAGTAGCGTCTTGTGGCTGCCATAGTAACCTCAAAGCATTTTGAAGATCCGGATCAGTCTTCTAATGCTTTCAGGCGACTTGCGTTCTGACGGATCCGGCGGGACGGAAGTGCCTGCCGGATCCTCAGAACGCAAGTGTGAAAGAGGCCTTAAATTTTTTGATTTTTTTTTTTTAAAATCATTGATTTTTATCCACCCTGTTTAGGCGTGTCCCCATTCATTCCTATGGACTGCGGTATACTGCCACATACCTGTATTATAGTACCAACTATTCCTCTGTTCTCTGGCGTGTTTGGGCACACACACAGCACCGCCATTTCTCTACCGCTGCTTCACACTTTTATCCACCTCATGTCATAATCTGCCTGACTTTTATATTTATTTCGGTGCTGTCTTGCTGCTCTTGTCTCGGAATAAACAATGGAATCTTCTCAAGAAGAAGTTGTCTCAAGAAGTTTTGTGTTGTTGCGGCCAATTTCCAGCAATTTACATCGCCACATCATTGATAACGAGCGTCACTATGAACACTCGTAAGAGATGATTTTTTTTAATTCTTGGTCCATGTAAAAGGCTTTTAAGATAGATAGATAGATAGATAGACAAATATGAGATAGATAGATAAATAAATATGAGATAGATAGATAGATAGATATGATATAGATATTAGACAGATAGATAGGAGTCCCAGGAGTAAGCAGCACTAAACATGAGCTCCTGAGTTCTCTCTTATACCTTGTAATTTGCAACCTGTAAGACAAAACCTGGAAAATACTGACTCCATGGATGACAAACAAGGAGGAGTAAATATCTCCGAAAGTAAGGACAAAGAAGAATAAAAACAGGATTTTATTGATCAGACAAGAACTCTACCTATAACACAGACAACAAGCAACAGAGAGCATCAGACAGAGCGGAGCATCTGAAAACATCTAAAGGTAAGAGCACCCGGCTCCATCACCTGTCTAATAGTCCTTCTAGAGAGCACCCCCATAGAAGTAAAGAATATGGAGAGCTTCCAGAAAATGGAAGATAGATAGATAGATTCCAGTAAATGGAAAACTACAATTTAGTAAATGATAATTTAGAAAAAGAAAGCTCCAAGAATGTAACTGACCATAGGATAGAGCTGGAGACTGTAGCCTCAGACAGCCAGGAGATCATAGAACATAGAAGAGCCATAAAACAAGACCAGAAACCCTTTTCAGTGATTTTAACTTAAAGGAAGAAGAAAAGAGAAAAACGAATGTGCTTTTCTATAGCGAGCAGCCCACCGCCTGGCACACAGCCCTGTGCAGGCATTATAAGAACATCACCAGGTGTGGCATCAACAAGGGCCGACAGATCAGGGTAAAAGACCCACAAAATGACAATGACGTCACACTCACCATCAAGTTGTACAATAATGGCACCATAGTCACCCAGGGCACAGAGGACAACCTCGGCCAGTTTAAAGATATCTTCCCTCATATTAAAGTCCAGGCCCAAACCTACAAAGAACTCACTAAGAACAATGATGATCCTAAATCTACAGAGAAAACCACCAGAGAGCTCCTTACCCCTACAGAGAAAACCACCAGAGAGCTCCTTACCCCTACAGAGAAAACCGCCAGAGACCTCCTTACCCCTACAGAGAAAACCACCAGAGACCTCCTTACCCCTACAGAGAAAACCACCAGAGAGCTCCTTACCCCTACAGAGAAAACCACCAGAGAGCTCCTTACCCCTACAGAGAAAACCGCCAGAGACCTCCTTACCCCTACAGAGAAAACCACCAGAGAGCTCCTTACCCCTACAGAGAAAACCACCGAGACCTCCTTACCCCTACAGAGAAAACCACCAGAGAGCTCCTTACCCCTACAGAGAAAACCGCCAGAGAGCTCCTTACCCCTACAGAGAAAACCGCCAGAGACCTCCTTACCCCTACAGAGAAAACCACCAGAAACCTCCTTACCCCTACAGAGAAAACCGCCAGAGAGCTCCTTACCCCTACAGAGAAAACCACCAGAGACCTCCTTACCCCTACAGAGAAAACCACCAGAAACCTCCTTACCCCTACAGAGAAAACCGCCAGAGACATCCTTACCCCTACAGAGAAAACCACCAGAGACCTCCTTACCCCTACAGAGAAAACCGCCAGAGACCTCCTTACCCCTACAGAGAAAACCACCAGAGACCTCCTTACCCCTACGGAGAAAACCACCAGAGACCTCCTTACCCCTACAGAGAAAACCACCAGAGAGCTCCTTACCCCTACAGAGAAAACCACAAGAATTGCAGCAAGAAAACACAGAACTGAGAAGAGAGATAGAAAAACTGAAATCCCAGACGTATCCCCTAATCAATCAGAGGAACCCAGGAAAAGAAGGGTGTGAGAACCAAATAAAAGCTAGCAGCCATGACACCAATATATCAACTAACTGCCAAATGGAAATAACAGAAAATGAGAGCAAAGCAAAGATCAGCAGAGTAATAAAAGAGGGGCCAGAGCCGACAACCCCAAGTACAAAACCACAGCAGACCCCCAACAACAGAGCCGACCATTACCAGAACCCCGACACAGCAGCTTCCTACAAGAAGCCCGAGCATCAGGCCGGATATGAACATGAGCAGTAAGCCACCGTGCCCGGATACTGTTGTCATTATAGACTCCAATGGTAAATACTTGAACACAAATCGACTTTTCCCAGGAAAAAGAGTCGGTAAAATCCGCTGCTCTACTATCGAACAAGCAGCAGCCATCATCAATAATCCATATTTTAGCAAACCCAACCACATTATCATACATACAGGCACCAATAACCTCCAGGGCCAGCACCAGCAGATAGCAGGACAACTGCGCCAGCTAGCAGGGACCGCACAACAGAAGTTCCCCGGCTGTAAAATCATCCTGTCATCTCTGCACCCAAGAAAGGACATCCCTGAACACATCAGCCAGAGCATCAACACAGAGCAGATAAACTCAGTGCCATGCCAGACATCACCCTGGCACAACACCCCTCCATAAACCATCATCACCTATATGACAATAAACACCTCAATAACCAAGGAGTTAGCCTTCTAGCCAGAGAATTCAAAGACATAGTGCTCAACAGAGACCCCCGGGCCAGACCCCACACAAGACAAAAACCTATGGAAAAGTAACCAACAACAAATAGACCTGAAACCTCATAGCCTCCTCAACAAACTGGAAATGGTGACCTTTACCCAAAATATGGCCAACAGAGGCACAAACGATGGAGGAATCCACCTGCCTCACAAAGAGTAATGCAGAGACATTGAGGAGATAAAGACCCTGCTCAGCACTCTGTGCAGAACACTGACTGGACCAAACTGCTACAACATGGCCACCAGTCAGGAATCCAGCTTGTCCTAGGCAGGGCAGCTCATTACAAGGTATACGGACAAACAATGACATCTCTTATTGTCAGCAGCCGGAACATTCACGGCCTGAACGCTTCAGCCTTCGGATGCAAGACGCTACCCAAAGACTAAAAACATTGACATACAGATCCTCCTAGAAACATGGACTGACAGAGAATAAATCTCTAGCCTCTTTAGCCTACCTCAATCTTTTAAACGGTCCAAGATGTCAGCCCCAAAGTATATGGAGACCATAAACAGCACAGACATCCATGAGCTGAACACAGAGGGAGTAAATCTCGCGGTAAGGGACTTTAATAATATACTCTACACCATGGCGGAAATGTCTGATCTCAAAAGATGCAACATAAGGCCAAAAAGCAACAACCCAACAATTGGTTCGACCGGGAGTGTAAAGGTATAAGAAAGACACTAAGAATAGTCTCAAATAGGAAACACCAAGATCCGAACACCACCAGTCTGAGGGAAGCCTACAACAACATACAAAGGCAATACAAAAACATCCTCAGAAAGAAAAAGCAAGGCAACATCTTAACCAAGCTCCTCCAACTCTAAGACGCTCTACAGGACAACTCCTTCCGGGAACTACGGAAGCACATGGACAAAACCAGCAAGAACACCAACCTCCACATCCAAAACGGCAACATCTGGTTCAGTACTTCAAGGATCTCTACAAAGACATCTCGAGGGAGGACCAAAGCCCAGAACAAAAAGAAATCGAAAAGCTGAAGGGTATGGAGGAAAAAAGAAATCAAAGATTTCCAAACCCTCCAGACACACCGATCACACTGCAGGAGATAACAGAGGATCTCAGTGATATAGTAAAAAGCCAAGGCCCAGGTGGGATCCTTCTAGAAATGGTCAAATACAGCTCGCCAGGTATCCAGGCCGCATTAGTAAAACTCTACAATGTTGTGCATCGTCAACCCCATACACAAGAGCGAATACAGGTACGACCCAGCCAACTATAGAAGTATATGCGTCAGCAGCAACCTGGGGAAACTCCTCAGCAGTATCCTGAATAAGAGGATCCTCAACTTCCTCATCCAGCACAACGTCCTCAGCAGAAGCCAAGCAGGCTTCATGCCAAACCACATCTACACCCTGCAGAGCCTCATCAAGGGCCATGTCCACAATACAAAGCATGGACAAATCTATGCCTGCTTTGTGGACTTTAAGAAGGCCTTCGACTCAGTGTGGCACCCGGGCCTATTCCTGAAACTTCTCGAAAGCAGAATAGGAGGAAAAACATATGATGTCATCAGAAGTTCCTACACTGAGAACAGATGAAGTGAAGGTAAATGGGAGGAGAACGGCTTATTCCTGGCAGAGCCGAGGAGTCAGACAGGGCTGCAGCCTCAGTCCAACCCTCTAACATCTATATCAATGAGCTGGCGGCGGTTCTGAAGTCCTCCTCACCGCCTGGTCTCACCCTCCATGACACTGAGGTGAAATTTTCCTTTATTCAGATGATCTTCTGCTACTATCACCAACCGAGAAAGGTCTCCAAGATAACCTGAAAATCCTCGAGAAGTTCAGTAACACGTGGGCACTGCCCATCAATCCAAAGAAAACCAACATCATGGTGCTCCAGAAAAGAAACCGTAAACCAGCCGGGCGACCTCCCTTCCTGCTAACAACAGTCCACTTTCAGAAACTGACAGCTACACCGACCTGGGCCTAGAAATCAGCCAATTAGGGTATTTTAAGAAAGCCATGGAAACATTGGAAGACAAGGCGAGCAGAACCTTCTATACCATCAGAAGGCGTCTTTATTATCTTAAGGCACCAGGTCCACAGGAGCATCTCAAACAGCGCCTGTCGAGCAGAACTGGGCAGATTTCCACGCTATCATTCAGAGCCCACCTGCATAGCAGCAGTCCCAGCTACTACCATCACAAAGCCTTGCTACACCAAAAAGCCCCAAAGAGACAAAGCACCGAGCAACAAGTCACCCAAACCCAGCCTGCCCAAGCCACCAACCAATACAGCCTGGCAAAGGGGGAAATCCGGAGGATGATACACAATGGCAAAGAGGAGTATATCAGCGTCTGGAGGAACGACATACGAACATCACAGAAGCTGACAGTATACCGGAGCCTGCAGAGGGAGTACAGACTGGCCCCATACCTGGAGAAACTCTTCAACCCCAGAGACCGACAGATCCAGAGTTGGTACAGACTGAGCGCCCACAGCCTGCTCATCGAATCGGGGCGTCACCGGCAGAGGTACATGCCCAGAGAGAGCAGACTGTGCCAGCAGTGCGACCAGGAGGCCGTGGAGGATGAGGCTCGTTTCCTGCTGCGGTGTCCCAAATACTCAGCAGTGAGGGATTCTCACTTCAGGAGACTGTCTGATCTCTGCCCAGACTTCACCTGCATTGAGGAGGAAGAGAGACTCTACATACTGCTGGGGGAAGAGGAGAACACAGCGGCCATAGCAGCACAATATATTACTGCCTGCCATGGACTAAGAGGAGCCCAATATAACATGGACTCCTATATCCCCACCCTGGATTTGTCCTCATCCCCAACCCTACAGAATTATTTTCCACTTGCTTTGGAAATGCTAAAATGTATTTAGTCCTGATAAAGCTTATTTGATTAGATAGATAGATAGATGATAGATAGATAGATAGCTATGAGCTAGATCAGGGATGCCCAACTAACACCCTCCAGCTGTTGTAAAACTACAACTCCCACCATGCCTTGCTGTAGGTTGACAGCAGTAGGCTGTCTGGGCATGCTGGGAGTTGTAGTTTTGCAACAGCTGGAGGGCCGCAGGTCGAGGCATCCCTGAGCTAGATAGATAGATAGATAGATAGATAGAGAAGCAACTAAAGTTTCAATCCTTTATTTCACACATTACCATTTTCAATCACTGCGGATCTCCTATCCACCCAGGCCCGGTAGTTGAGGACGCCTCTATAGGCTTGGATCAGCTTCTGCAGCTTGTTCTGTTTGATGGAGTGCTGCCCATATCTCCAGCTGTCTAATGAGGACACAACCCTGTTCACTTCATCCGTGTCACCTCTACACAACAAGTGATAGATCTGCTCCAGGGAAATCTGCAAGGAACACAAAGTATCAGACAGGCTTCATGTAAGATACTTATGGAAACATACACCAGGGGGCAGTATTATACTAGCTATATTCCTGTACATAGGAGCAGTATTATAGTAGTTATATACTTGTACATAGGAGCAGTATTATAGTAGTTATATTCTTGTACATAGGAGCAGTATTATAGTAGTTATATTCTTATACATAGGAGACAGTATTATAGTAGTTATATTCTTGTACATAGGAGCAGTATTATACTAGTTATATTCTTGTACATAGGAACAGTATTATAGTAGTTATATTCTTGTACATAGGAGCAGTATTATAGTAGTTATATTCTTGTACATAGGAGGCAGTATTATAGTAGTTATATTCTTGTACACAGGAGGCAGTATAATAGTAGTTATATTCTTGTACATAGGAGGTAGTATTATAGTAGTTATATTCTTGTACATAGGAGGCAGTATTATAGCAGTTATATTCTTGTACATAGGAGGTAGTATTATAGTAGTTATATTCCTGTACATAGGAGCAGTATTATAGTAGTTATATTCTCGTACATAGGAGGCAGTATTATACTAGTTATATTCTTGTACATAGGAGCAGTATTATACTAGTTATATTCTTGTACATAGGAGTAGTATTATAGTAGTTATATTCCTGTACATAGGAGGCAGTATTATAGTAGTTATATTCTCGTACATAGGAGGCAGTATTATAGTAGTTATATTCTTGTACATAGGAGGCAGTATTATAGTAGTTATATTCTTGTACATAGGAGCAGTATTATAGTAGTTATATTCTTGTACATAGGAGGCAGTATTATAGTAGTTATATTCTTTGCCAAATTTCTTTTTATTAAAGATAGCAACAAGTACACATATCATGAACATATCTGATGGTTCACATAAGATATAATAGAAAATCAAGTTTCACGTATCACGACTTTAAATAAAGCTCCAACAAAGGATTAGTATCACATAATTACCAAAAGTTGCATAGTAGAGCCTCTGCATAACCCCAGAGGGGCATCTGTCTATTGGTATGTACTGAAACATATTCAACGATTCCCATCATAGATTATAAGAACATGACCTACTGTGTTAGATCGAATCTTATGTATCTTGAAAATAAAACATAAACAAAATACCACAGAGACATATACGAAAAACCACATAGACACATGACAAGACATGGGGGAGAAGGGGGAGAAGGGCGGGGGTAAGACTAGTAATCAATGAAGTGCCATGTGAAACTGCAAAGGGCATCTATCCAAATCCCCTATATAGTTTCCAAGGCTGCCAAGTCTTCAGGAACCTTTGGTGTGAGTCCGTCTCCCAAGCTACTAATTCTTCCAATCTCATAATTTGATCCACTTTCGCAATCCACTCGGCTTTCAAGGGAGGTGTAACCGCCTTCCATTTGAGCGGTATGAGTAGCCTGGCTGCAGCAAGGAGCAAGGTCGGCAAACTATTTTTAGTAGGTGAATAGGTTGAGTTTGGGCACCAAAGAAGCACCAATTTAGGGTCTAATATAATCGGGCTCCGTAGGGAGAAATTAGTATTAATGATCTCCTCTATCTGGGTCCAGAATAGGCGTATGCTAGGACAGTCCCACCAAATATGAGACAGTGATCCCTCCTCTCCTCCACACCTCCAGCACTCCCTGGGGACAGTTGGATTTAATTTATTTAAGAAGATCGGCGTCTTATACCAGCGCGTGGTAAGTTTGTAAGAATTTTCCTGTGTTAAAATACATCTCGAGAAGCCATGCGAGTTAAGCATAACCGCCGCTTTCTCAGGTTCAGTCAATTTGGTTTTTAGCTCTGCCTCCCAAGCAGAGATGTAAGATACATTAGGAGGAGTAGAGGAGAGGAGGATCTTATACATTCTAGAAAGAGCTTTCTTCTCTGTATAGGGGAATCTAGCAGCTTCTCCATCCACGATTTGGTGGTATCTGGTCTAGTGGGAAGGTGTAACTTTTAATATCATTCTTAAAACTCAACTGATGCATGAAATGTGCCTCAGAAACTAGCGGGGAAGCTAGAACAGAATCCCAATTTAAGAGGCCTGAGGGAAGTGTGATATCAGATATCGTACGTTCCTGTAGGGATTTCCATAAGCCCGTGGGGGCTGTTAAAGTGGTATGCAAAAACGCTTGTAAGAAACATAGAGGCATCTTAGGAAGTGGAAATGGCAGGTCTGAAGTCTTATAGAGCTTTGCCCATTCCAAAACAGTGCCCTTCCACAGGTAAGGAAATCCCTTGGAAGTTGCCGTGCAGGGGCGTACACCCCACATGACCAATTTAGCTGAGTAGGTGAGGCAAGCTGATTCTACTTGAGCACAGGGATTCTGGTCTGGGAGAGAGAATCTCCAAACCCCTATTTAACTGGTTGGCTCTATAATAAGTGCTGACATCCGGCAAACCAAAACCCCCAAAACGCTTTTCCCGAATAAGAGTTGAATATGCCACTCTAGCTTTCTTGCCCCTCCAGATAAAGACAGAGAATAGTCTTTTACATTAGTGAGATATGAATTGGGAAGCCAAATAGGTAGCGCCTGCAACATGTAAACGAATTTGGGTAAGATATACGTCTTTAAGTAATTTTTCCTCCCTATCCATGACATAAATGGGATTTTGAGAGAGTGAATTTGTTTCTGAGTGTCCTTCAGCAAGGGAAGATAGTTCAGGTCGAAAAGGTCCGTGGGATCAGCTGGTACATGTATTCCTAGATATTGGATGGATTTAGTGGCCCATGTAAAAGGGGTGGATGTTCGGAGGTCCTGTACAATAGATATGGGGCAATTTATGTTAAGCGCTTGAGATTTTGAATAATTAATCTTGAAATTAGAGATAGAGCCAAACTCCTCAAATATGTGCACTAATGCAGGAAAAGACGTGCTTGGGTTAGATGTCAATACTAGGAGGTCATCTGCAAAAGCAGCGGTGACATGTTTCCTCCCCTGAACCATCACACCTGCAATCTGAGGAGTTTGGCGTATCTTACAGAGAAGGGTTTCCATCACGATTATAAATAAGGCGGGCGACAAGGGACAACCCTGCCTAGTGCCATTTGTAATGGTGAAAGAAGGAGATAGTGAGCCATTCACCCTGACTTTAGCCGAGGGGGCAGAATATAAAGACAGGATCGCTAAGATTAACTGGGGTGGAAAGCCAAATTTTGCCAGGGCAGCTGTCATAAAGTTCCAGCTCACTCTGTCAAAGGCTTTCTCAGAGTCTGTGCTGAGCAAAGCCATGGGGATGTTGTGAGTTCTAACCCAATCAATCAAGTGAAGCAGTCTTCTAGTGTTTTCTTTCCCTGCCTGCCGTGAACGAAGCCAACCTGCTCTTTATCTATAATGTCTGGCAGCACCTTTGTAATCGAACAGCCAGCAGTTTAGACCACCATTTAACGTCATTATTTAACAATGAAATAGGCCTGTAATTACCACATAAGGCGGAGTCCTTATTGGGTTTTGGTATTATTGTTATATGGGCCTCTAGTGTCTGAGGGGGTAGTTTACCTCCCTCTAATAGATAATTGCAAGTCTTTGTGAAATGAGGTACCAATTGATCCCTAAACGCCTTATAATAGCTTATAGGGAGCCCATCAGGGCCTGGACTTTTCCCAGAGGGTATGGACTGCAAAACAGTTCCAAGTTCTTTATCCGTAACCGGTCGGATCAGGGTTTCAATTTTTTCCCTAGGGACTGTGGGGAGCTGTAAGAAATCTAGAAACCTAGTAATCGCTAACTCCTCGTCTCCTTCTAGTGTCCCGGATGTAGGTGGAAGATTATATAAATCTGCGTAGAACTTACAGAACGCCTCTGCAATTTCCGTGGTAGATTTTAATAGGGCACCAGTTGAAGATTTAATAGATGGTATATGCGCAGCATCTTGTTGTCTTTTTACTATTGCCGTCATCAACCTATTGCCCTTATTACCATGTGCGTATGCTTTAAATCTAGATCTCGTAACTAATTTTGCCGACTGGACGTTAAGCAAGTTTCTAAGTTCTGAGCGTGCTGTCGCCAGCTCCCCCAAGGTGGCTTGGGCTTGGCTCCTCTTGTGGGAGAGTTCCAGTGCTGATATTTTACCAAGAAGGTGAGAGGTAGCAGCAGCACGCTCCTTTTTTATATATGCCCCTATAGAGATCAGCTCCCCCCTAACTCTAGCTTTATGGGCTTCCCAAATAATTTGGGGAGATGGGTTATCTGAGGCGCCAGATGCATTCACCAGAAAGTAATCCGAAATAACGGACGCAATTCTGGTTCTATGAGTATCTGAGGCCAATAAAGTCTCATTTAATCTCCAGGTTTTATGCAGCTTCGGGAGTCCGTTAGATGGAGCTTCAAAAATACCGGGCATGATCCGAAATCGTTATGTTCCCTATGGAAGTTCTATCTATTTTAGTGAAGAATGGTGCAGAAATAAACACGTAATCTAACCTCTGATAAGAGGATTTTGCAGATGAGTAGAAGGTATAATCATGTTCAAGCGGATGCATTGTTCTCCAAGCATCGATCACTCCTAGCTTATGCAGCCCTTTCCTAAGTTTCCGAAGCCACCTATGTGAAATAGCAGATTTTTGGACGAGGAATCCATGTCTGGCTAAGCGTGACATTAAAGTCACCTCCTATGACAAGCAAGCCCTCCCGGAACCCAGACAAGAGACCAAAAGTCTGTAACAGCCATGGGACCTGTCTTTTGTTAGGTGCATAGAGATTTACAAAGGTGACAATATTTTCACCTATTTTACCTTTGAGAAATAAATATCTCCCATCTGGATCTACTTTAGAGGAATGCAACAGAAATGGAATACTTTTATGGAAGCCGACACTTACTCCCCTGCTAGAGCCACTGAATGTACTGTGGTGCCATTGCGTAAAGTGTTTGGAAGAAATAGAAGGTACCTTGGCAGCCTTGAAATGTGTTTCTTGTAGAAAGAGAATAGATGCGCCTTCTTTGTGGAGAAACGACAGCGTCTGAGCCCTCTTGCAAGGTTCGTTGAAACCATTAATATTGAGTGAAGCCACTGTAAAAGAAGCCATGGGGTAAAGATCAGTTACCTTATACCAAGGGGTTAAGTTATGTATCAGGGAAAGGGACACGTAAAGGACAGCACACAGGGAAAAGGCAAACAACACACTGGACGGGGGGAAGACAAGGACAATTACACAGAAACAAATATCAGCTAAAACAATCCAATATACTAGCGATCTAATTCAGAGCCCTAGTATAGCTGAAACAATAGTTATAACAACAACCTCCAGGAAGTGGTGGAGGGGGTATGTGTAAAACTGTCTAGTCAGGACATGCGTCCCCACCCCACCCAGGAAAAGTAGGGTTAAGGTAGATAGTGCAAATAGAGTGAATCCCTTTATAAACTAGTGCAGAATCTGCAATACAGGTTTCATAGGGGAAATATAGGGGAAATAGGGGGGTACGAATATTGGTAGAACCAGCAAAAAAGGAGGGGGGGGTGCACATATAAAGACCACTCTTGATCTCTCAATGGGCCTCCTATTTAGAGGCATATTAGCGCCCCCTGGTGTAAACAAGGTCCAAGGAAAACTAAACAGCATATATAACAAAGAAATATAAAGATTCTGGGGGTAAAAGATTAGGGAGACCATCCCTAATAGTTGGTACATGTGCTCCCATGTAAAATAACATTATAATGGCAAGGTACATATTAAGCCCACTTAGCTACAAATATTAATATTAGGCAGGTACCGCCACCGAGAACATACAATAGTAGGACCATACTACAGTGTTTAGAGCAGCATATGTGAGAAAAAACTTATCGCTCAGTTCGTTCAGCGAAGAGATTATCAGTCCCCTTCAAGTGCGGCCCGCACCGCTGGTCTCGATAGAGGCTTTCTTTGGCCGAGAGCGTCCATCTTAGGTCTCGCCATGCGGTCAGGCCCTGGATCTTCAGACTCGTCTTCTCCAGTCGGCGGCAAGGGAAGCCAGGAGGGGATTGGGATCGGCGGGATGTTAAGGGCAGACCAAACCCTGCCCAGGTCAGATGGTGAGTGTACCGTGAGCCTCCGACCCTCCATCCAAATGGCAAGGCCGAACGGGAACAACCAGTTGTATTGTATACCCCTCTCTCGGAGCACAGATAAGAGGGGACGAAGCGCTCGTCTCTTGGATAGAGTGGATGGGGCCACATCTTGATAGAAGTGTATCTCCTCTCCTTGATATTGTATTGGGGGCGATTCTTTAGCGGCTTGGAGAATCTGGGAGGTATCCACATAGGAAAGTAGGCCACATATAATGTCCCGGGGTGGTTCCCCCTGTTTCGGCTTGGGGCGAAGCGCCCTATGGATCCTCTCTATGACCACAGATTGCGCCCGCTCAGGGCCCAGTAGCATTTGAAATATATCTACCGCTACAGCTTTAAGAGATTCCGGAGCAAAAGATTCATTGAGTCCCTTTATTCTGATATTCTTCCTCCGACTTCGGTTTTCTTGATCTTCGATCAGGAGCAAAGACCGGTTAATATATTCTGCATGTTGATCATGTTTCCTCATGAGGGTATCTGAGATGGCCGACAGCTCGTTATGCTTAGATTCCAGTAAGCTTACTCTCGAGTTCATCCGCTTTAAATCAGATCTGATCTCTGCCAGCTCCTCCAGGACCGGTTTCATGGCCTGAAATATGGTTCTCTTTAAGAACCCTTTAGTGATAGTGGAGGAGGCGGCCGTCTCGCAAGTATCGCTCTCCAGTAGGCTCTCTGCATCAGACGTCGGGTCTCCCGCGCTTCCATCTCCCTGCGCCATATTGGAATGCACGCTAGAGTCTCTGCTGGAGTGGGTTTTCCAGAGTTTCTGAAGCGCAGTTTGGCTCCCAGGTCGGTTTAGGAGTGCAGGAAGGATCCCTAGGTCTTTCCTTGTTGTTTTTGCCCATTTTCAGGGAAGTTCACTCAGCTTTTGGGTGGTTAGGAGTCGCTAAATGGAGGAGCAGTAAACTCAAGCAGCCATCCCGGTCTGTGGCTAGACTCCGCCCCTATAGTAGTTATATTCTTGTACATAGGAGGCAGTATTATAGTAGTTATATTCTTGTACATAGGAGGCAGTATTATAGTAGTTATATTCTTGTACACAGGAGCAGTATTATAGTAGTTATATTCTTGTACATAGAAGGTAGTATTATAGTAGTTATATTCTTGTACATAGGGGCAGTATTATAGTAGTTATATTCTTGCACATAGGAGGCAGTATTATAGTAGTTATATTCTTGTACATAGGAGGCAGTATTATAGTAGTTATATTCTTGTACATAGGAGCAGTATTATAGTAGTTATATTACTGTACACAGGAGGCAGTATAATAGTAGTTATATTCTTGCACATAGGAGGCAGTATTATAGTAGTTATATTCTTGCACATAGGAGGCAGTATTATAGTAGTTATATTCTTGTACATAGGAGGCAGTATTATAGTAGTTATATTCTTGTACATAGGAGCAGTATTATAGTAGTTATATTCTTGTACATAGGAGCAGTATTATAGTAGTTATATTCTTGTACATAGGAGCAGTATTATAGTAGTTATATTCTTGTACATAGAAGCAGTATTATAGTAGTTATATTCTTGTACACAGGAGGCAGTATAATAGTAGTTATATTCTTGCACATAGGAGGCAGTATTATACTAGTTATATTCTTGTACATAGGAGCAGTATTATAGTAGTTATATTCTTGTACATAGGAGCAGCATTATAGTAGTTATATTTTTGTACATAGGAGGCAGTATTATAGTAGTTATATTCTTGTACATAGGGGCAGTATTATAGTAGTTATATTATTGTACATAGGAGTCAGTATTATAGTAGTTATATTCTTGTACATAGGAGGCAGTATTATAGTAGATATATTCTTGTACATGGGGGGGGGGGGCAGTATTATAGAACTTATATTATTGGACAAAGGTACAAACAGGTTTGGATGACACTTTTTGGTCATGCATTTTGCCAGGAGATTTTCTAAACAATGTCTGCATAACAAATGTATTTGAGAACGAAGCCTAACTCTGTCAGGCACACATTAATATCTTCATGGTTTACCATCATTAGTTTCAGAGCACTGTACATTCATTTTCTACCCTACTCTTATTTCAGACCAATGGGACAGTTTCAATCGCTATAATGCAGTAAAACCTGGTGACAGATTCCTAAGGAAATTAGATCAGCCAGTAGGAAACTAAAGAGCGTAGATGGTGTCACTTTGCAATTTAAATCCACACACAAAATTAGACAATTAGTAATATACACATAAAAACAGGTAATATCACAAAAAGTGGGTCATGAATTGTGCCTGTAAGAAGTCACACGTAGACCATTTAAAGTCAGGGTGATGAATCACCTGCGATGGACAAGGCCGATGGGTGTGTGCACATTACACAGCCAGAAAATACAGGATGTCGGGAACATGCATCCTGGATAAACAATATAATCTGTGAGAAGAGAGAAATCCAGGTACAGACTTCAATGATCCGCCCAGCCTCCTCCGGCTGCATTCAGCTCAACAGAAGCATTAGACTCATATAGGGGCAGAAGGAGGGCGGATGGGAATACTGCGCAGTACCAGCAGGAGGCGACACAGAGCCTTCCTTTGAGTTTTCAATGTTTAACAGAAGTAGAGCATGTTATTTATTCAACTGTGATACAATTTACACAAAAAATACCAATGTAGTAGTTGTCAAATAAGTATAATACAGGATGTTACTCAGGATCAGTACGGGATAAGTAATATATGTACATAGTGACTGCACCAGCAGAATAGTGAGTGCAGCTCTGGAGTATAATACAGGATGTAACTCAGGATCAGTACAGGATAAGTAATGTAATGTATGTACACAGTGACTGCACCAGCAGAATAGTGAGTGCAGCTCTGGAGTATAATACAGGATATAACTCAGGATCAGTACAGGATAAGTAATGTATGTACACAGTGACTGCACCAGCAGAATAGTGAGTGCAGCTCTGGAGTATAATACAGGATGTAACTCAGGATCAGTACAGGATAAGTAATGTAATGTATGTACACAATGACTGCACCAGCAGAATAGTGAGTGCAGCTCTGGAGTATAATACAGGATATAACTCAGGATCAGTACAGGATAAGTAATGTATGTACACAGTGACTGCACCAGCAGAATAGTGAGTGCAGCTCTGGAGTATAATACAGGATGTAATTCAGGATCAGTACGGGATAAGTAATGTAATGTATGTACACAGTGAGTCCACCAGCCGAATAGTGAGTACAGCTCTGCAGTATAATACAGGATGTAATTCAGGATCAGTACAGGATAAGTAATGTGATGTATGTACACAGTGACTGCACCAGCAGAATAGTGAGTGCAGCTCTGGAGTATAATACAGGATGTAACTCAGGATCAGTACGGGATAAGTAATATATGTACACAGTGACTGCACCAGCAGAATAGTGAGTGCAGCTCTGGAGTATAATACAGGATATAACTCAGGATCAGTACGGGATAAGTAATATATGTACATAGTGACTTCACCAGAAGAATAGTGAGTGCAGCTCTGGAGCACAATACAGGATTGTTACTCAGGATCAGTACAGGATAAGTAATGTATGTACACAGTGACTCCACCAGCAAAATAGTGAGTGCAGCTCTGGAGTATAATACAGGATGTAACTCAGGATCAGTACAGGATAAGTAATGTAATGTATGTACACAGTGACTCCACCAGCAGAATAGTGAGTGCAGCTCTGGAGTATAATACAGGATGTAACTCAGGATCAGTACAGGATAAGTAATGTAATGTATGTACACAGTGACTCCACCAGCAGAATAGTGAGTGCAGCTCTGGAGTATAATACAGGATATAACTCAGGATCAGTACAGGATAAGTAATATAATGTATGTACACAGTGTCTCCACCAGCAGAATAGTGAGTGCAGCTCTGGAGTATAATACAGGATGTAACTCAGGATCAGTACAGGATAAGTAATGTATGTACACAGTGACTGCACCAGCTGTCAGAGAGTTTTGTCCCATTTACAAATCACTTCAGTTGGATTCTGAATCAAGGTGACTTTAATGGGACATGTAGCAGTAGACCTGCCTGCGGATGTGATCAAAGTCGCCATGTAGACAACACCTCAACACTATCTGTCACGCTCTAATGTGGGAGGGAAACCTCACACCGATCATAGGAGGGAAAGGGAAAAGGAAATAAGGCCTGAAAACTAGGGAAGGAAGATGGACACCTCCTAATGAAAACCCTAATCAAAGCCCTGACTGACTACCAGTATGAACAGACCCCAGAGGTAGGTGAGTTCATACACAGGAATACCTAAAGTCCTATCTAACCCTAAAGGACCCTGGTACTAATGACAGGAATGAGACAACCCGTTCCTCCAAAAGGAAGGATGAACGGGAGTGTCCCTAAGGCCTAATACAAAACAACAAGGAAATGCAACACACAAAAAAGCCAAAATATAAAGTGAAAGGTAACGCTTAACTTCCAAGAAGCTATGGCATCACCAGGAACTCAGCCGAGATCCAAACACCAGCTATCCACAGGTCCAACTGAAGCTATAAACCGCACAGCATTGTGCGAGAGACAACTATAAATAGGGAAAGTTAAATGACCACAATAGCAACACCTGGAGGTTAAGGGTGCGGCCAGTACCAGAAACAACACAGATGCCTACTGATCCACAAGGTAAACCTGTCAAATCAAACCATGTGTTGCCAGTCCCAAAGATCTCCTGTCACTCACTGTCGCGGGGACGTCCGTATGTCTCGGTACATCCTTGACACTATCCCGCTCTTACATACTGTATCTAACTCACTCACCTGAAGATAGTTCTTCACTCCGATGTTCTTCATGGTTTCGTGGAATACATTGATGTCTTCGATTGTGCTTTTGGGATGATTTAATAGGATCTCAGATCCTAATCTCCAAACAATCTGCAAATGAACAAGTCAGATATGTCGTTAATACAAGAAAGGGTTAATACACGGATGAATTAAGAGGTCATGCCATCAGGACAACCCCTCTCCATGCACCCTAATATGGGTGAGGGGGGCTTAAGACCTTCCTCTATTATCCAGAGAGCAGAACCTCTGCACAACCAAGTGCTACATGTCTGCCCTGTCAAGTGAACAGGTGATGTGTAATGCCACATTTCCCCTGCAGGGGGCGTCAGCCACTTGCTGTATTTCTTTTATCAGTAGTAACAGATCAGGGGCCCTGCTGAAAGGCTGGCCGTTTGTCATACCGCAGCCAGTCTACAGCCATCTCTTCCTATGCATATGCAGGCTCGGCCCCTGAGCATGCGTGTGTTCTCAATATGGACAGCTGAGTAAGGCACCATTCACATGTCTGCAAATTGTGGATCCGCAAAGCACGGACACCGACCATGTGCACATGGCCTGCACTATAACAGAAAATGCGTATTCTTTTCTGCTATTGCAGACAATAATAGGACATGTTCTATTTTTTTCCGGAAACAGACGTGCGGATGCGTACAGCTCACAGTGTGCTGTCCGCATCCATTCCGGCCCCATTGAAAATTAATGGGTCTGCACCCGTTCCGCAAAATTGCGAAACAGATGCGGACCCATTTTGCGAACGTGTGAATGGACCTTAAGGGGTCCTTTTTACACTGGTCGACAAGTCAACCGATGCTCGTTTAAGGTGCTTTATACACGTGCCAATACAAACAGTACAGGGGATGAATGATCATTAGGGCGATTGCTCAGTCCAGGTTCAAGTTTGAATATCTTTGACAGAGCATCCCATTTATACAAGAAGATGTACGGCCAAGAAATAGGAGGTCTAAGAACGCATGAAACATGTGATCAGCCAACAAACGAGCGCGTGATCACATGTCGGCGAGTGCTGGCGTGTCTACACGGGCCGGTGGTCTTCTGGATGCTTGCATGCCCATTCATCTGACCTTTGACAGAGGCTCATCGGCAGAGAACAAAAGGATCAGGCCTGTTAAAAGTCCAACCGCCTAATGCTTCTCTCCCCCAGCAGAGAGGCTCCATACACATTATATGGCCACTGTCCCTGCACAAAGATTTGGCCGACATAAATCTAACGTGCAAAGCCAACTTAAAGGGGTTCTCCAGGAATCATGAAAATACTTAAATATTACTTTATTATAAATATATTCCCAAATACCTTCCATTAGTTATAATGGCATGTCTCTTCATGGACTCCATTCCTACAGAGATTCAGCTGAAGATCTTATCAGACATATTTAGGATCATAATCCCTGACAAGTAGAGCAGAGAGGAAGATGAGGCGGCTCTTTACCTCGTGTTGTGAAGTAACTTTTCCTGCTGTGTGATCAGGACAGGTTTTGTGTCTACTAATAGGACGGCGGCCATTTTGTTTCTCCTAATGATTGCTCCCTAGACAAAATGAGCCATTATAACTAATAAGTATTTAGAAAAAAAAAAATATAATAATATATATATATATATATATATATATATATATATATATATATAGTAAATAGAATAATCCACCCCCATAAAATCCTATGGTCTCTCTGGTGATGCTCGTGGTGCTAGTAGTATTTCTAAAAACACTATCTTGGAGGTCCTGGACTTGAGCTTCTCTCCTAGTTCCCGAAAATCATTTTTAAGGACGTTCCATCCCCCCTGACTTTGTCATTGGTGCCAACGTGTACCATGATCGCCGGGTCTTCCCCAGCCCCACCCAGCAATCTGTCAATCCGATCCGCAATATGCCGAACCCAAGCACCCGGAAGACAACACACTGTGCGCGTCAGGAAGAAGAAAAGCACCGGATGACAGGAACGTTTTTTTTGTTATCCGATCTGTGCATGGGGGGGGTCATTCACACGGAGGTCTGATTGGAGGATCTATTGAGGTCTAATCTGAGGTCTGATTGCAGGTCATTCACATGGAGGACTGATCTGAGGTCTAAAATATCTAGGTTTGATCTGAGGTTTGATTGGAGGCCTTATTAATATGTGGGTCTGAACTGACATTTGATTGGGGGACTTAATAACATTGGGGGTCTGAGCTGAGGTCTGATGAAAAATATTTTCCTTATTTTTCTCCTCTAAAAGCTAGGTGCGTCTTATGGGAAGGTGCATCTTATAGGGCGAAAAATATAGCATTACATAGTGTCAATCGACATTGGTGAGTTGTCTGTGCAATACAGGATGAGGACAGGGCCTCCAGATAGAGAGAGGCATAACCACTCTCCGCCATGACCACAGGAGGACTCTTAACATGGCAACCACCTCTATTAACGTGTAAAACCCTAGCAGGGTGTATGACAATGTGTTTTCTAAAGTGGACGATCTCTATATTAAAAGGGGTTCGACCATAAATAAATAAAAAATGAAAATCATACATAATGTAGTACATGACAACCTCTTTCTAACAAAGCTAGAACCAGCCCTGTACCTCACATGGATCCAGAGATCTCCAGATTCATTGCTCTGCTAGATTTATATCAGGCTGGCAGCTCAGTGGCCATGTCCTTTCTGCTGCAGCTGGTGGCAGTTGAAGGATAGAACTGAGCATGTGCGTCCATTCTCGGTGAGCAGGACAGAGAAGATGAGCAAAGAACAAACAGCGGGTGGCGCTATATGGATAATTACATGCGATTACAAAAGTATTCAGATCCATGGACTGGTTTGAAAACTGCAGAATATTATTCAAGGCACAGAATGCTTTAAAAGAAAAAAAACAAAGTCAGTCACCTCAGCGTTAGTTGTCAGTCTACTGCTGCCTCGATCCACAAGCGTCTGGAAATGACTGGTGAGGAGTCCCGCCGCTCTCTCCCATTCATTCTTACACATGGCTTCGCAGATGAACTGGACACACAGATCGGCTGACATGTGACGGGCCTTCCGGGGTCTTCCACACGCTTATGTAAATAGGAGGAAATCAGACACACTTTTTATAAAGTGGGCAAGACACAGAGATTGCAGACATTTCTTCTGCACGCTTCATCCACAGGACAGGGCATCGGACCACCAAATATCCGTTGGAATGGAGAAGGGGAGGGGGTTGAGAATGCACTTGCCCTTTATTCAAAGCCCATGGGACTGAAAGATAACTAAGTGCTGTAGACTTCACAAGGACCAGCTGCTGGATATAGAGACAAGCCAGGCACCACAGAGTCACCCCTACAAAGGGAGCGCTGCTCCGGGTGTGGCAGGCAGAGGCCGCGGAGTTGACGCCGCAGTGGGAGCGGCTGTCTAGACACACGACAGACAGGGCTGTATTTATTTCTGTAATATTAATTTGTGCGTGTAAAAAATTATACATTAATAGACATTTGATACGAAGGCTAAACTTGTTTAAATCAAGTAATAAAACCATAAAAATATTTTCATTATTATATTTCTCACTATAGTATTTATTTATTTTTTTTAGGCCTTCTCTTAGGACTGACAAAGGGCTCCCCGAAAATGTCAGAAGCCAAATGTCCAAACTCCAGAATAAAGTTAGATAAGATTCTGCCTGCGGCCACCACTAGGGGGACCTCACGTCATACTCTGTTACTGTTGAGGTCAAAGCATAGACGTATGCAGTGAGCTCCCCCTACTGGTGGCCGCAGGCAGCTACAACTTTATTATGTAACCGACTACGGACACGATTTGGAGTTCTGTACTAGAAAAACAGCTCAAACTAATAAAAAATAGTGCTGAATTTCATATGCATTTATATTTACATGGAGCAGCTCTAGAAAACACCAATTAATAGTCGGCAGTTTAACTAGTGGTAATGGTATAAGGCCGATCCTCAAAGCAATCGAGAGTTTCCTGGCCAGTTAGCTCTAGAATCGCTCAGAAAGAGTAAACCGCAGTGATTACTGGCTAGTGTAAGTTGGCTTTTCGATCGCCCGAGCGTGCGACCAGCCTAATATCAGACAGGTGTACCGGGGGGAGTACCCTGCACTTATATGACTTACATACAGGCGTCAGCTTCCTTGGAAGAGCGATCCCATACTCCTCAGCTTTAATTGCCATTTCAGCATCTAGATTGGGAGAAGAACAATTATTATCTATGGTGCCAGAGTCGCCTCTCTTGACGTTTTGTGTGCGCAGCTCCTAGGCAGAGCTACGCCGCTCTCTAATATGTTTCCTCTTTTACCATCTATAGTTAATCAGGAATAGACAGCAGAGCGAGAGGAGTAACACAGGGCTGCAGGATCAGACCAACCTGGTATCAAGCAGACCCATGCCAGTGACCCCTGCACATTTCCATGACTGCCTCGCTGGCAATTTAAAGGGGCGTTCCATCATATTACATGGGTTATTATCCTTTGGCCAGGCTTCCAATGTAGGATCAGTGAGGATCCAACCCTTCAGACCTCCATGATACCCAGAACGAAGGGTAGTGACTCCTGCTGGAGCGCTATGGCCCCTTCACTAAGGAGCCTGGCACGGAGCCCCTAGGCGTGTGGCCCTGTCGGATACTACTGCAGTGCCAGGCAGTACCATACTCATATGGACCCTACTACTCTGCCGGGTAATGCAGTAAAATGGGCAAAATGCTGCTTTATTCTGCTGAACTAGGGGGTTGGATCCTGCACTTATCAACCACTGTCCTAAGTTTACAAATCCACACACAGAAAGCAAATATATCACAGTAAAGTAAGTATCAGCCGCTATGTACTATTAACACTTGTTTCATGTTGCTTCCTCAGGGGGATAACAAGAGGGACCTTACACTCCTTAAAGACTCGTTCTGTCCAATCAAAGTTCATTTTACCTTAAAGGGGTCCTCTCACTTCAGCAAATGGCATTTATAATGTAGAGAAATTTAATACAAGGCCCTTACTAATGTATTGTGATTCTCCATATTGCTTCCTCTGTTGGCTGGATTCATTTTTCCATCACATTATACCCTGCTCGTTTCCATGGTTACGACCACCCTACAATCCATCAGCGGCGGTCGTGATTGCACACTATAGGAGAAAAGCGTCAGCCTCTCTGGTGGCCGGGACCGTGGGAGGGCACATAGGCTGGTGCTTTTTCCTATAGTGTGCAAGCACGACCACCACTGATGGATTGCAGGGTGGTCGTAACCATGGAAACGAGCAGTGTCTAATGTAATGGAGAAATGACCCTTAATATTTAATGATATTTGTTACCAGTCTGCAACAGTTTTTTTTGCATCAGAATTTATTTTATTAATTTTACACAATATAAACCCTTTTTTTTTTTTTTTGCATGGCCGCATCCCGAGTCCCATACCTTTTTCATTTTTCTCTTTACAGAGATGTGCGAGAGCTTGATTTTTGTACAACGACTTGTAGTTTTTATTGGTAACATTTTGGGGTACATAAAGGTGTATTTGTATTTTTTTTTACTTTTTTAATTTAATAAAATTTAATTCAACTTGTTTTTAACCATTTAACTAGTCCCACTAGGGGGCTGTGACAAGCAATCTCTTGATTGCGTCTGTAATAGGAGATAACTATTTGATTGGTGGGGGTCCTACCGGTGGGCCCTCCACCGCTCATGACCTGTACCCCCATTGAGCCCCGAAAGAACGGAGCCGGCGATCGGGCATGTGCTCACCCACACCATTATTTCTACGGGAGTTCTGGAGATAGACGGGCACTGTACTTGGCCATCTCCATAACTCCCATAGCAATGAATGGAGCAGCCACACGGGGGCTCCATGGGCGTACAGGGCCTCCGTTCTTATGAAAGATAGTAGGACCCCCAGTGATCAAATAGTTATGAACTATGCTGTGGACAGGGTATAATGTGACGGCCGGTGACGTCACAGCCGCCCAACACCAGCATCCACAATGATGAGATGCATAAGCACAGTGCCGACGCCAGCGGTACCCACCATCCTCGGACTCTGTCTCTGACCGTGCTGGGGTCCACCCTGACGTAGTCTGCTGCTCTTTAGATTCTGCGGACTGGCCGCTCCTCTGTGACGTGCTTCTCCCAGGAATAAAATCTAGAGAATTGGGAGGGGGAAGCACAGAGACACAAGTGCCACGTTACCAGGAGAAGATGAAAGCAAAGAAGGAATTAAATTCCAGACCAGCTCCTTAAATTAATTTTCTCCTTTTTGCACTATTTCTACATGCTAAACGTGTCCATATGGATTCATTAGCGATATGGAGGCAAAAAGGGGGTCAAGTTGAGCTCTGTCTGGACATATACCTCACCAGATTATGAAAATACGGTATGAAATCGCACACTAAACTCTGCTATTCCGTCCTGTAGTGTCCTGCAAAAAGACGTTTCCGATTAACGGATGGTGGATGCCTCGGGGAGCTCCAGTGACATCACTGTCCATATACGGTCATATCGCTGGAGCCTCCGTGTAGCCAGTGACATCGCTGGAGCCTCCGTGTAGCCAGTGACATCGCTGGAGCCTCCGTGTAGCCAGTGACATCGCTGGAGCCTCCGTGTAGCCAGTGACATCGCTGGAGCCTCCGTGTAGCCAGTGACATCGCTGGAGCCTCCGTGTAGCCAGTGACATCACTGGAGCCTCCGTGTAGCCAGTGACATCACTGGAGCCTCCGTGTAGCCAGTGACATCACTGGAGCCTCCGTGTAGCCAGTGACATCACTGGAGCCTCCGTGTAGCCAGTGACATCACTGGAGCCTCCGTGTAGCCAGTGACATCACTGGAGCCTCCGTGTAGCCAGTGACATCACTGGAGCCTCCGTGTAGCCAGTGACATCACTGGAGCCTCCGTGTAGCCAGTGACATCACTGGAGCCTCCGTGTAGCCAGTGACATCACTGGAGCCTCCGTGTAGCCAGTGACATCACTGGAGCCTCCGTGTAGCCAGTGACATCACTGGAGCCTCCGTGTAGCCAGTGACATCACTGGAGCCTCCGTGTAGCCAGTGACATCACTCTCCATATATGGGCAGAGAAGGACTCGCTCTCGGTTTAACAACACTGAATGGAAGCAAATGGCGAGTCTAGAACTAGCGCCGTCTGTCCGGACACTGCGCCAAGAAGCAACGTGCGTGGTATTAATTAATGTGAGGCAGACAGACGCCTGTGGAATTTAGGCTACTTTCACACTCGCGTTTGGTGTGGATCCGTCATGGATCTGCACAGACGGATCTGCACTGATAATACAACCGCATGCATCCGTTCAGAACGGATCCATTTGTATTATCTTTAACATAGCCAGATCCGTCTTGAACACCACTGAAAGTCAATAGAGGACGGATCCGTTTTCTATTGTGCCATATTGTGTCAGTGAAAACTCAGTTTCGTCAGACGGACAACAAAAACGCTGCAAACAGCGTTTTGATGTCCACCTCCAAAGCGGAATGGAGACTAAACGGAGGAAAACCGATGCGCTGAGCGGATCTGTATCCATTCAGAATGCATTAAGGGCAAAACTGATGCGTTCTGGCCCGCTTGTGAGATCCCATGATGAATCTCGCAGACGGAAAGCCAAAACGCCAGTGTGAAAGTAGCCTTAGATGCAGAATCCCGCGAACCTTACAGAGAAGAAAGACGTCATGTGATCAAGCCCATAAATTCACACACATCTACCTATAAAGCTAATCCGACAACTCGTACGAGATAATGACTCATTGTCAGAAGAAAAGAGAACACAAAGGGTGGAAATTACGCTACAGCAAACGCCAACAAATCAAAAACAATGCAGTTGGGCAAAAAAAAAATTATTATTATATATATTTATTTTTTTTTTTACAAATGTGCTGTGCCCCGAAGGGGTTAATAAAAACTTGCCACTGCCTTTTCTTCTAGAGACTCAGAGTACTTTCACACTTGCGTTTTTCTAATCAGTTTTATCCTAATGCGTTCTGAATGGAGAGAAATCCGATGTCTTCAGCTCAGTCTTTTGGACATTTCAGGGCGGAGAAAATACCGCAGCATGCCGGATCGGTAAAAATGTGAAAAAAAATATATATCATGCGGAGAGACGGATCCGTTCTTGCAATTCATTTGTTAGACAGATCCGTCTTCAAATTCTTTCGGTTTGCATGCAGATTGCCGGATAACTCTGCCGCAAGTGTGAAAGCACCCTTAGGCCTCTTTCACACGGGCGTCATGTTTGACGCCCGGATAAGAGGCGGGTGCGTTGCGGGAAAATGCACTTTTTTCCGCGTGTGTGCAAACTGTTGTAATGCGTTTTGCACGTGAGAAAAACCGGCATGTTTGGTACCCAGACCTGAAGCCGGAATTTATCACTGAAGTCCGGTTTCCGATTGAGTATTCTGTATATTTTCCCTTATAACATGGTTATAAAGGAAAATAATATCATTCTAAATACAGAATGCTAAGTAAAAAGGGCAGTAGAGGGTTAAAATAAATAAATTAACTCACCTCCTCCAATTGATCGTGTAGGTGCTGGTCTCCTGTTCCGTCTTCAGCTGGGGAGGGGGGTTATAAAGGACCTTCAGTGACGTCACTGGGTCACATGGTCCAATCATGGAAGCAGGTGATTGGACGATGTGACCCAGTGACATCACCGAAGGTCCTTTACCTACCTACCCCCCCCACCCCCACCCCCCCCCAGCTAGAAACAGAACAGGAGACTGGCAGCTACACAATCAATTTGAGGAGGTGAGTTAATTTATTTATTTTAACCCTCTACTGCCCTTTTTACTAAGCATTCTGTATTGAGAATGCTATATTTTCCTTTATAACCATGTTACAAGGTGAAAACAATAAAGATCGGGTTCCCATCCCGACCGTCTCCTAGCAACCATGCGGGAAAATTGCACTGCATCCGCACTTGATTGCGGATGCTTGCGATTTTCCCACAGCCCCATTCGCTTCTATGGGGCCTGCGTTGCATGAAAAACGCAGAAACTAGAGCATGCAGCGATTTTCACGCAACGCTACAGTGGGAAAATCACCGCTCATGTGCACAGCCCCATAGAAATGAATGGGTCTGGATTCAGAGCGGGTGCAATGCGCGGAAATCACGCCCGTGTAAAAGGGGCTTTGAAGGCAATGTACACCTTTGGGGGCTTTTATTTTTATTTTTTTACTGCATTGTAGGGCTGCAGCTAACGATTATTTGAATAATCGATTAGTTGTCGATAATTTACTCGATTAGTCGTGAAAGAACTCCAAAATGACAAAAAAAAGGGGTTAATATGATTTTACTTGAAAAAGTATGTTCAAAGGCCGTATTAAACCAATTTTAGGAGTTACATAATTATAAAAATGTTGCATTACAATGTAAAAAAGACAACATGTCCACATGGCCAGGGCTGAGGCTAGCTCTCTTCTTACACGCTATGTTACGGGGAGGGGGATCAGTGGATGGCACCGTTATGGGGAGGGGGATCAGTGGATGGCACCGTTACGGGGAGGGGGATCAGTGGATGGCACTGTTATGGGGAGGGGATCAGTGGATGGCACTGTTATGGGGAGGGGGATCAGTGGATGGCACTGTTATGGGGAGGGGGATCAGTGGATGGCACTGTTATGGGGAGGGGGATCAGTGGATGGCACTGTTATGGGGAGGGGGATCAGTGGATGGCACTGTTATGGGGAGGGGGATCAGTGGATGGCACTGTTATGGGGAGGGGGATCAGTGAATGGCACTGTTATGGGGAGGGGATCAGTGGATGGCACTGTATAGCATCTTATGCTATATGTCTCACCCACAGATCTCACCCATAACAGTGTGCCCCAATACACCGGCAGTATAATATCTAGTACTCCTAACCGCCAGTAACTTTTCCTTGAACTTTATCTTTATTACCTTGAAGCTCCGGTAACAGGCAGAGGCGGCGTAGCGTCACTCAGTCATGTGACGCGCCTGCTCCGCCCACTTTATGAATGAAGCAGGCGGAGCAGGCGCGTGACGTGACCTGTTACCGGAGCTTCAAGGTAATAAAGATAAAGTTCAAGGAAAAGTTACTGCCGGTTAGGAATACTAGATATTATACTGCTGTGAGCGGCGGGGCCGGTGTAAGACTACTTTTTTGCGGATCCATTGTAATAATGCCTATCCTTGTCTGCAAACTAGAAAAAAATAGGACATGCTCTATTTTTTTGCGGAACAGAAAAACGGACATACGGAAACGGAATGCACACGGAGTACCTTCCGTTTTTTTCGGGACCCATTGAAATGAATGGTTCCGCATATGGTCCACAAAAAACCAGAATGGACATGGAAAGAAAACACATTAGTGTGCATGAGGCCTAATTTTGCATTTTACAGAAACAACCTACATGTGGTCGTAAACTGCTGTACGGGCACACGGCAGGGCGCAGAAGGAAATGAACACCACATGGTTTTTGGAAGGTAGATTTCACTGGGATCATTTTAACCTGCTGTCCCATTTGAAGCCCCCTGATGCACCCCTAGAGTAGAAACTCCCAAAAAATGACCCCGTTTTGGACACTACGGGATAAGGTGGCAGTTTTGTTGGTACTATTTTAGGGCAGGGCTTGACAAATTTCCTTGGAATCTAGGAGCCAGCTAAAAAAGTTAGGAGCCAGGCGGAGCCGCGTCATAAAGCTCCCAATAGATGCCCCCATAGTGCTCCCCCCACTTCTCTATAGAGCCCCCAATAATGCATGCCAGTACATAGGGCCCCAGTAGATGCCCCCATAGTGTTCCTACCCCTGTTTTCCATAGTGCCCCCATAATGTGCGAGTATATAGGGCCCCCATAATGCTTACCCTTTTCAATAGGTTATATGACACGTCAGATGCTGCCAGCGTCTAAGTGATCGCCACTTGCGACCGCCATGACATGTGGAAACCCTTACAAGGATTACAGGGTCCGGAGGGAGGGCAGAGGGGTCCGGAGGGAGGGCAGAGGGTCCGGAGGAGAGGGCAGAGGGTCCGGAGGAGAGGGCAGAGGGTCCGGAGGGAGGGCAGAGGTCGGAGGAGGGCAGAGGGTCCGGAGGAGAGGGCAGAGGGGTCCGGAGGAGAGGGCAGAGGGGTCCGGAGGAGAGGGCAGAGGGTCCGGAGGAGAGGGCAGAGGGTCCGGAGGGCAGGGCAGAGGGGTCCGGAGGGCAGGGCAGAGGGGTCCGGAGGGCAGGGCAGAGGGGTCCGGAGGGCAGGGCAGAGGGGTCGGAGGGCAGGGCAGAGGGGTCCGGAGGGCAGGGCAGAGGGGTCCGGAGGGCAGGGCAGAGGGGTCCGGAGGGCAGGGCAGAGGGGTCCGGAGGGCAGGGCAGAGGGTCCGGGAGGAGGGCAGAGGGGTCCGGAGGAGGGCAGAGGGTCCGGAGAGGAGGGCAGAGGGGTCCGGAGGGGAGGGCAGAGGGGTCCGGAGGAGGGCAGAGGGTCCGGAGGAGAGGGCAGAGGGGTCCGTCTTGTCAATCTCTTTCCCCCTTGTCATTCACTTTCTCTCACCCCCTTGTCATTCACTCCCCCCTGTCATTCACTTTCTCCCCCTCCCCTTGTCATTCACTTTCTCCCCTCCCCTTGTCATTCACTTTCTCCCCCCTGTCATTCACTTTCTCCCCCTGTCATTCACTTTCTCCCCCTGTCATTCACTTTCTCCCCCTGTCATTCACTTTCTCCCCCCTGTCATTCACTTTCTCCCCCCTGTCATTCACTTTCTCCCCCTTGTCATTCACTTTCTCCCCCTTGTCATTCACTTTCTCCCCCTTGTCATTCACTTTCTCCCCCTTGTCATTCACTTTCTCCCCCTTGTCATTCACTTTCTCCCCCCTTGTCATTCACTTTCTCCCCCTTGTCATTCACTTTCTCCCCCTTGTCATTCACTTTCTCCCCCTTGTCATTCACTTTCTCCCCCCTTGTCATTCACTTTCTCCCCCTTGTCATTCACTTTCTCCCCTTGTCATTCACTTTCTTCCCCCTTGTCATTCACTTTCTTCCCCCTTGTCATTCACTTTCTTCCCCCTTGTCATTCACCTTCTCCCTCTTCCTCCTCTGCCTCTAGTGTAGCGTGGCCGAGCTTTGTATAGTCCCACGGGTACAGGAGCTTTAGTTTCCTGTACTCGGGCGGATTGACAGGAAGTGCACACTGTGTGCGCACTTCATGTCAGTCCGGCCGGGTACAGGAGACAGATGCTCCTGTACCGCGGACCACGGTAGGCTCGGCCACGCTAATGAGGAACTGACAGGAGGGAGCGCTAAGCGCTTCCCTCCTGTCAGTCCCTCTCTTCATGCTGTGCCCGGGCGGTGCGCCCTCATGGGCGCGCCAGCCCGGGCAGTGCTGCAGCCGCCTGAGGCTCTATACAGAGCGCTCGGGCGGCTGCAGCATGAAGGGGGCCGGCGCTCCTAGTCCGCGCCGGACCCTGCGCCCGGGCACCTGACAGAACGGGCTGACAACTACCCAGGCGCCAGGACCAATTTCCTGGTCGCCATGGCGACCTGGCGCCTGGGATTTGTCGAGCCCTGTTTTAGGGTACATATGACTTTTGGTTGCTCTAAATTACACTTTTTGTGAGGCAAGGTAACAAAAAATAGCAGTTTTGGCACAGTTTTTAATTTCTTGTTATTTACAACGTTCATCTGACAGGTTAGATCAGGCATCCTCAAACTGCGGCCCTCCAGCTGTTGTAAAACTACAACTCCCACCATGCCCTGCTGTAGGCTGATACTTGTAGGCTGTTCGGGCATGCTGGGAGTTGTAGTTTTGCAACAGCTGGAGGGCCGCAGTTTGAGGATGCCTGGGTTAGATCATGTGGTATTTTTATAGAGCAGGTTGTTTCGGTTTTACATAATAATACATTTTTAAAAAAAAAAAAAAGATTTTTCTGTTTCTCCTTATTCTGAAAGCCATGTTTTTTATTTTTTGGGGCGACTGTATTATGTAGGGGCTCATTTTTTTTTGTATGAGATGACTGGTTTGATTGGTACTGTTTTAGGGTGCAGATGACTTTTTGATCGCTTGGTATTACACGTTTTGTGATGTAAGGTGACAAAAAAATTTTTTGGGCACAGTTTTTATTTATTTTTTTGTACAGTGTTAACCTGAGTGGTTAGTTCATGTGATATTTTTTATAGAGCAGGTTCTTACGGACGCGGCGATAGATAATATGTATACTTTTTTTTACATTTATTTTACAATTATTCTTTCAATTATATATATATATAGATTTTTTTTTTAACAAGCGTCTGATGCCCACAGTCACGGACTGTGGGGATCAGAAACTTTTAGCCGGCATTAGGATTGCGTGATTGGCTAGCAATCAGAGCGACTGCCAGCCCGGGACCACCCTCATTGGTCCAGGGCCGGTTAGCTGAGATCCCTGGCTGTGTGTAACAGCCGGGGTCTCAGACACTGTCACAGTTTAATGCCATGACGTGTATACTAGTCATGGAGCGCCACGTCATAAGTCGGGAAGGTGTTAAAGGGCTGACCTGTTACATGTGCTTGGCAGCTGAAGCATCTGAGTTGGTCCCATGTTCATATGTGTCCGCAGTGCTGAGAAAAATGAAGTTTTAATATATGCAAATGAGACTCTAGGAGCAACGAGGGCGTTACCATTACACCTAGAGGCTCTGCTCTCTCTGCAACTACCGCTCTCTGTACCTTGATTGACAGGACCAGGCATTGAAAATATCATTTCTGACGTGATGATCAAAGTGAAGAGGGTGCAGCAGTTGCAGAGAGAGGTGTAATGGTAACACCCCAATTGCTCCTAGAGGCTCAGTTGCATATATTAAAACATCATATTTCTCAGCAATGCGGGCACATATGAACATGGGACCAACACAGATGCCTTCAGCTGCCAAGCGCACATGTAACAGGTCAGCCAGTGTCATAGAGACAAATCTGCTGACAGGAGCCCTTTAAACACACGGGGAAATTTATCAAACTGGTGTAAGAAGAACTGGCTTAGTTGCCCATAGCAACCAATCAGATTCCACCTTTCATTTTCCAAAGGAGCTGTCAAAATTAAAAGGTAAAATCTGATTGGTTGCTATGGGCAACTGCCAGTTCTACTTCAGACCAGTTTGATAAATGACCCCCATAATAACTCAATTTTTGTTGCGCATTTTCCACAGCAATTCTCCTCACTGACAGATAAAAACACACAATATAATGCTGTACATGTGCACTCGCACACCACATGTCCATACACACAAAATATACTCCAGGCCATGATACCTTCAGACCGCCCAGCCGTCATGTCCGTGCAACAATCATGACCGAGCTGAGCTTTACTACACTGAACAGAACTCACCCATGTCCATCAGCTGCTAAAAAGCAACAGAAACACGCTACTTCCGGTCTACACCGCCATCTTGTGGCTGGCAGGAACCCGGAAGTCGTGACCTCCCTGAGAACCTTTTCAGGATATTACTAGTAGAATGTACCAGCGCGGCCGAGTGACGCACTTCCGGTCTACTGAGTCATGCTGCCGAAAAGCATCCTGGGAATTGAAGTTTTCTTACCTTCCCCCGTAGAATTCGATTTAAAGGTTTACGTTTTGCATAGAATCCACGACCATTGAATGCCCAATAAGATAAAGGTTGTGTAATACATACTCTTCATACACAGAAGAGGGGGCTCATGGGTTGTGTCAAGGAGGCTGCCAAGTGACCAATCATATGGCTGCTTACTTTTCCAAAACAGCAATAGAAATATGAAAGCTGGAATGTGATTGGCTGATGTGGTGACACCAGCTATTGTTTCACTTCTACACTGCTCTGCTAGGATAGGTGATAGAGTTTTCTATTGATAGTATAGAAGAGAAAACCCCTTTAAGTAACCTTTAAAGGGATTGTCCAGGATTTTTATATTGATGGCCTATCCTCAGTATAGGCCATCAATATCTGAATGGTGGGGATCCGACACCCTTCACCCCCACCAATTAGCGGTTCTGCAGGAGCATTGGCGCCAGAACTACAGCGCCCTCCATTGTGTAGTGGACAGAACTGGTTACTGCAGCGCTGATTCCATTGAAGTGAATGGTAACCAGCTCCATCCTAGTGCCTAGTTTCATGCTGGACCTACTCGGGAGCAGTTGATCGGCAGGGTGTTGGGTCTCTACCGATCAGATACTGACGGCCTGTACTGCGGATAGGGGGATAACCCTCGGTGATCACACATTGATGGCCTACACTAAGAACGGGTAATTTAAGGGCTTTTCCCATCACAATATTTGTGGCATATCCCTAGGACTAAGCCAAAAATGTCAGACAGGTGTAGGTCCCACCTCTGGGACTCCTATCTCCAGAATGGTACTCCTGAAGCAAGGGGGGAGCAGCCGCGCCTGCGCAGCCCCCCCTCCATTCACTGCTGTGGCACTTCCAAAAAAAGCTGAGCACTCGCTCGTCTATTTCCGGAAGGCTCATAGCAGCGAATGGCGAGGATGCGGCGCATGTGCAGTACGCTCTCCTTCACTTCGGGGCGCCACGCTCTGGAGACAGGAGCAGGACCTACACCTATCCGACATGTTGAGATGGGAAAACCCTTTAAACCCCCCCAATGCCCAGCACCCTCATTGCTCCGGATCCCTGTCTCTCCCCCTATCCCTGGATGTTTTTATCCGAGCGACAGGGAGATGCAGCGGTGGCCGTGCAGGGATCCGGAGCCGTGGAGCCACTAAGTATAATTGTAAATATCGGATAACCCCTTTGATGTTTAAAGGGGTCCCACTAGGATAGGTGATACAGGTATGATCGCTGGGGGCCCCGCTGCTGGACCCCTACAAACACAGACCACTTGAGCTTGGGACTGATGGAAACAGCACAACATAAAAGGGTACTTTCACACTTGCGTTGAAGGATTCTGTCAGGCAGTTCCATCAACGGAACTGCCCGACGGATCCGTTAAAACGTTTGAAAACGGATTTCATTTGTAAACTGATCCATTTGCAGATCCGTTTGACAATTGTATTGAAATAACGGATCCGTCTTTCCGTTGTCATCCGTAAAAACGGATCTGTTATTTATTATTTTACCATTTGCAAAGGTCTGCACATGCGCAGAGTGGAGGAACCGATCCGTTAATGCGTCAATTTTCAATGACGGATCCGCTCTTAATACATTTCAATGGAAATTAATGGCGGATCCGTCAAGTGTTTCCGCTTCTTTTGACGGAGATAAAAATACAACATGCTGCGCTTTTATCTGCGTTCAAAAAACGTGAAAAGGACTGAACTGAAGACAAACTGAACGGATTGCTTTCCATTCAGAATGCATTAGCATAAAACTGATCAGTTTTGTTTCCGTTATTGAGCCCCGAGGACGGAACTCAATGACGGAAAAGAATAACGCTAGTGTGAAAGTACCCTAACCCGTAGATGTTGAATGGCGCCGCAGCACACGTGCAGTCATGCAGTGTGGTGGATCGGGGGAAACGGGGCCCCATTCTAGTAATCACTGGGGGCCACCAATGATCATACATTTATCTGTAGGTAAGTGATGAATGTCATTTGTGGGGAAATACATAACTAGCAGCTATGACTCTCCAGGTGCACGAGGGGAATGGTGTCCTCACTATGGCTGCCTTGCTGGTGACGTCCATTAAATGTCCGCCTGGGGGCCCGGACACCCTATAGATCTGCAGGGCGAGCCTCCAGAATGGTGTCCAGTAATTATGCTCCTCTAGGGCAGAAAGGATTTGGCAGGTACCTGCTCTATTGTGATCGGAGCCCAGAGTTTACAATGCCAGCAGCTTGCATAAAGGGAGAACATACATGGTGGCAGCAGATCACAACCTCCGGGCTGTGCATGTCAGGGAGAGGAAGAGCCAGGTCTATAGGAACCCAGGGAGACAAGCAGCTGCCGGAGGAGTCTGACAACTGCTTGTCTCCCTTTCTCCACTGACATAAGCAATGACGCTCCGCCAATCCATGCTGGCATATATATGGGGAGGTCAGAGATACGTGATCCCAGTGACTGACCTGTGATGTGACAGGAGCCGGGGGGATATGCTGGGTCTGTTAGTTCTACCATAACACCCCTGGTACACTGGCAGGGCTTCCTGAGTCTTATAGTCCAGGATTCCTGCTCTCCCCGTAAGGCTCCATCAGACCCTGCCAGTAATAAATCTATGGTAATGGGGCATGCTGGGACTTATAGTTCTACAACACAGGTAGCCAGCATCCTGCAGAAGGCTCCATATAACGCCCCTAGCTCTGTTAGAAATGGAGCCGACAGGCATGCTGGGACTTCTAGTGAGAAAAGTAAATCACTGCATGCCCTGCTACTCAGAACCATCGCTAGGTACTACAAGAAACTGAGCATGCTGAGACTTGTAGTTCTACAGTACTTGCAGCATGATAGGAGTAGTAGTAATATACGACACGGAGCTGATGGCCATACTGGGAATTCTAGTTCTACACCACCATAAGAGCCATGGCTGCACATACAGCTCTGAGCATGCCTGCCAGTCCTAGGAAGGTGATGTGGTATGCTGGGACTTCTAGTTCTACAACTCCTGCACCATGTGAAGACTCATCACTGCATTTCTTGTAATGTGTAGTACTAAAAGAAATGGAGTGTGCTGGGACTTATAGTTCTACAATACTGGCAGCATGATAAGAGTTGTAGTTCTATAAGACCTGGAGCTGATGGGCATGCTGGGACTTCTAGTTCTACAATACTTGCATGGTAAGAGTTGTAGTTCTGTAACAGGGATGGGCAAACTGCGGCTCTCCAGCTGTTGTAAAATTACAACTCCCACCATGCCCTGCTGTAGGCTGATAACTGTAGCCAAAATAGGAATGGTCGGCACACCACGATGTTATAGAAGACCTGGTGCTCTGTGATGTGGGAGAATAGCCCACAGTACAATAGAGCAAGAATTCACGGCACTCAGGATTATGATGCAACAAATCAAAGGATTTTTAATGTTTCCATCCACAAAATTAATAATAATATATACACGGCCAACGTTTCGGTCCTTCCCGGACCTTGTTCACGGCCAGGTGCATGTAGACTGTGTGTTTGGCGTGGAATGGCGTTCCACGCCAAACACACAGTCTACATGCACCTGGCCGTGAACAAGGTCCGGGAAGGACCGAAACGTTGGCCGTGTATATATTATTATTAATTTTGTGGATGGAAACATTAAAAATCCTTTGATTTGTTGCATCATAATCCTGAGTGCCGTGATAACTGTAGCCAGACTGGGCATGCTGGGAGTTGTAGTTTTGCAACAGCTGGAGAACCGCAGTTTGCCCATCCCTGTTCTATAAGATATCGAGCTGATGGGCATGCTGGCACTTCTAGTTCTACAATACTGACAGCATGATAAGAGTTGTAGTTCTCTAGGACATGGAGCTGATGGGCATGCTGGCACTTCTAGTTCTACAATACTGACAGCATGATAAGAGTTGTAGTTCTGTAAGACATGGAGCTGATGGGCATGCTGGCACTTCTAGTTCTACAATACTGGCAGCATGATAAGAGTTGTAGTTCTGTAAGACATGGAGCTGATGGGCATGCTGGCACTTCTAGTTCTACCACTCCAGCCATCACTGCATTCGCTGGCCATCATAAACTTTCAGGAGTACCAGGCATGGATTGCACGCTGGGCCTTGTAGTTCTACAACTAGTCGATCCCTGCACATGAGCCCCCAGCATGCACTAGACCCGAGCATGGTGGGGGTTGTAGTCCTGGAGCTCCCGGCTCTTCCCAGCCCTCTCTCCAGCAGTCTCCTCCTCCAGCCTTTGCCGTGCTGTCTCCTGCTGACGTGTCTGCCTCTCTCTGCTCATGCTCCTTCCCTCCATGCTCAGGACACTGCCACCCTGCTGCTGACATGGCTGCAGCCGGAGCCCACCTCTACCTCCTGGCCCTGCTATGGCAGCCCCTTCTCAGCAGCAGCTCTGCCCGGGACCCGAGGTTCTCCGACAGCAAGCGCTGCGCGGACGCGGAATGTAGCAGTGAGTAGTATCCCTCCGCGGGGAGGGGGAGGGGGGACATGGGGGTGCAGAGGGCCACTGCCGGTGCCATGTACTTTTATGGCTGTAGATAACACTTGGCACTGTGCACTGTCAGGTCACTTACCGCCTCTGATCAGTCCCAGGGTTTGCTGCTGATATTACATTGCTGGAGGGGCTCTCCTTTGAGTTGCATTGATAACCGAGTCACTATTTGTGATAATGAAGCTTCGTGCTGATAAGCAGTACTATAATCACAACATTTACTCATCATGGTCATTACTATTGGGACATTGCAGGGAATGGAAACAGTCAGCAAGCTGATGTCATTGCCCTGTTCTGTTTACATTGCATTGTTGTCTATTTGTGTCATTGCACCAAACAGTTAACCCCCCCCCCTCCAATGAAGGTAACCTGTTCATATACAAAATATTTTCTGCATGGCAAAGAGCCGGGATTAATATTGACGCGACCCCCTCTGCTATGATGGCGGCCGAGAGGCATCGGATACATTTTAGGGCTTCTCTATGGACTGTATTTATTAAAAGAGAGGATTGGACAATAGGAAACCACCGAAAAGTTGTCCACTTTTTCAAAGTTTGTGACAAACTTGCCATTCAATGGATGATGGAGATTAAATGTTGTGGGGTCCATAGTGACATCACATAATCAAAGGGCTCAATGGCGGCCGGCGCTGTGATGCTATGGCCATAATGACGTCACATGATCACAGTGCTCCATGGTGGCCGGTGCTGTGACATTGTGTACATAGTGACATCACATGACCACAGGGCTCAATGGTGGCCAATGCTGTGACATTGTTTACATAGTGACATTACATGACCACAGTGCTCCATGGTGGCCGGTGCTGTGACATTGTGTACATAGTGACATCACATGATCACAGTGCTCCATGGTGGCCGGTGCTGTGACATTGTGTACATAGTGACATCACATGACCACAGGGCTCCATGGTGGCCGGTGCTGTGACATTGTGTACATAGTGACATCACATGACCACAGTGCTCCATGGTGGCCGATGCTGTGACATTGTGTACATAGTGACATCACATGACCACAGGGCTCAGTGGTGGCCGGCCCTGTTACATTGTGTCCATAATGACATCACATCACCACAGGGCTTAGTGGCTGGCCCTGTGACATTGTGTCCATAGTGACATCACATCACCACAGAACTGTCCATAATGACATCAAATGACCATGACAGCTGATCGTGTCCAGCAATGTAACATTTTACCCATAGCAGCATCATGTCTGGCAGCAGCAATTGGACCCTGTGGCCCCGACATCACTTCTTACCACAGTTGTTACCATATTGATTATTGGCACTCACACAAATTAGCCGTCATATTACTACGGTGGAGCTGGAGTGGGGGTCATTATCACAATGCAGTAAGGGGACGGGAGGTCCTGTTTACACTTATTGGTCCTTAGTCCTCGCAAGGAGCGAAAGTCCTATGATCATATAAATTGTGTAGAGAGATAGCTGAGCTGTCAGAGCCCAGGACCCGAGATAAGCCGTGGGGGCCACACGTCTTGGCCACTGAATCTGAGGACACTCTTCAGTAAATGGGTTATGCCCTGAAATGTGATTAAACTAATGGGAATGATTGTCCGTGCAGAAGATGCTTCTACCGTTGCTGGTATCTTCTACCTTCTTTGTTCCACGTGTAATGTGTCATATGATTTAAAGGGGTTCTCCAGAATCGGTGGGAAAACCCTCTCTATCAGAACATATGAAGTCATGGTAAAGGTCCATGGAGGTCTGTAGATGCCGTGTTATGGATCCGTAATAGGGCTGTGTGTGCGTGGGGCCTCCTTAATATGGAGCCTCTCGGCCTCGGTGTGCTGTCCTAGATATAATGCTTCTGTGAAGCCCCATGAAGCCTTATGGTGGCTCCATACAATATGGCGGTTCAGATATGGCCTAGCGTATGTAGGAGTATCCGGTCCAAACATTTACTGTAGGGCCAACTTGCAGATATTAGGATGGTTCCTAACAGTACACGTATAGATCAGTGTATGTACTAATATACCGCCCTGTGTCTTTCTCTCCCCAGAACTGATGTGCAGGGGTAAAGCCATAGAAGACTTCACTGGGCCGGACTGCCGTTTCGTGAATTTTAAAAAGGATGAAATAATATATGTTTACCATAAGTTAACGGGCAGATCAACGGACCTTTGGGCAGGAAGCGTAAGTAATTATGGCTACTTTTTGGCATATTAGTGGTCTCCATGGAAACGAGGCCTAGTTAGAAGAATAAGCCTGACCTTGGTCTCTAGTGGTAGAGGCATGACAGAAATGATCATCCTTGGCTGAGGATAAACTGAATGTGGCCAAGGACTTTACTAATGAAATGGTGGCGGCTTTGTGCCCTAGTTATGTATTCATGAAGGCCCATCTCCTCATGCAGTACCATACCTGTCCAGGATCCTGGAAGAAGGGGGGGGGGTCTCCAGGACAAGCCTGGTCAAGTCTCCCTCCATGTCGCACCCTGACTAAATACTCACGACGCCTCGTTCCTGCCGTCCTTTTAACTTCAAGGCGACACCACCGATATTATCCTGACACTGGAGCTGGCGTCAGGAGGACAGTGTCTGAGGCGTCACCCGGGCGTTCAGGACGAGGAGAGGGGGGTCTGGTCCGGTTTGTGTATTTGTTTTGGGCCTATATTAATTTATGGGAGCTGGTCTGTGGTCTGTATAAATTTATGGTATCTGGTGGGGGGGGTCATCGTTTAGTTCAGGGGGTCTGTATTTATTTAGAGAATCTGGTCTCGTACCTGTATTTTTTTTTTTTTTTTGGGGGGGGGTGTTCTCTGTTTATGTAGGGGTATCTAGATTGGTGTCATGGGAAGAGGGGTGTTAAGTGATCTGTATTAGTTCAGGGGGTCTGTATTTTTTCAGGGTGCCTGGTCTAACACCTGTATTTATATTGGGGGTCTGTCCTCTGTATTTATGTAGGGGTAATTGGACTGGCGTCTGTATTTGCTTAGAGGGTCTGGTGTCTACATGTATTTGTGGGGGCTGTTATGTAGCATTTATTAGTTTATAGGGACCAGTTTGGGGGGTAACTTTATTATGGGGGTCTGGTCTTTATTTAGTGCTCTGGACTAGTGTCTTTGTTTATTTTTGGGGGGTTGTTTATGTGATCTGTATTAGTTTAGGGGGTCTGGTTTGGGGTCTGTTCTCTGTAGTTATATAGGGGTATCTTATCTGGGGTCTGCCTTTATTTGGGGATTCTGTTCTGGCATGTATGCGTCCTTTATTAGTTGTGTGGGATTGGTTCCCTGTCTATTTAGGAGGGGTCTGGTCTGGGGTCTATATTCATTTAGTGGACTGGTCTATTGTCTGTGTTTATTCTGGGGGACTGGTCTGGGGTCTGTATTCATTTAGTGGACTGGTCTAGTGTCTGTGTTTATTCTGGGGGACTGGTCTGGGGTCTATATTCATTTAGTGGACTGGTCTATTGTCTGTGTTTATTCTGGGGGACTGGTCTGGGTCTGTTTTCATTTAGTGGACTGGTCTATTGTCTGTGTTTATTCTGGGGGACTGGTCTGGGTCTATATTCATTTAGTGGACTGGTCTAGTGTCTGTGTTTATTCTGGGGGACTGGTCTGGGTCTGTATTCATTTAGTGGACTGGTCTATTGTCTGTGTTTATTCTGGGGGACTGGTCTGGGTCTGTATTCATTTAGTGGACTGGTCTATTGTCTGTGTTTATTCTGGGGGACTGGTCTGGGTCTGTATTCATTTAGTGGACTGGTCTATTGTCTGTGTTTATTCTGGGGGACTGGTCTGGGGTCTGTATTCATTTAGTGGACTGGTCTATTGTCTGTGTTTATTCTGGGGGACTGGTCTGGATCTGTATTAATTTAGTGGACTGGTCTATTGTCTGTGTTTATTCTGGGGACTGGTCTGGGGTCTGTATTCATTTAGTGGACTGGTCTATTGTCTGTGTTTATTCTGGGGGACTGGTCTGGGTCTGTATTCATTTAGTGGACTGGTCTAGTGTCTGTGTTTATTCTAGGGGACTGGTCTGGGTCTGTATTCATTTAGTGGACTGGTCTAGTGTCTGTGTTTATTCTGGGGGACTGGTCTGGGGTCTGTATTCATTTAGTGGCCTGGTCTAGTGTCTGTGTTTATTCTAGGGGACTGGTCTGGGTCTGTATTCATTTAGTTGACTGGTCTAGTGTCTGTGTTTATTCTGGGGGACTGGTCTGGGGTCTGTATTCATTTAGTTGACTGGTCTAGTGTCTGTGTTTATTCTAGGGGACTGGTCTGGGTCTGTATTCATTTAGTGGCCTGGTCTAGTGTCTGTGTTTATTCTGGGGGACTGGTCTGGGGTCTTAATTTTTTTGTGGACGTGTCTAGTGGACTGTTCTGGGTCTGTACTCACTTTTGGCCATGATGTGACATTCCAATAGCTGTCACGTCCATTGCGCTGCAGTCATTCCTGCTCTTTGATGACCTTGGAGCTCAAAGGTGAGTTTTACTGTCGAAGCGTTTCCTGGAAATGTCTCTTTGGGAACAAACTGCACGTCTTATGAACTCACGTTCATTCCATGACAGACAGACGGCATTTAGACACATTGGGGTCACGCAGTACAGTGGGGTCTCCCTTGGCAGCCAGTGACCTGTTTGCTGTATATATCAATAATATATATATACACCGGACATGCCGGTTTCCATGCAGTTAAAGTGTAGTGGTGCAGTTTCTTCCCAGGCACACGCCTTTTACTGACCCCAGGAATGAGGTAACAAACCGAAATGTTGGCATCTATAAAAATGGACGCTCAAAAGCAACATTTGTGCCAAGAAGCTTTTGTTTGTGAAGTACTTGGAGCGTCACAGCCGCCCTTTACATTGTGGCATACAGATATATATATACATCACATGGGAAATTATTGCAACCCCTGTGAACGGGTTCATGATGGTCCTGTGCTTTATATGTCCATGTGGAAATCCTTAAAAATTCAGGACCATCAGAATGGGTATTCTGGTCGGTAAAAGATATCTATCAGATCGGTGGGGGTCCTGCTGCTGGGACCCCCACCGATCATGAGAATGGGGGCCCTGTACCCTCTGCAGGCCCCCTGCTACTCCCTGAAATGAGCGTTTGGCCGCTCCAATCATTTCTATGGGAGTTAGTGGAGCCATGTACTCGGCTATCTTCGCATCTTCCATAGAAATGAATCGAGCGGCTGTGCGCATGTGCGACCGCCCGCTCCGGTCATTTTAGGGGAGCAGCACGGGGCCCCCAGGGGGTACAGGACCCTGTTCTCTTGGTTGGAGTCCCGGCGGTAGCCCCTTTCCTGTTGATATGGGATAACTTTTACCTACCAGAATACCCCTTTAGAGTTATTTGGATTGGAGGTCCCATTAAGGGCAAGATAGTAAAGAAGAACCAGGTAGACGAAGGATTGGGCTGCTGGATTTCAACACGCCTGATCCTTTTGTTTACATGTTTACAGGGGAGGTAAGATGCAGCCAGAAGAAACAGCTGGGGGCACTGCGTAGCGGATTGGGAGGCCCGCGTAGCGGATTGGGAGGCCCGCGTAGCGGATTGGGAGGCCTGCGTAGAGGATTGGGAGGCCCGCGTAGAGGATTGGGAGCCCCGCGTAGAGGATTGGGAGCCCGCATGGTGTGGTTGATCAGTAACATGTAACCTTTCCAGCATTTATCCCCTGACTGGACCTTTTTAGTAACCTGCCCACAGTTTTTTGCGGTGTTCTTTTTTTCTTGTGGTGACATATGGCTTGGATTTGCCGTCATCTGGTGACCAGTGGTCATCTGACTGATGGATCCCCTACGGGTCCCAGCAACAAAGGGGCCTTAGTGTTTTCCAGTTGCACTACACTGGAAAAAAATGTAGGAGTCAAACCCCCACCTATCAGCAGTTGCTGTCACTAAGGCCGGAATACCCCTTTAATGTTCTCAGTCAATGCCGATCCCTTTCTACAGATTTGTTGTCACATTGGGTCGGACCCCGTTGAGGGTGGGAGTTATTTCCTTCATTGTGGGAACCGTCCACGTGTTGGGTGTTGATAATATGAAGGTCACTGGTGAAGTGCACGCCGCTGATCATGCCATGGATTTATGGCGCTATTATTAGTGAGTGATTCGTGGCGCAGCGCTGGTTTCCTGTCCGATCAGAGGACTTTATGAGGAACTTTATATTTAGCCCTCGCTTTTCCGGGCAGGTTGGTACACGTGGCAGTGCTTTATACTGTCTACTTAGGTATCAGATACCCATACAGGAGAACTAGTACCAAGGCCAGGAGTTTAGTCTTTTTGGTAAAATTCCTTTAATTGCTGGGACCTGATAGTTTCCGGTTTACAAAACGTCCTGGATTATAAGGTGTTATAGAACAGCATGGAATGAAGTCCGGGCTCATGGACTGCTGAGATTCTGCACTGCTTGTGTTCAAAGACATCATATAGGACATGACAATCTCTTTCTAACAAAGCTAGAACCAGCCCTGTACCTCACATGGATCCAGAGAGCTCCCTATTTATTCTCCAAAAAGGGAGCCTGAACTTTCTCATGGGGGGTGTGTCCTTTCTGTAGCAATTTTGCTATGTTACAGATTGGGGGTGTGTCCTTTCTGATGCCGCTTTCTCTCACACACACAGCTCAGGGAGGGTGTCCTTTTTGCTGCATCTCCTTATCATAGCTTAGGGGGCATGTCCTTTCTGCTACACCTCTTTCCCTATCACAGCTCAGGGGGCATGTTCTTTCTTCTGCAGTTCTCTCCCTATCACAGCTTAGTTGGTATGTCCTTTCTGCTACAGCTCAGTGGACATGGTCTTTCTCATGGAGGTGTGTCCTTTCTGCTGCAGCTCTCTGCTTGTACCTGCCACAGTTTACAGTAAATCTGGCTGGTGGCAGTTGAAGGATGGAACTGAGCATGTATGACCAACTCAACAAGAAGGACATAGAAATAGGGAAAAAAAAACAGCAGGTGGCGCTGTACAGATACATTCACTATGTATGGGTTTGCTTTTAGATAAAAGGTTCATGTTGACCTTCAAATGTTTACAGAATAATTTTTCTGTCGATACAAAGTACAGAAATAATAAACCCGGAGGTAAGTGGTTTTTACAGTGTTTACTGATCCGATCACCCGTGATGAGTACATAGAAAAGCCTTAATTCATAAATCTATCGAAACCATTTCGACTTTGGCCGCCAATACTGAGAAGAGCAAAAATGACTCACAAAGTGCCTTCTGGCTGCCCGCCACTAGATGGCCTCTCACTACATATTTGTTTTTGTGTTCAATGTTTTATGTTAACAGTATGCAGTAAGCTCCTCTCCCCCCCTAGTGGAAAGTAGGGAACATCATTTTCTGTAAACGCCGCCACCGGTCAGTCCACAGTCTGGTGTAAACACCGCCACCAGTCAGTCCAAAGTTTAAACACCGCCACCGGGCAGTCCACAGTCTGGTGTAAACACCGTAACTGGTCAGTCCACAGTCTGGTGTAAACACCGTAACTGGGCAGTCTACAGTCTGGTGTAAACACCGCCACTGGTCAGTCCACAGTCTGGTGTAAACACCGCCACTGGTCAGTCCACAGTCTGGTGTAAACACCGCCACTGGTCAGTCCACAGTCTGGTGTAAACACCGCCACTGGTCAGTCCACAGTCTGGTGTAAACGCCGCCACCGTGCAGTCTACAGTCTTGTGTAAACACCGCCACCGGGCAGTCCAAAGTTTAAACACCGCCACCGGGCAGTCCACAGTCTTGTGTAAACACCGCAACCGGGCAGTCCACAGTCTTGTGTGAGCACCGCCACCGGGCAGTCCACAGTCTTGTGTGAGCACCGCCACCGGGCAGTCCACAGTGTTGTGTAAACCCCGCCACCAGGCAGTCTACAGTCTTGTATAAGCACCGCCACCAGGCAGTATACAGTCTTGTGTAAGCACCGCCACCGGGCAGTCTACAGTCTTGTGTAAACACCGCCACCAGGCAGTCTACAGTCTTGTGTAAACACCGCCACCAGGCAGTCTACAGTCTTGTGTAAACACCGCCACCAGGCAGTCTACAGTCTTGTGTAAACACCGCCACCAGGCAGTCTACAGTCTTGTGTAGACACCGCCAACAAGGCAGTCTACAGTCTTGTGTAGACACCGCCCAACAAGGCAGTCTACAGTCTTGTGTAGACACCGCCCCCAGGCAGTCTACAGTCTTGTGTAAACACCGCCACCAGGCAGTCTACAGTCTTGTGTAAACACCGCCCCCAGGCAGTCTACAGTCTTGTGTAGACACCGCCCCCAGGCAGTCTACAGTCTTGTGTAGACACCGCCCCCAGGCAGTCTACAGTCTTGTGTAAACACCGCCACCAGGCAGTCTACAGTCTTGTGTAAACACCGCCCCCAGGCAGTCTACAGTCTTGTGTAGACACCGCCCCCAGGCAGTCTACAGTCTTGTGTAAACACCGCCACCAGGCAGTCCACAGTCTTGTGTAAACACCGCCACCAGGCAGTCCACAGTCTTGTGTAAACACCGCCACCAGGCAGTCCACAGTCTTGTGTAAACACCGCCACCAGGCAGTCCACAGTCTTGTGTAAACACCGCCACCAGGCAGTCCACAGTCTTGTGTAAACACCGCCACCAGGCAGTCTACAGTCTTGTGTAAACACCGCCACCAGGCAGTCCACAGTCCGCCACCAGGCAGTCTACAGTCTTGTGTAGACACTGCCACCATGCAGTCTACAGTCTTGTGTAAGCACCGCCACCAGGCAATCTACAGTCTTGTGTAAACACCGCCACCAGGCAGTCTACAGTCTTGTGTAAACACCGCCACCAGGCTGTCCACAGTCTTGTGTAAACACCGCCACCAGGCAGTCCACAGTCTGGTGTAAACACTGCCACCAGGCAGTCTACAGTCTTGTGTAAACACCGCCACCAGGCAGTCTACAGTCTTGTGTAAACACCGCCACCAGGCAGTCTACAGTCTTGTGTGGACACTGCCACCAGGCAGTCTACAGTCTTGTGTAAACACCGCCACCAGGCAGTCTACAGTCTTGTGTAAACACCGCCACCAGGCAGTCTACAGTCTTGTGTAGACACTGCCACCAGGCAGTCTACAGTCTTGTGTAGACACTGCCACCAGGCAGTCCACAGTCTTGTGTAAACACCGCCACCAGGCAGTCTACAGTCCGCCACCAGGCAGTCTACAGTCTTGTGTAGACACTGCCACCAGGCAGTCTACAGTCTTGTGTAAGCACCGCCACCAGGCAGTCTACAGTCTTGTGTAAACACCGCCACCTGGCAGTCTACAGTCTTGTGTAGACACCGCCACCAAGCAGTCTACAGTCTTGTGTAGACCCCGCCACCAGGCAGTCTACAGTCTTGTGTGGACACCGCCACCAGGCAGTCTACAGTCTTGTGTAAACACCGCCACCTGGCAGTCTACAGTCTGGTGTAAACACCGCCACCAGGCAGTCTACAGTCTTGTGTAGACACCGCCCCCAGGCAGTCTACAGTCTTGTGTAAGCACCGCCACCAGGCAGTCTACAGTCTTGTGTAAGCACCGCCACCAGGCAGTCTACAGTCTTGTGTAAACACCGCCACCAGGCAGTCTACAGTCTTGTGTAAACACCGCCACCTGGCAGTCTACAGTCTTGTGTAGACACTGCCACCAGGCAGTATACAGTCTTGTGTAAACACCGCCACCAGGCAGTCTACAGTCTTGTGTAAACACCGCCACCTGGCAGTCTACAGTCTTGTGTGGACACCGCCACCAGGCAGTCTACAGTCCTGTGTGGACACCGCCACCAGGCAGTCTACAGTCTTGTGTAAACACCGCCACCTGGCAGTCTACAGTCTGGTGTAAACACCGCCACCAGGCAGTCTACAGTCTTGTGTAGACACCGCCCCCAGGCAGTCTACAGTCTTGTGTAAGCACCGCCACCAGGCAGTCTACAGTCTTGTGTAAACACCGCCACCAGGCAGTCTACAGTCTTGTGTAAACACCGCCACCAGGCTGTCCACAGTCTTGTGTGGACACCGCCACCAGACAGTCCACAGTCTTGTGTGGACACCGCCACCAGGCAGTCTACAGTCTTGTGTAAACACCGCCACCAGGCAGTCTACAGTCTTGTGTAAACACCGCCACCAGGCAGTCTACAGTCTTGTGTAAACACCGCCACCTGGCAGTCTACAGTCTTGTGTAAACACCGCCACCAGGCAGTCTACAGTCTTGTGTAGACACCGCCACCAGGCAGTCTACAGTCTTGTGTAGACACCGCCACCAGGCAGTCTACAGTCTTGTGTGGACACCGCCACCAGGCAGTCTACAGTCTTGTGTAAACACCGCCACCTGGCAGTCTACAGTCTGGTGTAAACACCGCCACCAGGCAGTCTACAGTCTTGTGTAAACACCGCCACCTGGCAGTCTACAGTCTTGTGTAAACACCGCCACCAGGCAGTCTACAGTCTTGTGTAGACACCGCCACCAGGCAGTCTACAGTCTTGTGTAAACACCGCCACCTGGCAGTCTACAGTCTTGTGTAAACACCGCCACCAGGCAGTCTACAGTCTTGTGTAGACACCGCCACCAGGCAGTCTACAGTCTTGTGTAGACACCGCCACCAGGCAGTCTACAGTCTTGTGTAGACACCGCCACCAGGCAGTCTACAGTCTTGTGTAGACACCGCCACCAGGCAGTCTACAGTCTTGTGTGGACACCGCCACCAGGCAGTCTACAGTCTTGTGTAAACACCGCCACCTGGCAGTCTACAGTCTTGTGTAGACACCGCCCCCAGGCATTCTACAGTCTTGTGTAAACACCGCCACCAGGCAGTCCACAGTCTTGTGTAAACACCGCCACCAGGCATTCTACAGTCTTGTGTAAACACCGCCACCAGGCAGTCCACAGTCTTGTGTAAACACTGCCACCTGGCAGTCTACAGTCTGGTGTAAACACCGCCACCAGGCAGTCTACAGTCTGGTGTAAACACCGCCACCTGGCAGTCTAGAGTCTGGTGTAAACGCTGCCATTGGTCAAGCTTTCCTCATTTTAAATGTACTTATGTGGATTTCTAATTTTGCCAGCAAAAAAAATAAAAATGGGAAAAAATCGTTTTATCACCTATTAGAACCAAGCACACCAGAGTTTTTGGCTCGAGCTCTATGTACTAGTTTAGATGGAGCAGTTTTCCAAAGCTCAGACCTCTCCCTGCCCAATCCATGATGGATGTCAGACAGACGAGATAATTATCACTTATTAAGCAGTGGTCTCCTAATAGGCCAGGCTGAGAAATCTAGTTCTGCAAAACTGGAGAGCCACAGGTTGGGGGCCACAGTTACACGTTTAAAGGGAAATATACCTCAGAGGGTTTTAACAAAACTGTAGCAGGTTGAGCAGTTGTTGACGACGTTGGAGATGCCCATTTCTAATGTATTGGGGCTCAGTTCTGGAATAACACTCTCCTCTGTTTTCTCAGGTCGGCACTGTCTTTGGATATTTCCCGAAGGATCTCATAGATATTAAACAGGTTTACACGACAGATGAACTAGAATTTCCCACAGATGTAAGTTTTTGTGCAATTTCCATTGAATTACTGTATGAAAGGTAGAAGGAAACAATCCTAATCAATGGTTGCAACCTCTGTAACTCCTGTCATATGTGAAAAAGGTTATCTGGGAGTACAATATTGATGACCTGTCCTCAGGATAGTCATCAGTATCTGATCTGTGGGGGTCCAACTCCCAGCACTGCCACCCACCGATGGCTATTTGAAGAAGTCATTACTAGTGTTGAGCGAATCCATAACGGAATTCTTAGATAACCCGAACTTGAAAACAGAAGCTCATCCCTAGTCATTACACTTCTGTGAGCGCCGCGTTCTTCTCTCAGCTTACAGCGCCATACATTGTATAGTGGTCATGCTTGGTATTGCAGCTCAGCCCCATTCTCTAGGATGGGACTGAGCTGCACCTAGGCCAGGGATGGCTAACCTCTGGCACTCCAGCTGTGGTGAAACTACGACTCCCAGCATGCTCCATTTATTTATATGGAGTTCTAAGAACAGCCAAGCAAGTGTGCATCTTGGGAGTCGTAGTTTTACCACAGCTGGAGTGCCGGAGGTTAGACATTACAGACCTAGGCCACGTGACCGATGAACGCGACGTCACATGGCCTAGAAAGAAACTACAGCGCTCACTGGAGCCCAATGGCCTATTCAAACAGCTGATCGGCAAGGGTGTCGGTGGTCGGACCCCTACCGATCAGATATGGAAGAACTATCCTGAGGAAAACCACTTTAATGGTGGATTAAGGTTAAAGGAACAGGCCAGGAAACAAATAAGTGACTAGTGAGGGACCTAAAGGGGTGGAGCATGACGTGAAAGGAGAAAAGCCAGGCATAGGTTTTTTGTGGTGTGTTCCTTTAAATTTATCTGCATGACTAATGTCCATCATAATATGATGTCTTTTTCTGATACACAGCACCAAACTCCCTTATAAATAACTAGTTAGAATTAAAGAGATATTGCAGGATTTTATTATTGATGGTCGGGATCTGACACCCTGACAATCACAAGTTTTCTGCTCCAGAGCAGGAAACTACACAGCGCCGTCCTCCGTGTAGTGGACGGAGTAGGTAACTGCACTGCTGCTCCTATTGAAGTGAATGGGAAACAAATTACACTGCTAGAATATTGGCTGGTGATTTAGCATTATACACTGTGAATGTCCAAAAAGGTCATTATCCCTGGATACTGAATGCCCTGGATTCTCTTATATAACACATCATCTCAGTTAATTGTGTTTACTGATTCCGCTGGCGATCATAAGGATCTCTATAATCTTCCAGATGCCCAGTTCTGATGACTGTATTCACATTGTACCATTTACTTGCTTAGAAACTATTTTCTTTCTGTTGCAGCACCATTAATTCTTTTTAAATATTTTTAGGCAACAGATTTTGTTTGTTTCGAGGATGGAAAAGATAACTTCGATAGTTACGATGTCAATGAACTTTTACAAAAACAAAAAGAAAGCACAACTAGTAGTGAAACGTCACCTGGGGCATCGCCCTCCCCAGAAATGGAAACCCCACCTGTGGAGGCATCTTCTGCAGTCTCTGAATCTCCTTCAGAAGAGCAACCTATTATAAAGGATAAAACAGCAGAAGAGGAACCTAAAATAGCAGAAGGTGAGCCATCTTCATCAACGTTTGGATTAGACTTGGAAGAGTCTGGAAAAACATCAGACCTGCCTTTAGAAGTTGGCACAGCACCAAATGATCCTGCTGCTCCAGAACCTGAAAAACCAAATGAGGATAAATCTGGTTCAAAATCAGAACCCATAGCTGAGGAGCCATTTGATTCAGAATTTGGAAAGGTAGCTGGGGATTTATCTCCATCTGAATCTGCATCTTCTGATTCACCATCTGAAGAGCCATCCACTTTGGAGTCTGGAGAACAGTCTGCAAAACAAACAAAAGAGCCACCGCCTTCAGATTTGGAGACTTCTAAAGGGCTTTCTTCTGCATCAGAATCAGTAGACCTACCCACTTCTGAACACCAAAGAAAAAAAAGAAAAAATCCCTAAAAGCTCTGGGGAAGAAAAGGCTGAAGCGAGCAAGCCGGCAGATACAACAGAAAGTGCCATTTCCCCAAAAGATGAAAATGTACATAGTCCCGTTATAAATAGTCAATATAAAAATTCTCAGGAAGACAGTGTTGCACAAGACATATCAAACATAAAAAGCAAATCACAAGTGCCAGATAGTGAACAAGCCAAAAATGATAGCATTTCTCAGGGAGAAGTTAATGAATCTGATGAAAAGAATAAGGACTTTGATTCATATACCCTTATAGACAAAGAACTGACTCAGAAATTGAAGACTGAAATTGGCTCAACAGGTGATGCTATTGTGTCTGATGATGAGAAGACGAGAAGTGTTACATTGCAGGATGAATATCTTGATGAAGATGAGAAAAGAGAATACGAACCCTATGAAGCAGAGTTTGAAGACCTTTCTGAGGACTCTGTGGAACCTCCTTTGTTGTCTTTTGAAGAATCTGACGTCAAGTCATTTGATCATACAACTTTCGAAAATGATTCTACCTCTAGTGCCCCACCAGAGGCAAAAACAGCACTTCCTGAAGATGAAGTGAAGGTCTCTGTAGATGTTGGTCATGCAACACCCTTAAAACAAGAAAAAAACATACTGACCACATGGGGAGACACTTTCTTTGCCATCGTTAGTGGTGGGGAAACCACACGGGATGTCACTGATCTGGATGAAACAGATTCCGAGGAAGAAGAGGATGAAGAACCAGTTGAAGAGTTGGAAGACGACAATAACCTGTATTTAATTGGTATGGAGAAAAATAGTGTAAGGCATAAAAACTCTGAGCCACCTTTCGATGAAGACTTATATATATTAGAAGAGGAACTGGTCGAAGAAACATTGTCTGCTGTTGAGGGTGATCAAGCTTTGCAAACCAAACCAAAGATCAATGTTACTTCTAACAGCTCATCTGAAAATGCAGATAATTTGTCTTCTAGCACTGAAACTCCTTCTTCCAAACATACAACTGATGTGGAATCTGTAACCGAAGAGTCTGAAGTCCTGGATCAAGCTGATAAAGTAGATCCGGAATTAACAAAAGAAACTCCAGTTGAGACACCAGAAACTTCAAACAGTGAAAAAGATTCAGACAATATCTTGCCATCATCTGAAGATACGAATGCATCTACACAGGAGATAACCAAATCTGTGGGAGATGCTGAGGCAACAAGCCCAGAAACTGATGATAAAGAAACTTTGGAAGATCCAAGTGCAGATCTTAAAGAAAAGAAAGAGCTAAACATAGTAGACACTGTTCTTGATCAGGCAGCTCCAGAAGATAATGAAGCTGCGAAGCAGAAACTGCCGTTATCTGTGGATTCCAAGCTTGAAAAACTCAAGGCCGATGAAAATAAAACTAAAGAAATAAAATCAAATGAAAGTGATTCAGAGTCATTGGAAAAGGTTGACTTGAGGGATAAGAAACCTACAAGTGACTCAGTTGAACTTCCAAAAGAAGAGGAAGATACACAGCTACCAAATCCCATATCACAGTCTAAAGAAAGTGAAGAACAAAAGTCAACTACAACAGAAGAATCTGCAGATAAAGCAGAAGCAGATGATAAACCTATTGAGAGCCATTTAGGTGACAAAGTGGATGACGCTTCACCCAAAGAAGAAAGTACAAAAAATTCAAAGCTTCCAGGTAGTCCAACCAACACAGAACAAGAACCTTTGAAATCAGGTGATTCCGATGTGGAAAAGAAAGAAGACAATGTGCCATCAGATCGTAAAGACAGTACCTTACAAAATGTTCCACAAAAAGAGGTCCATGTGGAAGAGATGACCTCATCAGAGCTTGATGGAGAAGACATCGATGAAGAAAACGAGGATGGACTATTGGAAGATGAAAACGCTGTTAATGCCACACAATCTAGTCAAGTAGAAACGAAGAGTGATGGTACTGGAAATCTCGATACTTTGGAGTCCAACATGACAGTACCTGTAGAAAAGGAGACTGCCCAAGAAATCTCACCTGAAGATAAACAAGGCACACAAAATACACAAGCTTCCTTTGTAGAAAATGTTGATGATGAAAACAATACTGAGGACGAACCAAGTAAGGAGGAAATGGCAGAAACAAAGGATGAAGGCAGAATCAACGTTGATGACAGTCTGATGAAGAACACAGTTCAAGGTATTCAACAGGAGACTCCAGCAGAAGAGAAGAAAACAACCAAGGAAGACATTGAAGAGAAAACGGACTCTGACAAGACAGCCAATGTAGAAGACCTTGAAGGAGTAACTGAGGAATTGGATGATGACTCCACATCTTCAGTGAATGATACACTAGAAGAGGCGTCTTATCTTGAAAGCATTACCACCCTTTCTATCATGAGGGATCATCTAAATGAATCCCGCATTGCACAGTTCACAAAGTACCTCGGCCTTGACAACTTGATGAGACTGGAAGCCATGTTTAATGACATGGACTCTGAACTGAAGCGCGCACGAAAAGACAATGTACGTCTGGATTATATCGACAAAGCTCTGGATGAGATCTTAGAAGCCTCTGAAAGCAATATACTTGACTTTGTTGAGAGTGTCTTGGACTCTAGAGAGGCAAGCGATGATCAGATCCTTGCAGCTGAGAAGGAAATGTTTGATGAGGAGGCAATTTTGCTGGATGACATCCAGGAGATCTCGTACAGGCTCCGACAGAAACATTCAACTCTAAGTGATAGTTCTGTGCTTGCTCCAGGAGCCCAGGACCCAGATGTAATGGAAAAAGGAGGTAAGACTAGATTTCTTCTGTAGTTTTAGTGTGTTTCTTGTACTGCATTACAATGGAACTGTATACAGGAAGCAAAACAGCAGAGATCGTCATCAGACATGTGCTCCAGGTACCCAGTAACATAGTAGGGTCCTAATGAGTTCTCCGCTTGCGGTACAACGTTAGGATACATAGTTCTATCAGTATTTGTTAGCATCCAGTAAGTTCTTTTTAATCCCACAAGCAAGGATGATGAATTAAGGATCCCTTTCAATACACAGTGGCCCTCCAGATGTTAAAGGGGTTGTCTCACTTGAGCAAATGACAGGAGCTGGAAACAAGGCCGTGGATTGAGCCAGAAACAGAAGCAGCTCCGTTCACTGTGTATCACTTGAAATGTATATTTGCTGCAGGGTGTCAGCACGACCACTACACTGTGGACCCAGCCTTCTGCTTCTGGCTCTGTCCACTGTTTTATTTCAGGCCCCTGCTAAAAACAGTTGATCGGTGGGGCTGTCGGACCCCCACCAATCTGATTTTGAAGATCTATCCTGAGGATAGGTTATCAATATCTGCAGGCTAGAAAACCCCTTTAAAGAGGTTGTCTTATTAGGGCCCAAAATGTGTGGACTCCACACTGGAAGGCTCAGAATGACTATGCATTATTTCAGTGGACTGTATGTAATACCACTGTTCTCTTACAGTGGTCACTGCAGGAGATGTGTGTGCCCCTCTGTACCTTAACCCACCAATATCAGATGATAGCTGGGAACTGCCAGACCCTTGGTGATCAGCTGGTCATCTGATCTAGAAAATGGTCTGTCCATTTCTGTTTACATTGAAATTTTCAATAAAAAGCACAAGATTTGATGGTTGATTTGCTTTCTACAGACCCCACAGCTGAAGATAGGAAGAAAGAGGAGGACACATCAAATAATGAGGAGAGCGCAGTGGAAGAAGCCACGGTACTAGAACCACAGGTGGAGGAGACCTTAGAACCAGCCACAAAAGAGGAGCCCACAATATCGGAGCCACAGGTAGAGAAGACCTTAGAACCTAGTCCAAAGAAGGAACCCACAATACTGGAGCTACAGGTGGAGGAGACCCCAGAGCCTAGTCCGAAGGAAGAACCTGAAATACTGAAGCCAAAGATTGAGGAGACCTTAGAACCTAGTCCAAATGACGAACCCACAATACTGGAGCTACAGGTGGAGGAGACCCTAGAGCCTAGTCCGAAGGAAGAACCTGAAATACTGAAGCCAAAGATTGAGGAGACCTTAGAACCTAGTCCAAATGACGAACCCACAATACTGGAGCCACAAGTGGAGGAGACCCTAGAGCTTAGTCCGAAGGAAGAACCTGAAATACTGAAGCCACAGATTGAGGAGACCTTAAAACCTAGTCCAAAGGAGGAACCCACAATGCTGGAGCCAGAGGTGAAGAAGACCTTAGATCTTAGCACAAAAGAGGAACCCACAATAGCGGAGCCACAGGTGGAGGAGACCACAGTACAACCACCAGGGATCCACCACAAGGAACCAGAAGTTGATGATCCTGTGGATTTAAGCACACCTCATCTAGATGTAGACCTATCTCACAATATGGAGAGACCAGAACCAGGTGAGAGACCCACTCTTTTATGTTTTACTTCACCATATTGCTCTTACTACTGATTAATGCATATCATATCAGCCTGATTGGTGAAATTTTGAACTTGTTGGGTAGAGTTCTCCTTTAAAAGCTAAATCCACACATAACTACATACCATAAGAAGCCCAGGTTATACCAGCATGCTCCGTATCACTATATGCACGCACTTTTCCCTGTGTAAGAGACATACCCCGTGTGTAACTCTCTCTCTTCTTTGCTTGCAGTCACCTCTGTTGATAAAGGCGAAGAATCCGTGTCTTGGTCATCTGCCTTCTCCTCGATGACCAGCTCTCTTCTTGCAGCCAAGAAAAGTTTTGCCCCGGTTGCCACCCTGGTAAGTCCTTGAACCAGTTTTTATTGCTGCACTCATCCTTGTGATAGTGGTAGTCCCATAGGGATAACCCCTATGTAAACTAATCCACCCGAGGAATCAGTCGATATGACTACGGTGGAAATTTGTTACCGAGGTTCAGGACACTAACTGATAATATCTTCTGAGCTTTCCTAATATAAATGGAAGTCTCCTTTAAAAGTGAAATCTCTGTACACAAGTGCTGCAGATAGATCTGCACAGCTTAGTGTACACTGCCACCTAGTGGCATCTGGGGGTACTGTCCTATTTGTAAACCGAGAAAATAACAGCCAGTCTTGTAAATTGGTGCTTTTCAAATTGGCGCCCCAAATTGTTGATGAGGCATCTCTCAGGAGGCAGTTTTGACAGAACTGATTATATGTGGCATATGCTCATGGCGCTGTGGCGCCAAACACCAATCAGATGTTTCCACAGCCTCTGGTGCCAGAATCAACGCAGCTCCCATTCAAGGGAATGTAACCCGATATAGCCAGGACACTTGGGGTGGGGCTGTTTTTCTGGCTCCATTCAAAGTGCTTGTTTCGGGGGGCTGCGGGGAACAGGTGGCAGTACCAGGTGTCGGACCCCCGCGGATCGGATATTAATGACCTATCCTGTGGATATCCTGGGGTCATCCATATCAGTAACCAGTTAGGTTCTAACTACAGCTTAGGGCGAATTCACACAGAGGTATTTTGTGGCATTTTTCTGGACTTTTGCATATTTCATGTTGGTGTTTTTTGGCGCCTTTTTTTTTTTGTTTGTTTTATGTAGAAAAAACTCCAGCTCCGAGCTCCAGATGTTAGCTGAAAGTTTATGGAAAATATAATTTGTAGGAGACACAGTCGTTATATTTTTTTTTTTTTTTTCTATTTTTTTTTTATGCAGCATTTTTAAGCTATGTGTTTACTTCCGAGCCGGACTGGAGAAGCGGTCCTTTTCCAGCATTAGGGACAGGCGCCCTCTAGCTGAGCCATCGTGCGCTGCATCCCGGCCAGCCGCTCCTGAAGCAGCCCCCAACAGGGAGGGCTGGCCAGGCAGGGAGGGCTGACCCACCCAATTTTTAACTGGTGTGCAGTGGAAAAAGAGTAGTCTTATACGGCGAGTATAGCTCAAACCCCATATTTTAACAGGAAAAGTAGGGGGTCGTCTTATATGCCCAGTCGTCTTATACCCCGGAAAATACGGTACTTCCCTGGTCCCCGACTCCTACGTTCCTTCGGATCCCTGCATCTCCCCATTGTTCAGATCACAACATTCGGCGATGGGGTGTGTGCAATTGGCTGCACCCTCCCATCGCCGGATGTTGTCATCTGCACGACGGGGAGAGGCAGGCGTCGGGCGCGCAGGGATCCGGAGGGACGCAGGCGCCGGGGACCAGGGAAGTATGTTCTGTTTGAGGGACCCAGGCATTCCAGGGGGTGTTTACTGGATCGGATAACCCCTCTTTAATATGTGCGCACATAATATTAATCACCTTTCGGGAGACCCTTGCGGTATGATGTCAAAGACAAAAAAAATAAAAAATCTATTAAAAAGAGTAAAAATTATTTTATAATTGATTTTATATTTTTTTTCTCTTATGTTTCTCTTCATTTTGATTTTTTTTCATGCCTGAAAAATAGGGGAAGGAAAAAATAAATTAAAAAAAAGCCATCCATATGTTTGAAATACTAAAAACAAATGCACGCTGTATGAAAAAAACCACAAGCTGTTTCTATGGCGCTCCGCCTTGGATGCTTTCATGTGCATCGTTTGTGGAGGGGGGGGGGTGAGTGTTTAGGATAAATTCTTCTCCTCGTCTACGGAATCCGCTCCTAGTTTTGACTTAAAGGGGCTGTCCCACGAAAAAAATTACACAGTTTTCAAACCCGCACCCGGATCTGAATACTTTTTGTAATTGCATGTAATTCAAAATTTGCCATAGAAACAGGGTTATTCAGTAAAATGTATCTGTATAGCGCCACCTACTGTTTGTTTTAAGAAATTTGGAAATAGGGGGCACACCTATCTAGAAACCGAGTGCTGGCAGCAGTATTTAAACACCAACATTTTAGATCAACACAAAAGAAGCCGCACATCCAATTAAAAATGAATTTATTGAAAAAGCAAGAGTATGACCTACCGTTTGTTTTTTTTGTTATTTCTTTGACCTGCTCACTGAGATGGCCGCACAAGCTCAGTTTCATCCTTCAACTGCCTCCTGAGTTGTGATAGGGAGAGCATGAACACGCCCTCTGAGCTGCAGCAGAAAGGGCACTCCCCTTGAGCTGTCGGCTTGATATAAATGTAGCAGAGCAATGAATGGGGAGATCTCTGGATCCATGTGAGGTCCAGGGCCAGTTCTAAAGAGAGATTGTCATGTGCTATATGATGTCTGACTTTCATTTTATACATTAGTTATGGGATAACCCCTTTAAAAAACTGCATCAAAAATTGTATCCGAGCAGCCTTCACACACTTTACATGACGTTTTTAAAGGAAACCTTTAAAAATGTCTTGTTCCTGCACAGTCGTCTCACCTGGCCCTGTCAATCAAGAAGGAGAGGGAGACGCAGGAGGAGCAAGGGTGCACAGAGTGGCTTGGGCCCGCCCTCGGTGCACTTGACTGCTCATTTGCCTATGGATTAAAAGTACTTTTCTTCCAGAATAAAGCAACGGATCGCTAAGGCGACTTTCACACTAGCGTCTTTGCTAAATCGCTTCCGTTACTGATAATACAACCGTCTGCATCCGCTATGAACGGGGTTTTTTTTGGTCAAAAACACAACGTCCAGATGTGACGTTCATAACAGCGTGTCTGTTTTCAGTGATTTTTGGGTTGGGGGGGGGGTGACATTTTATTCTGCTGTATTTATATTTTTTAATAGAATTTGGAAAAAAAAAATCTTTAAAAATGTTTGCAGCTCATGGCATTCAAGTGTTTAAAGGGGTTGTCCAATAGAGAATAAGTGTCTGATTGTCTGAGGTCCCCTGGGGCCCCTATCAGTCACTAGGATGGGGGCCCGTGTCCTCCATTTGAATGGAGCAGTAGACGCACATGCTTGTCCGCTGCTCCATTCAACTCAATGGGACCAAGAAAAAGGCCAAATACAACCGCTCTGCTCCATTCAAACACTGGCCCCCGTTCTAGTGGGGGCCCCAGTGGTCGGACCTTCTCTGTTCATACACTTATGCCCTTACCTGTGGCTAGCGGATAAGTTGTTGTCATGGTCTAGTTTTAAACTGTCTATAAAGTGTAAGAGCACCTGTCAGCAGGATCAACACTATTGAATTGGGTGGGGTTGATCCTGCTGGTGAAAATGATACCTACCTTGTGATAATTGTTCGCAACGTTCCCTCAAAAAATAAGACTTTTATTCTCAATGCAAATGAGTGCTTTAGTGCACTGAGGGTGGGGCTTAAGGCAATAGGCACAACAGGCATTCTGGGAGTTGTAGTTTTGCAGCAGTTGGAATGCTGGAAGGTGCTGCCCTTTGCCCTACGGCATCACTCATGTTAGGAGGCTACATTTAAAGGGGTTCAGCAGTTTGTTTAAACTGATGATCTATCCTCTGGATAGATCATTAGCTCTGATCGGCGAGATCCGACACCCAGTCGATTAGCTGTTAGAGAAGGTAGCGGCACTCCTGGAGCGTCGCGGCCTTCTCACTGTTTACCGCAGGACCAGTGACATCACCACTTGTATCAACTGGCCTGGGCGGGGCTAAACTCTGTTCACTTCAGTGGAGCTTAGCCCCGCCCAGCCCAGGTGATACAAGTGGTGACGTCCTGCGGGGTTGTCCCATCTCAGACAATGCGGGTGTATCGCTAGGATAAGCCCCCATTGTCTGATTGTCCCACCGCTGGGACCCACACCTATATCGAGAGCGGAGCCCCGAAAGTGAAGGAGGGCGCACTGCGTATGCGCAGCCGCCCTCTATTTATTTTCTATGGGGCCGGCTATTTCCGTCGGCCCCATAGAAATGAATGGGAGCATGAGCCACGCATGCGCAGTACACTCCTATTCACTTCTATGGGAGCAGAGCTTGGTGGTGGATGGACCCCGGGAAATCTGGGGTCCTCCAGCCACAGCTCTTCCCGCGCCGCTCTCGATATAGGTGCGGGGACCCAATATGCCCCCATTGTCTGAGACGGGAATACCCCTTTAAGTTTCTCATGAAATATCCAAGATAGCAGAGCAGGCGGGTGTCCTCCATAGGCAGATGGAAGCTTCCTGCATTGAGCTCCCTCTAGTGGTGGCAATGTGCAACCAGAACTTCATCATATAACTCTATGGCTGTGTGAGAGGATTAGGAAAAATGGCGCTCTGACCCCGTATAAAGGTCCCGTCTAATATTTACCTGGAGATTATAGCACGCCCCTGACAGGAGGCGCTCTGGAGGATTTTCATGCCTTTCATCACACAGTTCCTGTGGTTCTGCTTAGACAAACAAGTCCGCTCCACCAGTTTTACAGCAGGTCCTGGCAGCGATCCCTCGTGGCATTTAACTAATGTGAAATTAGTCAATTTTCTGTTTCAGTGACCGGGCGTCAATATGGATTATTAATCCTCCGGCTGTCTGCAGGGTAAACACTGGGCAGAGCGGGGGTTTATTGAAAACCAGTTCTTGGCTACAGAGCCTGAGACGTAACATCAGTAATGATCTGAGCGCGAGCGGCGATCCGTAATTATCCCATCCACCATGTCTTCAGATGTACAATCTACGGGAGGCTACAGACACAGTATGACCCTGTATATTGTGTGGGAGGTTTACTATATACAGGACAGTGTATGGGAGGTTTACTATATACAGGACAGTGTATGGGAGGTTTACTATATACAGGACAGTGTATGGGAGGTTTTCTATATACACCAGGACAGTGTATGGGAGGTTTTCTATATATACAGGACAGTGTATGGGAGGTTTTCTATATACACCAGGACAGTGTATGGGAGGTTTTCTATATATACAGGACAGTGTATGGGAGGTTTTCTATATATACAGGACAGTGTATGGGAGGTTTTCTATATATACAGGACAGTGTATGGGAGGTTTTCTATATATACCAGGACAGTGTATGGGAGGTTTTCTATATATACAGGACAGTGTATGGGAGGTTTTCTATATATACAGGACAGTGTATGGGAGGTTTTCTATATACACAGGACAGTGTATGGGATGTTTTCTATATATACAGGACAGTGTATGGGAGGTTTTCTATATATACCAGGACAGTGTATGGGAGGTTTTCTATATATACAGGACAGTGTATGGGAGGTTTTCTATATACACCAGGACAGTGTATGGGAGGTTCTCTATATATACAGGACAGTGTATGGGAGGTTTTCTATATATACAGGACAGTATATGGGAGGTTTTCTATATATACAGAACAGTGTATGGGAGGTTTTCTATATACACCAGGACAGTGTATGGGAGGTTTTCTATATACACCAGGACAGTGTATGGGAGGTTTTCTATATATACAGGACAGTGTATGGGAGGTTTTCTATATATACAGGACAGTGTATGGGAGGTTTTCTATATATACAGGACAGTGTATGGGAGGTTTTCTATATATACAGGACAGTGTATGGGAGGTTTCTATATATACAGGACAGTGTATGGGAGGTTTTCTATATACACCAGGACAGTGTATGGGAGGTTTCTATATACACAGGACAGTGTATGGGAGGTTTTCTATATATACAGGACAGTGTATGGGAGGTTTTCTATATATACAGGACAGTGTATGGGAGGTTTTCTATATATACAGGACAGTGTATGGGAGGTTTTCTATATATACCAGGACAGTGTATGGGAGGTTTTCTATATATACAGGACAGTGTATGGGAGGTTTTCTATATATACAGGACAGTGTATGGGAGGTTTTCTATATATACAGGACAGTGTATGGGAGGTTTTCTATATATACAGGACAGTGTATGGGAGGTTTTCTATATATACAGGACAGTGTATGGGAGGTTTTCTATATATACAGGACAGTGTATGGGAGGTTTTCTATATATATACCAGGACAGTGTATGGGAGGTTTTCTATATATACAGGACAGTGTATGGGAGGTTTTCTATATACAGGACAGTGTATGGGAGGTTTTCTATATACACCAGGACAGTGTATGGGAGGTTTTCTATATACACCAGGACAGTGTATGGGAGGTTTTCTATATACACCAGGACAGTGTATGGGAGGTTTTCTATATACACCAGGACAGTGTATGGGAGGTTTCTCTATATATACCAGGACATTGTATGGGAGGTTTTCTATATATACCAGGACATTGTATGGAAGGTTTTCTATATATACAGGACAGTGTATGGAAGGTTTTCTGTATATACCAGGACAGTGTATGGGAGGTTTTCTATATATACAGGACATTGTATGGAAGGTTTTCTATATATACAGGACAGTGTATGGGAGGTTTTCTATATATACAGGACAGTGTATGGGAGGTTTTCTATATATACCAGGACAGTGTATGGGAGGTTTTCTATATATACAGGACAGTGTATGGGAGGTTTTCTATATATACAGGACAGTGTATGGGAGGTTTTCTATATATACAGGACAGTGTATGGGAGGTTTTCTATATATACAGGACAGTGTATGGGAGGTTTTCTATATATACAGGACAGTGTATGGGAGGTTTTCTATATATACCAGGACAGTGTATGGGAGGTTTTCTATATATACAGGACAGTGTATGGGAGGTTTTCTATATATACAGGACAGTGTATGGGAGGTTTTCTATATATACAGGACAGTGTATGGGAGGTTTTCTATATATACAGGACAGTGTATGGGAGGTTTTCTATATATACCAGGACAGTGTATGGGAGGTTTTCTATATATACCAGGACAGTGTATGGGAGGTTTTCTATATATACAGGACATTGTATGGGAGGTTTTCTATATATACAGGACAGTGTATGGGAGGTTTTCTATATATACCAGGACAGTGTATGGAAGGTTTTCTATATATACCAGGACAGTGTATGGGAGGTTTACTATATATACCAGGACAGTGTATGGGAGGTTTTCTATATATACCAGGACAGTGTATGGGGGGTTTTCTATATATACAGGACAGTGTATGGGAGGTTTTCTATATACACCAGGACAGTGTATGGGAGGTTTTCTATATACACCAGGACAGTGTATGGGAGGTTTTCTATATACACCAGGACAGTGTATGGGAGGTTTTCTATATACACCAGGACAGTGTATGGGAGGTTTTCTATATACACCAGGACAGTGTATGGGAGGTTTCTCTATATATACCAGGACAGTGTATGGGAGGTTTCTATATATACCAGGACATTGTATGGGAGGTTTTCTATATATACAGGACAGTGTATGGGAGGTTTTCTATATATACCAGGACAGTGTATGGGAGGTTTTCTATATATACCAGGACAGTGTATGGGAGGTTTTCTATATATACAGGACAGTGTATGGGAGGTTTTCTATATACACCAGGACAGTGTATGGGAGGTTTTCTATATACACCAGGACAGTGTATGGGAGGTTTTCTATATACACCAGGACAGTGTATGGGAGGTTTTCTATATATACCAGGACAGTGTATGGGAGGTTTTCTATATATACCAGGACATTGTATGGGAGGTTTTCTATATATACCAGGACATTGTATGGGAGGTTTTCTATATATACAGGACAGTGTATGGAAGGTTTTCTGTATATACCAGGACAGTGTATGGGAGGTTTTCTATATATACAGGACAGTGTATGGGAGGTTTTCTATATATACCAGGACAGTGTATGGGAGGTTTTCTATATATACAGGACAGTGTATGGGAGGTTTTCTATATATACAGGACAGTGTATGGGAGGTTTTCTATATATACAGGACAGTGTATGGGAGGTTTTCTATATATACAGGACAGTGTATGGGAGGTTTTCTATATATACAGGACAGTGTATGGGAGGTTTTCTATATATACCAGGACAGTGTATGGGAGGTTTTCTATATATACAGGACAGTGTATGGGAGGTTTTCTATATATACAGGACAGTGTATGGGAGGTTTTCTATATATACAGGACAGTGTATGGGAGGTTTTCTATATATACAGGACAGTGTATGGGAGGTTTCTATATACCAGGACAGTGTATGGGAGGTTTTCTATATACCAGGACAGTGTATGGGAGGTTTTCTATATATACAGGACAGTGTATGGGAGGTTTTCTATATATACAGGACAGTGTATGGGAGGTTTTCTATATATACCAGGACAGTGTATGGGAGGTTTTCTATATATACCAGGACAGTGTATGGGAGGTTTTCTATATATACAGGACATTGTATGGGAGGTTTTCTATATATACAGGACAGTGTATGGGAGGTTTTCTATATATACCAGGACAGTGTATGGAAGGTTTTCTATATATACTAGGACAGTGTATGGGAGGTTTACTATATATACCAGGACAGTGTATGGGAGGTTTTCTATATATACCAGGACAGTGTATGGGAGGTTTTCTATATATACCAGGACAGTGTATGGGAGGTTTTCTATATATACCAGGACAGTGTATGGGAGGTTTACTATATATATACCAGGACAGAGAAAGGCTCGTGATACGAGCCGAAACGTCGCGGATACACATGTTTGAATAAATCTTCAGTTTTATTTTTTGGAAGTGCTGCCTCTTTTCCTTTTTGTATATGTGGGACCCACGCTAGTCCTGAGGCTTAGCACCCGCCCGTCTTTTGGTAGTGCTGCCAGCATTATTCCTTTACTATATACCAGGACAGTGTATGGAAGGTTTTCTATATATACCAGGACATTGTATGGGAGGTTTTCTATACATACCGGACAGTGTATGGGAGGTTTCTCTATATACACCAGGACAGTGTATGGGAGGTTTTCTATATATCCAGGACAGTGTATGGGAGGTTTTCTATATATACCGGACAGTGTATGGGAGGTTTCTCTATATACACCAGGACAGTGTATGGGAGGTTTCTCTATATACACCAGGACAGTGTATGGGAGGTTTTCTATATATACAGGACAGTGTATGGGAGGTTTTCTATATATACAGGACAGTGTATGGGAGGTTTTCTATATATACAGGACAGTGTATGGGAGGTTTTCTATATATCCAGGACAGTGTATGGGAGGTTTTCTATATATCCAGGACAGTGTATGGGAGGTTTTCTATATATACCAGGAAATTGTATGGGAGGTTTCTCTATATATACCGGACAGTGTATGGGAGGTTTTCTATATATACCGGACAGTGTATGGGAGGTTTTATATATATACAGGACAGTGTATGGGAGGTTTTCTATATATACCGGACAGTGTATGGGAGGTTTTCTATATATACCGGACAGTGTATGGGAGGTTTTCTATATATACAGGACAGTGTATGGGAGGTTTTCTATATACACAAGGACATTGTATGGGAGGTTTTCTATATATACAGGACAGTGTATGGGAGGTTTTCTATATATACAGGACAGTGTATGGGAGGTTTTCTATATATACAGGACAGTGTATGGGAGGTTTTCTATATATACCAGGACAGTGTATGGGAGGTTTTCTATATATACAGGACAGTGTATGGGAGGTTTTCTATATACACCAGGACAGTGTATGGGAGGTTTTCTATATATACCAGGACAGTGTATGGGAGGTTTTCTATATATACAGGACAGTGTATGGGAGGTTTTCTATATATACAGGACAGTGTATGGGAGGTTTTCTATATATACCAGGACAGTGTATGGGAGGTTTTCTATATATACAGGACAGTGTATGGGAGGTTTTCTATATATACCAGGACAGTGTATGGGAGGTTTTCTATATATACAGGACAGTGTATGGGAGGTTTTCTATATATACAGGACAGTGTATGGGAGGTTTTCTATATATACCAGGACATTGTATGGGAGGTTTTCTATATATACCAGGACAGTGTATGGAAGGTTTTCTATATATACCAGGACATTGTATGGGAGGTTTTCTATATATACCAGGACAGTGTATGGGAGGTTTCTCTATATATACAGGACAGTGTATGGGAGGTTTTCTATATACACCAGGACAGTGTATGGGAGGTTTTCTATATATACAGGACAGTGTATGGGAGGTTTTCTATATATACAGGACAGTGTATGGGAGGTTTCTCTATATATACAGGACTGTGTATGGGAGGTTTCTCTATATACACCAGGACAGTGTATGGGAGGTTTTCTATATATACAGGACAGTGTATGGGAGGTTTCTCTATATATACCAGGACAGTGTATGGGAGGTTTTCTATATATACAGGACAGTGTATGGGAGGTTTTCTATATATACCGGACAGTGTATGGGAGGTTTTCTATATATACCAGGACATTGTATGGGAGGTTTTCATATATACCAGGACAGTGTATGGGAGGTTTTCTATATATACAGGACAGTGTATGGGAGGTTTTCTATATACACCAGGACAGTGTATGGGAGGTTTTCTATATATACCAGGACAGTGTATGGGAGGTTTTCTATATATACCAGGACAGTGTATGGGAGGTTTTCTATATATACCAGGACAGTGTATGGGAGGTTTTCTATATATACCAGGACAGTGTATGGGAGGTTTTCTATATATACAGGACAGTGTATGGGAGGTTTTCTATATATACAGGACAGTGTATGGGAGGTTTTCTATATATACAGGACAGTGTATGGGAGGTTTTCTATATATACAGGACAGTGTATGGGAGGTTTTCTATATATACCAGGACAGTGTATGGGAGGTTTTCTATATATACAGGACAGTGTATGGGAGGTTTTCTATATATACAGGACAGTGTATGGGAGGTTTTCTATATATACAGGACAGTGTATGGGAGGTTTTCTATATATACAGGACAGTGTATGGGAGGTTTTCTATATATACAGGACAGTGTATGGGAGGTTTTCTATATATACCAGGACATTGTATGGGAGGTTTTCTATATATACAGGACAGTGTATGGGAGGTTTTCTATATATACAGGACAGTGTATGGGAGGTTTTCTATATATACCAGGACAGTGTATGGGAGGTTTTCTATATATACCAGGACAGTGTATGGGAGGTTTTCTATATATACCAGGACAGTGTATGGGAGGTTTTCTATATATACCAGGACAGTGTATGGGAGGTTTTCTATATATACAGGACAGTGTATGGGAGGTTTTCTATATATACCAGGACAGTGTATGGGAGGTTTTCTATATATACAGGACAGTGTATGGGAGGTTTTCTATATATACAGGACAGTGTATGGGAGGTTTTCTATATATACAGGACAGTGTATGGGAGGTTTTCTATATATACAGGACAGTGTATGGGAGGTTTTCTATATATACAGGACAGTGTATGGGAGGTTTTCTATATATACAGGACAGTGTATGGGAGGTTTTCTATATATACCAGGACAGTGTATGGGAGGTTTTCTATATATACAGGACAGTGTATGGGAGGTTTTCTATATATACCAGGACAGTGTATGGGAGGTTTTCTATATATACAGGACAGTGTATGGGAGGTTTTCTATATATACCAGGACAGTGTATGGGAGGTTTTCTATATATACAGGACAGTGTATGGGAGGTTTTCTATATATACAGGACAGTGTATGGGAGGTTTTCTATATATACAGGACAGTGTATGGGAGGTTTTCTATATATACCAGGACAGTGTATGGGAGGTTTCTATATATACAGGACAGTGTATGGGAGGTTTTCTATATATACAGGACAGTGTATGGGAGGTTTTCTATATATACAGGACAGTGTATGGGAGGTTTTCTATATATACAGGACAGTGTATGGGAGGTTTTCTATATATACCAGGACAGTGTATGGGAGGTTTTCTATATATACCAGGACAGTGTATGGGAGGTTTTCTATATATACCAGGAAATTGTATGGGAGGTTTCTCTATATATACCAGGACAGTGTATGGGAGGTTTTCTATATACACCAGGACAGTGTATGGGAGGTTTTCTATATACACCAGGACAGTGTATGGGAGGTTTTCTATATATACCAGGACAGTGTATGGGAGGTTTCTATATATACCAGGACATTGTATGGGAGGTTTTCTATATATACCAGGACAGTGTATGGGAGGTTTTCTATATACACCAGGACAGTGTATGGGAGGTTTTCTATATATACCAGGACAGTGTATGGGAGGTTTTCTATATATACCAGGACAGTGTATGGGAGGTTTTCTATATATACCAGGACAGTGTATGGGAGGTTTTCTATATATACCGGACAGTGTATGGGAGGTTTTCTATATATACCAGGACAGTGTATGGGAGGTTTTCTATATATACCAGGACAGTATATGGGAGGTTTTCTATATATACCAGGACAGTGTATGGGAGGTTTTCTATATATACCAGGACAGTGTATGGGAGGTTTTCTATATATACAGGACAGTGTATGGGAGGTTTTCTATATATACAGGACAGTGTATGGGAGGTTTTCTATATACACCAGGACAGTGTATGGGAGGTTTTCTATATATACAGGACAGTGTATGGGAGGTTTTCTATATATACAGGACAGTGTATGGGAGGTTTTCTATATATACCAGAACAGTGTATGGGAGGTTTTCTATATATACAGGACAGTGTATGGGAGGTTTTCTATATATACAGGACAGTGTATGGGAGGTTTTCTATATATACCAGGACAGTGTATGGGAGGTTTTCTATATATACAGGACAGTGTATGGGAGGTTTTCTATATATACAGGACAGTGTATGGGAGGTTTTCTATATATACAGGACAGTGTATGGGAGGTTTTCTATATATACAGGACAGTGTATGGGAGGTTTTCTATATATACCAGGACAGTATATGGGAGGTTTTCTATATATACCAGGACAGTGTATGGGAGGTTTTCTATATATACCAGGACAGTGTATGGGAGGTTTACTATATATACCAGGACAGTGTATGGGAGGTTTTCTATATATACCAGGACAGTGTATGGGAGGTTTTCTATATATACCAGGACAGTGTATGGGAGGTTTTCTATATATACCAGGATAGTGTATGGGAGGTTTTATATATACACCAGGACAGTGTATGGGAGGTTTTATATATATACCAGGACAGTGTATGGGAGGTTTTATATATATACCAGGACAGTGTATGGGAGGTTTTATATATACACCAGGACAGTGTATGGGAGTTTTTTTTTTAAATATATAAACCAGGACACTATTAAAGGGATTGTCTGGGCTTGTTAATATTGATGACTGATCCTCAAGATCATATCACAGGGGTCTGCCTCCCGTCACCCCCGCCGTTCAGCTGTATGAAGGGAAGGCGCGTGCAGTGCCCGCGTGCCATCTCTCATCTGTCTTCCTGTCCGCTGCTGTAAGTCTATGGGACCCCCTCCCACCCCCAATGACTAAGATGTTGTGTTGATATCTTTGGCGCCATGGTCACCTGACAACCCTGGTCTTGGATACCTCCAGTAATCCAGTTTAAGGGTCTGTTCAGTTGGAGTATTTTGGGTCGGGGTTTTAGCCTTAATTCAGTGACAAAAAGCAGGCCAAATCCGCGCTGAAACTACCTCCAGTTGTTTTCAATGGAAGGTCACATCGCAGTTCCTGTACTTTTGCCACATGTTTTTTCTAGACCCCTCCAACAATATACAAATCCGTTCTTGGTGCGGTTGACACTGATAGGATGCGGCGCAAATTTTGAGAGCGGAAAATCCGCTGCGTGTTACGATAGCAGCAAAGCGATTGAGATTTCAGAACAAGTCTGCACAGGAACTAAAATGTGGTCTAGATTTCAAAGGGGTTGTCCAGGTTGGCAGCCTCCTACCCCACCTCACAGATTTGCAGAGGAAAGGCTACTTATCTACCTCCTTCTGCTGGGTTCCAGTTACTTTGGTCCACATCTGTAGTCTCGGCACTCGGGTCCAATTTCGGGAGTGGCGGGTCACACGTGCCGCTGCAGGGTGGAATTAACCATTGACGTGCAGCTTGCAGGACACGTCACCACACTGAGACTGCAGCGGTGAACCGAAGGAGCCGGAAGGGAGGATGTAAGTATTTTTCTCTCCACGGGTCAAGCAAATTGTGTGCGAGGGGGAAGCCATGTTAATTTATGTCGCAGAATCCACAGCAAAACGTGCTCCATGCGGATTTTGCCGTGGATTACTCCACCCTGATGTCCACATCCGGACCTGTCCTAAGGCTGGGTTCCCACACTGCAGTTTTTTGTATGTTTTTTTTTTTAAACCACACACATGCATATTACTGTGTTTTCAAGGTGCATTTAAAAAAAGTGTCAATTCACAGTTTTTAAATGAAAAAAATAAAAAACTTGCCCCTGTGTGAACCCAGCCCAAAGGAAGTCACATGACTATATGGTCAGGACATCCTCTAGATGACTCGTTACGCCGCCCCCTCATTGCTGACTCCAGACACAGCATTGTGACCGTAGCCCGCGTCGTAACTATGGAAGTATGAGTCCATCTAGTTATTTAATGGGTCTTCCTATATAGGAAGACCCCTTTAATTGAAATGGGTTAAATAGGCAGGCCCTTTGAGGAGTTTGGTGACTGAAGTAAGTGATCTGGAGACAATGTTGATCCCTGATTTCCAACCTGTGGCCCTCCAGCCGCAGCAAAACTACAACTCCCAGCATGCCCTGACAGGTCATGCTGTGAGTTGTAGTTTCCCAACTGCTGCAGTTTGTAATTACTAATCAAGATGGACAAGCTGACCCATTCTGGTGTCCTGAGAGGCATTTCCACCTGTAGATTAATACACTTTAACTTTTTAGTCAATTTTCAGAATGCTTTGTTTTTACTATACAATTATACACCCAAAATCCTCCACTTCACATATATATATCGCGATATCCAGTGGCTTTATCACGTTGTCCTGAGCTGTCACAGACTGCCCACGACAGCAGGTCAGCTGACCCTGACGTAAGACTACAAGATCCGGCCTGCACTGCGGCCAGCATCACACCACTCAGCGCTGACCATAGAGTGACGTGTCTAGGTATAGACGGGAACAAGCCGAAGCCGTGTCCGGGCGTACAGGGGGTTAATGATCTGCACTGATAATAGGCCCCCTGGTGCGCCGGCCTACTTCCGCGTTGTCGCCGCTTAGTGACGTCACCGCATCCGGGAGCTGCCGGGAGGCTGTGTGGTGACGTGTTGTTATGACAGGAGGCGAAGTTCAGAGCAGCTGAGGCAGCGGCAGGTGAGACCGCAGTGTGCGCTATAGAGCGGAGGATGAGCGTTATACCCGGGGAGCAGAGGAGGATGAGCGTTATATATACAGGGGGCAGAGGAGGCTGGGCATTATATATACAGGGGGCAGAGGAGGCTGGACATTATATATCCAGGGGCAGAGGAGGCTGGGCATTATATATATACAGGGGGCAGAGGAGGCTGGGCATTATATATACAGGGGGCAGAGGAGGCTGTACATTATATATACAGGGGGCAGAGGAGGCTGGATATTATATATACAGGGGGCAGAGGAGACTGGACATTATACATACAGGGGGCAGAGGAGACTGGACATTATATATACAGGGCAGAGGAGACTGGGCATTATATATACAGGGGGCAGAGGAGGCTGGGCATTATATATACAGGGGGCAGAGGAGACTGGACATTATATATACAGGGGGCAGAGGAGGCTGGGCATTATATATACAGGGGGCAGAGGAGGCTGGACATTATATATACAGGGGGCAGAGGAGGCTGGACATTATATATACAGGGGGCAGAGGAGGCTGGACATTATATATACAGGGGGCAGAGGAGGCTGGACATTATATATACAGGGGCAGAGGAGGCTGGACATTATATATACAGGGGGCAGAGGAGGCTGGGCATTATATATACAGGGGGCAGAGGAGGCTGGACATTATATATACAGGGGGCAGAGGAGGCTGGGCATTATATATACAGGGGGCAGAGGAGGCTGGACATTATATATACAGGGGGCAGAGGAGGCTGGACATTATATATACAGGGGGCAGAGGAGGCTGGACATTATATATACAGGGGGCAGAGGAGGCTGGACATTATATATACAGGGGGCAGAGGAGGCTGGACATTATATATACAGGGGGCAGAGGAGGCTGGACATTATATATACAGGGGCAGAGGAGGCTGGACATTATATATACAGGGGGCAGAGGAGGCTGGACATTATATATACAGGGGGCAGAGGAGGCTGGACATTATATATATACAGGGGGCAGAGGAGGCTGGGCATTATATATATACAGGGGCAGAGGAGGCTGGACATTATATATACAGGGGGCAGAGGAGGCTGGACATTATATATACAGGGGGCAGAGGAGGCTGGGCATTATATATACAGGGGGCAGAGGAGGCTGGACATTATATATACAGGGGCAGAGGAGGCTGGACATTATATATACAGGGGCAGAGGAGGCTGGACATTATATATACAGGGGCAGAGGAGGCTGGACATTATATATACAGGGGGCAGAGGAGGCTGGACATTATATATACAGGGGGCAGAGGAGGCTGGACATTATATATACAGGGGGCAGAGGAGGCTGGACATTATATATACAGGGGGCAGAGGAGGCTGGACATTATATATACAGGGGGCAGAGGAGGCTGGACATTATATATACAGGGGGCAGAGGAGGCTGGACATTATATATACAGGGGGCAGAGGAGAGCTGGACATTATATATACAGGGGCAGAGGAGGCTGGACATTATATATACAGGGGCAGAGGAGACTGGACATTATATATACAGGGCAGAGGAGGCTGGGCATTATATACAGGGGCAGAGGAGGCTGGGCATTATATATACAGGGGGCAGAGGAGGCTGGGCATTATATATACAGGGGGCAGAGGAGACTGGGCATTATATATACAGGGGCAGAGGAGACTGGACATTATATATACAGGGGCAGAGGAGGCTGGACATTATATATACAGGGGCAGAGGAGGCTGTACATTATATATACGGGGGGCAGAGGAGACTGGACATTATATATACAGGGGGCAGATGAGGCTGGGCATTATATATACAGGGGGCAGAGGAGACTGGGCATTATATATACAGGGGGCAGAGGAGGCTGGGCATTATATATACAGGGGGCAGAGGAGACTGGACATTATATATACAGGGGGCAGAGGAGACTGCACATTATATATACGGGGGGCAGAGGAGACTGGACATTATATATACAGGGGCAGAGGAGACTGGACATTATATATACAGGGGCAGAGGAGACTGGACATTATATATACAGGGGGCAGAGGAGACTGGGCATTATATATACAGGGGCAGAGGAGACTGGACATTATATATACAGGGGGCAGAGGAGACCGGACATTATATATACAGGGGGCAGAGGAGACTGGACATTATACACTGTGCACACGCTATAATATAGAGGCGATGGGTGTCCGTTGTGTGATATCGGGTGTTGATGTGAGGTCAGAACCAGGATCCGTGTTCCGTGTACTGCAGATAACAGATCTTCTTCTAGTTCCTGTTATCGGAGTTCTGCCTGGTGACCTATGGGAGCACATACACCCCTCATGTAACACACAGGATTACATGGGGGGGGGGGGGCTCTTTTAGGTGCTTTTCCCTGTGTTGTTTAGTTTCTATACGTTCTATGGAGCTGTGCGCTGTCCCCTAGAATGGCTGATAACAGAGAGCAGTCGCTCAGACAGAATTCTACAGCAAATGGCTCTGACATCTGCTCAATATGAGAGGCGAGGTGTCAGCCAATAGTAATACGTGGAACTGACCAGCGGGTGCCCTGTGTGCGTGTGTCATGGCTGGCGGTATGATTGGGGTGACCCACCCTCTCTGTATTAATAACACTATACTGGTCTCTGGAGGCGGTCAGCAGGTCCCCTGAAGGTACTGCTGACCCATGCTATCATGGATGAGATGGAACAAGAAGACCCTACAGCATCCTCCTTCTCCCCGTCGCTGGACCCGCAGCCAGACATGGGGACCCTCCCCACCTTGTACACTCTCCTGGTCTCCAGAGTCCTCCAGGTTAGTACATCTATCTCGTGTAGAAGGGACGGCACTCCTAGCAGCGAGCCTGTGTCGGTAGGTGGTGGCAAAGCCGAGGCGGGAAGATGAAAGTTGGTAGAAAATAGCATAATGATGTATATTGCTCTGACGAGTCACTACCGCGTGGCATCCACATACAAAGGATATATAACGCCCCGCGAGGATTTCATTGCTGGCACTAAAAATGTCAGGTGGGCGCTGCGAATGGTGTAAAGCTGTTCAGAAACGAGAGCTTTCAGCGCAGTTACATAATAATTACATATAAAAATGCTTGTTTTATACAACTAAAGCGCAATCTCTACCGCTTTCTAATAGACTTTGCGATTCAATTCCACTCCATTTTCAAGATGTGTGCTTGCCGTCAGTGAACGAGAACATTCAGAGGCATTATAAGAAAATGAAAATACTTCAATATTACTTCATTATAAATATATTACCAAATACCTTTCATTAGTTATAATGGCTAGTTTTGTCCAGGGAGCAGTCATTAGGAGAAATTAAAATGGCCGCCATCCTACTAGTCCACACAAAACCTGTCCTAATCACACAGGAGGACAAGTTAAAGAGCTGCGCCGTCCTCCTCTCTTACTTGTCAGGGATTATGATCCTAAATACAGATGATAAGATCTTCAGATGAATCTCTGTAGGAATGGAGTTCATGAGGAGACATGAAGTACAGAGAGGATAGTGGGGATGTAGATAATGAGCAGCAGCTCTTGTATGCAGTCTCCATTACCACAGTCTGTCCTGTCCGTCCTCTCTGTACTTCATGTCTCCTCATGGACGCCATTTCTACAGTGATTTAGCTGAAGATCTTATCATCTGTATTCAGGATCATAACCCCTGACAAGCAGAGCAGAGAGGAGGATGAGGCGGCTCTTTACCTCAGTGTTGTGAAGTAATTTGTCCTCCTGTGTAATTAGGACAGGTTTTGTGTGTACTAATAGGACAGCGGCCATTTTATTTCTCCTAATGATTGCTCCGCAGACAAAACGAGCCATTATAGCTAATGGTATTTGGGAATATATTTATACTAGTAATATTTAAGTATTTTCATTTTCTTAATTCCCGGAGAAGCCCTTTAAGCCTGTTTATAGCTGGTCCTGCTGTCAGCCGAGGAGTGGACACAGCTGTCTCCGGTGTAGACAATGCTCTGTGAGCTGCACACATCTCTCTGCTAGTTTGCTACAATGTATCAGTCCGGGCGGTTGTCCTCTTTGTTTCTGTTGTAACTTCTTAATACTTTGTAACGCAGTCACCGATGTAATGGGGGCTATCGGTTTGTGTCAATGTGTAGCCGGTGGGGGAGCGTGACTTCTGCGCTGCAGGTGTGGACTATAGCGCGGCCCGAGGTGGATGAGCAGACAAGATCTCTACCCCGACCTTCGCTCTGGTGGCGTAATTATTAGAGTCTGTGGGAACTGTGACAGGAGGTTTTTTACTTTTCTTGCATTGAGGAGAGACTGATGGAGTCATAGATGCAGTCATGGCCTCCAACTTTGGTTCTGTAGCTGTTTTGAAACTACAACTCCCATCAAGCTGGGAGTTGTGGTTTCAAAGCTGCAGGAAAGCTACACCTCAGTTATGTGAATGCCTTGAATTTTGCTGGAACTATATATATATATATATATATATATATGTAGAGAAGATGGCAGCACCGTATCCAAATGTTCCAAGCCGGGTGCAATGCCTGCCGGGACCAGCTAGTCCCAAAGTACAGACCAAGAAAAATAGCAGCACTCCGTATATAAAAGATGTGTCTCTCTATTCACCCATGTGGGCAATATGATGTCTGCTCCAAACAACTGAGCCTTTCTCAGGCTTGAGAAAGGCTCAGTTGTTTGGAGCCGAAACGTTGTATTGCCCACATGGGTGAATAAAGGAGACACATCTTTTTATATACGGAGTGCTGCCTTATTTTTCTTGGTCTGTATATATATATTTCTTTTTTTTAATGACTTTTCTGATTGTGATTTTTAATTTTTTCCTTCTCTTTCCCGTACATGATTATGGGGGCGGCCATCTTTACCGAGCTTTGTTAAAGGGGTTGTCAGAGATTTTGTCCATCCTCAGAATAGGTCCAACTCTCAGGACCCTGATGATCAGCTGTCCGAAGAGGCCGGAGCGCGCGGCCTCTTCCTAGGGTCAGGGATCTCGCATTCATTGTTCACATGGCCTAGGGCGGCTCAGTTCCATTGAAATGAATGGGCCTGGGCTGCAATACCAAGCACGACCACTATACAATGTACGGCGCTGTGCTTGGTAAGCTGCGAGGAGGTCACAGTGCTCACTGGAACCTTGTGTCCTCCTCAAAGAGCTGATCGGGGGGTGGTCTCGGGACTCCCTCCCATTTATATATTCATGGATTATCAGTATCAAAATGTCGGACAACCCTTTAACAGCATTCAGATATTTGCCTTAGAGCAGCCATAGGAACCTGTAGCCTGGAAGTGACTCATTGATTTCTATGGGAGAATGTTGTGGGCACGCTCTGTGACCCGTGCAGGGGCTGTGCCAAGTTTTAATGTTATCCCTTATCCACAGGAGGAGGGATACGTGGCTGATCTGTGGGGGGTCTGGCCACTAGTACCCCTGCTGGTCACTGTAATGGGGCCTGTGTTCCCTGTTGGGAGCAGTAGATGTGCATGCGTGTCTACCACTCCATTCAGCTCTATGGGGTTGCCGGAGATAGCCGAGCGCTTGTACTCTGCGATCTTCAGCAGCCCCATAGAGAATGAATGGAGCAGCAGGGCACTTGCCCGACCCAGTGCTCCAGCATGACGGGGGAGCAGGACCCCTGTTATTGGGGATCCCAGCAGTCAGACTCCCACCAATCAGTTAGTCATCCCTTATCTTCTGGATAGTGGAATAAGTTAAAACTTGGGACAAGCCCTTTATGACCTGGTCATTTAGGGGTTAAAGGGGTATTCCCATCAGGGACACTCATGGCATCATCAGATAGGTGCTGGTCCCACCTCTAGTACCCTCTCCTGTCTTCATAACTGGGCCCCCAAAGTGCAGGGGGAAAGCAGGATCTCTGAATTGCATTGGGGGTCCCTGTACATTCCTGTTGCTGTCCATATGGATTTATGATAATAATAATATTTATTTATATAGCGCCACCATATTCCACAGCGCTTTAAAAAGTAACAAAAGTAACTGTCTAATATACAACTGAAACACTAGGAGTCAGGGCCCTGCTCGCAAGAGCTTACACTCTATGATTTATCTTCATAAATGGATGTCTTTATGTTCCAGGTGGTGTCGGCTCTGCCAGAAGATTACCAACCAGGCCCAGATTTCTACGGCATGCACTGGGAGCCCATCGTCATCACCTTCTTAGTGGGACTGCTCTCTTTACTGATTTTCTTCTGGAGAACGTGTCTCTCGGTGAGTGCTCCATATTGTCCTCTAAAGCAGCGTCCCCCTCCTCTGGGTCGTCATATGTTGTGAAACTACAAATGATGACATTCCCAGCGGCTTCTCACATCCCGGTCCTCCTCTTCTAAACCTGTGAAATGGAATATACAGTATAGTATGTGCATACATGGAAACCGAGCAATATAGACTTACAGGGGAATTCCTATCTTACCAGACATCCACAGGAGACGCCAATCTGCCCCATAGAGCAGGTCCCATCTTTGCGATCCGTCCCATGGGAGATGGTGCCATCTTTGGGACCCCGCTCTCTGACAGAACAAGGGTCTGGTGAAGCACTCTGCTCTTTCCTTAACGTCCAGCCAGCATGAATTGCTACATCAGCTTAGGTCCCAACCCTACCTTATCTGGAGAAAAAGGTCCTGTGACCCCAAGTCAAGATGGCCACTTTCTTCAGTAAACTCTTTGGGAGTTATGGAGAGAGCTGGGCGCTGCCACCTGGGCACTAAAACCACTGGGGGAAGCGACTTCTTCCAGTCATCAGACAGGTTTCACAGGACCCCCTTTCTTTCAGTACGCGGTGGTCTTAGGGTGTGTGTGTGTCGGGGGGGTCACTCTTATTTGGCAACTATGACATAACCACAGGATGGGAATACCCCTTTAAAGGGGTTGTGTCATCTGAGACAATGGGAACATATTGCTAGGATATGCCCCCCTAGTCTAATAGGTGCGGGTCCCATCTCTGGGACCCACACTTATCTCGTAAACTGAGCAGGCAAAGTCCCGGAGGGCGCACCGTGCATGCGCGGCTGCCCTCCACTGATTTCTATGGGGCTGCCGAAAATAGTCGAGCGCTGCCCCCATTGTCTGAGATGGGAATACCCCTTTAACCTTTTTGACCGTGGAGAGATCTCTGAGCACATGCATTAGGCCGGAGGCTTTTCTTAGCAGTCTGCTAATCTTATTTCCCTCGTGTTCCCTTTCACTGCCCCCCCCCCCCCCCCCATCATGACCTTTGAAAGCTGTCATTGTAGACGCATGTGTAAGGGGACTTGGAATAGTAACACGTATGATCTGTTCTCTTGCAGGTGAAGAGCAGAATGTATCAAGGTAACACTTCTCCTGGTTGGGTATATATCTTCTGTGCTGCTGACCTTGGGTAGTGGAGTATCACAATGCTGCATCAGCAAAAGCACCGAGTAAAAAAAAAAAACCTGTCCCAGTGACTAAGCGGGTTCAGGGACGGCCTGCATGTTGGCGACCATTTATCTAATCGATCCATTAAAATGATCCTCATATGTACCAATGAATCAAAAATGATCTGCACTCTGGATGTAGAATTTATTTTTATCAAATTTCAGAAAAAACAAGTACATTATTGTTCGACATAATCTCCCCAGTCTCTACTGTTATAGGAAGGTCGCACAAGTGGTACCCTGGAACCGAACCCCCAGTTCGGTAAAAGGTTTTTTACAGTAGATATTAATTTCTGAAGTTATTACCCCAAGTCTCGCGAGACTTTGCAAAGTAATAACTTCGGCTCATCTGAGCCAATACATTCTAATACTGTACACTCGCTCTAACGACGTTTTATGCGAATCGACTTCGGATGTTTCGTCACTATGTCGTCAGCTTCTTCTCTGGTACCTCCTGAAACCACAGCACTTCCTCCTGGCTTATCTCAGCTGTAACTGCCATGTCTTTGATGTGGGCGCAACTCGCCCCAAACCGCGGGTTCTAACTACTTTTGGCCACCTGTGCAGAAATTTAGCATTTTCAGAACGGGAACTTTTCATACACATTGTTAAAAATCACAATTATTTAAATGCAACATGGATCGCTACCAGAAAAAATGTAAACTCCTATCTAGTGTAGATTAAAACAGTGAAAGCCTTTTCTTAATATTTAGCTTTCATGCTGAGATATAATGGCTTGAAGTCTGCACTACTGAAAGAGTCTGGTGACTATGTATCCCCTTCTGGTCTCTGTCAGGTGCAGTGTTGTCATCTGGGATAGTGACACTTAAGGGGCGTTATGTCATCAGGATCTCTCAGTAGTGCAGCCTCAAGCTTTGGGCCTGAAACATCCAAATCATTGTATCTCGTCATAGACTTTTCACATTGTTATTTGAATTTTCTTCCGCCCGCCCTCCGGTATCATGACTTGTGAACCATTTCCTTCCAGTGAGCGAGAAGCAGCTTGCTGAGAAGATCGCTGCGCTGGTGAAAGAGAAAAGCCAGGCTTTGGAAAAAATATCGGAGTTTGAACAAAAGGTAAATGGATAAAACTGCTTGAGGGGAGGTTGGAAGCTTCGCTGTGAGCTGCTGTTCATTTACTGTTGTTGCTCCACAGATAAAAGAGGCCAAGGAGTCTGAGGGCATGACCCAGCAGAAGAGCACGCACCTGCAGCAGGAGGTCACCACCCTCAAGGTAACAGCAGCTCCTTACAGGGCTAGACCTTTCCCCAAATCTCCAGCCATTTTAAATACAATATCCTGTTACTTTCTGGTCAGGGCTTCATTTTTTTTTTTTTTACAGAGCTCCAGATCCTCTCCATTGCTATAGAGTCCAATGATAACATTAAAGAGCTCTTCCAGGACTTTACTAGTGATGACCTTTCCTAAGAATAGGTCAGTGATGGCTAACCTCCGGCACTCCAGCTGTGGTGAAACTACGACTCCCAGCATGCTCCATTTATTTCTGTGGAGTTCTGAGAACAGCCAAGCAAGTGTGCATCTTGGGAGCTGTAGTTTTACCACAGCTGGAGTGCCAGAGGTTATCCATCACAGGGATAGGTCATCAATATCAGATGAGGGGATGAGCGAACTTGTGTTTTTACAAGTTCAGGGTTCGGGTTTTATTGCAATTCCGTTATGGATTCGTTACCACGGGCCATAACGGAATTCTATGACGGAATCCATAACGGAACACCTTTAAGAGGCATTCCGTCATTATAGAAGTCTATGGGCAGCATAACGGATCTGTCTGGTTTCCATTATGCAGGAGTCCTCTCTATGCTGCCCATAGACTTCTATAATGACGGAATGCCTCTTAAAGGGTTTCCGTTATGGATTCAGTCATAGAATCCCATTATGGCCCGTGGTAACAGAATCCATAACGGAATTGTAATAAAACCCGAACCTGGCCTTGTAAAACACAAGTTCACTCATCCCTAGAGATGAGCTGTTTTTACTGGCTGCAGAGCTGGAACCATGCATTGGTTATGTCTTGTGAAAATTGGCTCCAGTGTTCCTCATTATGCAAATGAGGGCTTCAGTGCACCAAAGGGTGTGGCCTAGCCTCTCAGTGCACCTTAGCTTTCCAGTGCTGACCCTGCCCCTTGGTGCACTGGAGCCCTCATTTGCATAAAGAATAAAAGTCAGCAGCATCTCATCAGTGGGGGTCCGACACCCGGGACCGTCACTGATCAGCTATTTGAGAAGGCAGTGGTGCTTCTGTGTGCGCCGCGGCCTTCTCTCTGCCTTTCCTAGGGTAGTGACTAAACATTCTTTGGTCATGTGGGGCTGAGAGCAATACCAAGCACAGTCTGTATACCAGGGCTCAGCAACCTCCTGCACTCCAGCTGTTCTGAAACCACAACTCCCAGCATGCTCCATTCACTTCTATGGGAGGTACAAGAACAGCCAAGCAAGTGTGGATGCTGGGAGTTGTAGTTTCACAGCAGCTGGAGTGCCGAAGGCTGCTGACCCCTGCTCTATACAATGTACGACGCTGTGCTCGGTAAGCAGCAGGAAGGCAGAAGCGCTTTGGGCTACCAGAACCATATTTGCTCTTTTGTTCATGTTGCTTTGGGCTGCATTTCCACTATGACAGCCCCGTTTACCAGGTTAGACAGTCCTCTCTTGTGTCTGACAGCCAGACAAGGAGCTTTAAACCCGCACTGGACATTTATAATTGGGTGGATTTAAAACCTAGAACCACGTGTCTTACATTTGTGGTGCATGGTCCTAAATAGGATTGGTATGTATATGTAGGGGATTTGGAGCTGTGTATCAGTAATATAGAGCTCCGAGCACTTTAAAGGTAATCTGATACCAGTTTTTGGGTGCATTTGCATGGCCGTATATTTCTGTCCACATCCGTTCTGCAAAAGACGCAGACAGTACACCGTGTTCTGCCCGCATCCGTACTTCCATTCTGTGGCCCCCACAAAAAAGAGAGCGTGTACTATTGTCTGTAATTGTGGACAAGAATCGGCATTTCTATCAGGAGAAGAACGTTCCGGCTGGTATCCGTGTTTTGCGGATCGGCAATTTGCAGACTGCAAAACCAGATACAGACGTGTGAATGGATCCTGATGCTCAAGGTTCTAACAGCTCCAGCGCATGCCAATAAGTCCACATATTCATGAGCTCCAGGTCTCTCCGCCCGCCTGCCTCTGATTGACAGTTTTTTTCCAACTGAATCAGCAGCAGGTGGGCGGGGAGAGCCAAGAGCTCATGAATATTCAGGACTCCTCGGCATGCGCTGCAGCTGTTGAGCCCAATATTTTAGCAAAATGGCTGGGACAATTAGTGACCCAGCATTTGGCTGAGGGGATCTGCCACTAATTTATGTAGCCCTTCTAAGAATTGTATTATCTCACAATTGTTGATTAATAAGAGAATATGGGGATCATTCAGGTGTTTCCGTGGGGTTTTCTCCGGGTTCTCCGGTTTTCTCCCACGCTCCAAAGACCTACTAATAGAGACCTTAGATTGTGAGCCCCATTGGGGGCAACCTGATTATAATGTCTGTAAATCGCTGCAGAATATGTCAGCGCTATAGGAGTACAATAAATATAAAAAACTAAAAATAAAAGAAGATTTAAAGCCCCTGCTTTCTCTTCATTCAGGCCACCATTAAGGATCTGAAGAACAACAACAAGCAGCTCGATGCCAAAATGAGGAACCTGCTGCATGAGATGGAGTCTCAGAAGGAACAGAACAAGCGGAAGCAGGAAATGGTGAGGAGGGGACGTGTGGTAACCTTTACTTCTGAGGTCAGGCCCCTTTAATAACTCATGCACGGCTCCTGTTAGGGGCTCGCTGTATGTACAGTACATTCACCTACACCTTTATAATGAAGATAGCATGGTTGTGGTGTCCCTCAGCCAGTCAAGGCATGAGGCACACATGATTAATGGGATGTCTGTCATCCTAACAGGCTCCCTATACATGCAGGACATATAGTTATCATACCTTTTCACTGTCACCGCTGCAGTTCCCCCCCCTTGTCATGTCTGTAAGATGGCAGACAGATTCTCAGACTTCCCTAAGCACAGTGCACTTTGATAATCCAAGACACTACTTCCCTGCTGTCTGATATACCAGTGCTGATCACGTCCGCTCTGTGTCCATCTTCTGTGGGGGGCATCTTAGACTATCGAAGCACGCTGCGGCAAAGCAATCTGGTGTTCATTTTACATGGTAATGAGACGAACCATCCTAGCAGCGACATTAAAAACGAGGGCACCAGGTATGTCAGCCGTACATTCTGCAGGTACAGTCAGTTTTTACTGGGAACTGGATTGTACAGTATGTGTTCTGTTTTATTTTTGTAAAGGCAGGGAATGCTTTGAAATAACGGAGTAACTAATATTCAAGTTTTATCCTACCACTGCCCCAATGCCGCTAAGGTCAGAGATTGGCAGGTAATAGGGTGCTGGAAGGAAACTGAGACCAATGGGGACAAAAATGGTGCTGATCCATCATGTTGGTGATATTCCTAGGTGGCCCGTCTACCCTTTTCAGCAGTTAATGTCATTGCAGGATAATATACAAGTAAAAACTTTCCTTTTTTTATTTATTTTTTTCTTTTTGCAGATCTATGAAGGGCAGAAATCTATAGAGCAACTCAAGGAGCAGTTTGTGCAGAACTCGGCAGAGCTCTCCGAGGTAGGTTTTACGGTGGCCATACGCCTTCAATAGCTGTCGGCCAACAGCCATCTCTCCCGACTACCCCCCCCCCCATCCCCATCCCCATACACCTGCGTGCTGGGCCCCATTCTGTGAGCCAGGTAGGAGAGTCACTAACAAGCAGTGTCTCTGATTAACTGTGTATTGGATCGTGATTTGAGGCCTGCATGTAATGCTTCGCTGCAGTGGAATTGGGCAGCGGATGGCACGTCCCCAAGCAATATCGGCTGTTTGCCAGGGCACTCAGGAGCCAGACCTGCAGCAGTCGGCTTACAACCAAAGTGACTTTGATATTAGAGGAGTGACAAGAGCACCACTGGTTTATCTGCAATGTCTATCAAACACTTGCATTTTGACTAATATCCTCATTTCTTTTTTTAGCTGCAAGTTGCATTAAACGAGGCAAAAATGAAAGAGCAGAAGGTTCGCAATGATCTCCGAATTTTGCAAGAGGAGAACGCTCGCCTGAAGGACAGTAAGGAGCAGGTACTTCTGGGACTTCTCATTCGTTGTCCTCTGCTGGGGTCTTCTTTACCATTGAGTGTTGTAACCTGGTGTCCATTGATTTGGGGGGGTGACTTTGGTGACCTATCTGTATATGAACTCTCTGTATGATAACATTTAGGGCTACATTGCCTTAAGAGACATTTCTTTACACGTTCTAGCTGCTGAAAGAAGCAGATGGATGGAGTGAGAGGCAGCGGGAGCTCGATGAGCAAATCAAGCTCCAGCAGAAATCTCACAAGGATCTAGAGGAAGTTATGGCCTACAAAGAAAATGAGATTGAGGTAAAAATCTTCTCTTCTGTGCACACCGTAGGTTATTTCCACACCTGTAAATGCACTTTAATTCTGAATAGGCCACAGCTTATATTAACGTTATGTTTCTTAGGTCCTGACTAACTGCATCATGCAACTGAAGCAGCTGGAAGAGGATTCTGGGGCTGGAGATGATAGCAGCTGGAAGCCGGCGGGAGATGGGGAGCTGGAAAATGGAGAAGTACCAGGTGAACAATGGCTCACTGACCCAGTACATATAAAGTGTGCTATACACCGATCAGTCATAACTAAGGATGAGCGAACTTTTGTTTTCAAAGTTCCCGTACGGATTCCAGTTACCGCAGACTTATGGTCCGTGGTCCAGAGATCCATAACTGCGGTAACCGGAAACCGAACGCGAGCTTCTAAGCTAACAGACGTTCGTTCATCCCTAGTCATAACATTAAAACCAATGACATGGCCAGACGACATGAGTCAGAGCATCTCCAGAAAGGCAGGCCTTGTGTGGTGTTACCGGTATACAGTAGTTGCTACATAAAAAAAGCGGATCAAGGTAGAATAACGAGTGTACATTGACTTGATCATGAGTGTCCAAGACTTAGAGATGTAAACTGTGAGACAAGGCTAACCCACCTGGTCCAGTCCCACACAAAAACTACTATAGCACAAATTGCTGACAATGTTTGTGCTGGCAATGATAGAAAGATGCTGCAAGAAAATTTAGATTAGCACATCCATAAAGCTAGCATGCAGTCAGCAAACAAAAACCTATGGCAGCACATCCCCTGTCTGAATGATAGAAAGATGTCAGAAGACACCGGACAATGCTGTATGGGGCAGTGTAGCTGCACACTGGTCGGAGAGCCCATGCTGACCCCTGTGCCCATGGTGGGCACATGAGTATCAGAGCTGGTCCATGGAACAACGAATGAAGGTGCCCCGGTCTGATGAATCATGTAGACGGACGGGTGTACATCACTTACCTGAAGAAGAGATGCCACCAGGATGCACAGTGGGAAGAAGAAAGCTGTTGAAGGCAGTGTGATGCCCTAGGCCAGTGTTCCTCCACTCAGAGCCCACCCACCAGTCATGTTTTTAGGATTTCCTTAGTATTGAGCATGTCTTATAATTAGTGTCAATGTATCAGGACTTAGCAGAGGTATTAATTCTGTGGGATATTCTCAAATCGTGACCGGTAGGTGGGCCCTGAGGACGGGCGTTGAGAAACGCTGCTCTAGGCAATGTTCTGCTGGAAACCTTGGATCCTGGCACCATGTGCATGTGACACATACTACCTACCTAACCATTGTACAAGTAGTCCCCTTCGTTACAGTGTTACTCCCTAATATTGTTTTTAATGTTATGGCTGATGGATTGTAAATGTATAGATATTATAGAATTGTCTGTTTTTGTGTCTGCCATGAGCTCATTGCTCCAGTTTAATTCCAGAGAAACGCAAGGAAAAGATGAAGATCCAAATCAAGCAGATGATGGATGTTTCCAGGGTAAGGAGGCTTTTCTGAACTTCTGAGTAAATGTTGGTGGTGACCATGGACTACGTTCAACCTGTTAACTTATGTTTTGTGAAGCACTGATCAGAGTGGACAGATTGGATTTTAGGTTGATTTGGGTTTTAAAGAGATTGTCTCACAAAGCAAGCTGTCCTAGTCATTACCTGATCGTCTTGGTTTGAGCCCTGAACTCGCTGGTATTAACGTCAGAGCTGGGGCAGCCACACAGATGAATGTAGTATCCAGTATACAGAGCTGTGTACAGAGGCCCCTACTCTGACAAATAGAAGGCAAAAATCACTGCGCGAAATGGCAGTAAATCTGCTAAACTACAGCAATATAGGTGCACGGGAAGAGTCTGTGAGTGTGTTGCACCCCAACTGCAACATCTCAGCCTAACTCTATGAGGCCTTTCTCAGGCATGCTGAGAAAGAGAGAGAGACGAGAGGAGAGAGAGATATATGAGCAATAGATGGATATGAGCGGTAGGTGGATAGATATGGGATATGAGCGATAGATATAGATAGGTGGATAGATAGGAGAAATAGATGGATGGATAGATAGAAAATATGGAAGGATGAGTTCATGAGGAGATTTCAGGGATATAACATAGTTTTGTGTAGGGATAATTTCTTGCCTTTTACTTTGTGTTTGATAATTCTCCTGAATTTCTCTGTCAGGTGAAAACAACGCTGTCGATCATCGAGGAAGAGAAGGATTTGTATCAGCGAAAACTGACCGACGAGATTTCTGCACGGCACGATCTGGAAGGTGCGATGAGAAAGTAGAAATACATTATAATGGAGATTTGTGATCTAAACCAGAGCCGATGTACAAGGGCTGAAGTATCACCTATAACGGGGTACTCAGTCCTCAGGATGCACTAGTGAAGCAGAGAGCTGTCTGCTCCCTGGAGTAGATTTCGGGTAAATGAGTCTGGCTGGGGGGCTCCTGCCTCTATACAGCATCCACTTTTTGGAAAAGTGACAAGGATGTGATAAGAAGCAAAATGGCACTTGTGGCAAAAAAACTGCATACCTTAACTGCAAAACTGCAAACCTTAGTGCATGACCCCCAACATGCGATAACGCTGTCTGCTACTCCTTCCCAAGTAAATCAACAGCTGAAACCTTCTGTTCTCTTTTGTATCCAGAGGAAATCAAGCAGCTTCAGCATGACACCGGCTCCCTGCAGTCCGACAAGACCCGACTGGACAACGAATGCAAAACTCTGCGCCAGAAAGTGGAGATTCTCACCGAGCTTTATCAGCAGAAGGAGATGGCGCTGCAGAAGTAAGACCGTGATTACCTCTACTTTCTCATACCTGTACCAGAGCCCTTGTGGCATCTTGTAACGTTCACAGCATTGGACGCGCTTGAGCTGAGAGACTGGGTTATCGTCCCCCATTGCTTTTTAGCTGTGGTTTAGAAACATTTAAACATTCCTGCTTTAGCAGATTCCAGGGTTTTTCATATTTGATTGGCCTGCTTTTTAACCCTTTAATTACCATCAGAATATACAGTGAATTTTTTAGAATACTTTTTGAATATAGTCGCTGAGAATGTAAATCACGGCCATTAATTACAGGGGTTTTGTGGAGTCTTACATGGGGCCTTGACCACCCTTGGGATCCTTTTCAATCAGAATGCATACCCTTCACAGCAGTAGCTGGCATAGGGACACTTATACATGTGTATCTAGTATTGGCTTAGCCCAGGGATGGGCAAACTGCAGCTCTCCAGCTGTTGTAAAACTACAACTCCCACCATGCCCTACTGTAGGCTGATAGCTGTAGCCAAACTGGGCATGCTGGGAGTTGTAGTTTTGCAACAGCTGGAGAGACGCAGTTTGCCCATCCCTGGCTTAGCCCATTAAAGTGAATTTAGCAGAGCTGAAGTATCGGATACAGTGGCAGCCAGGATCACAATTCACCACAGCATCTGAGGGGTTAAATGTCTGCGGTCGGCATATCCAACGCTATATCCCTTTAAATCAAAACTCTATCAGCCTAATATCTGCAGTTAATTAATTTTGTCTTCCAGAAAACTTACCCAGGAAGAGTATGAGAGGCAAGAAAAGGAGCAGAAGTTATCCGCAGCTGATGAAAAGGCCATCCTGGCCAGCGAAGAAGTCAAAATATACAAGTACGTCCTTTCACCTCATCACTGCTAGAGTGTCAGCTCTGCCTTTCAGTCCACGTTTGGTGAACGTATGGCCCAGAAAATCTGCCCAGTTATTCATCTTAGTTTTTAGAGAATTTGGCTACAAGTATGGTGGAGATTTTTCTCTTAAAGGGGTTGACAAGGTTATTTTTATTTTATACACCTGAATAGAAACGAGCCGTCCCATTGAAGCGAATGGGACAGCTTGTAATTACACCTGCTCTCCGATCCGTTTGCAACAGCGTCTAGGTAAGCAATGAAGGGAAGGCGGCTATGGTACTGCGTGCGACTTCTCTACAATCAGCTGGTGTCTGACCCCCGCCGATCTGATATTGATGACCTATCCTGAGGATAGGTCATCAATAAAAATATCTTGGACAACCCCTTTAAGAAAAGTAGACGCATTCTGTATGTCAGACATTACTTTCTTGTGCTGGTCCAATGATTTGCAGGCCTCTTACTGGTTGCCAGCCAGGGTATAAAAAGCTTTGCAGAGATTATATTAGAGCAGATGAGCCAGTTAAAGGGGAGTTGGTGCATTTGCCACAAGTTGCAGATCAAATATTTAATATATTATATTATATTAAACTAAAATGTTTATTTCTTTTACACTGAAGCTATGCACAGTTTAGTAATCTAGATACTTAGGGTCGCGATGCTGTCTGCTTGGTCCTCTGTCCTTTTATAACAGCGGCTTCATTGCACACAACAGGCAGCGTATTCAAGAAATGGAAGAGGAGCTGCAAAAAACCGAGAGATCCTTTAAGAATCAGGTAACGTCCGTTTTTATACATGGTGACTAAGAAAGAATGGTGCAAACTGATGGCCACGGTTTTCATAACTGAAAGAACATGGCACATATTTATTATCATGAAAAGACCCCGGGGGTCATTTATTATCCAGAAATCCGCCTATATTAGGCATATTTCTGCCACAGATGGCGGCGCAAATAATCTGCAATTTTCCCTGCTCACACCAGGTCCAGGCCATGGGCGGGGATGGGGACGGATCGGCAGACCCGTCTCGTTCATCATATTCTACGCCTGTTTTAGGCGTAGAAAAGGGTCTCAAATGTAGGCCAGCTTGGAAGCTGTCTTACATTTAGAAGCAGAGGTGGATACTCCAAACTTAGGTAAAGGCTGGCACCTCTTTATAACTCCAGCGGATCCACTGCCAGCTATGGGGGTTATCTAAAATGGTGGTCTTAGTAAATGACCCCCACTGTCTATCCAAGTTTTATCTGTACACTACAAGTGTTCGAGGTGAGCTCCATTAGTGACACTGCAGATGTTTAGGCAGTAGTCCAGTTATGTTCAGATCTCTGCCAGCATACCCTGGGATATCAGTGATGTGTTGTCTCAGTTTGTCCTTGTGGCTGGGGTAATGAGCAGATACACGGAGTTCTTGATGTAGCCCCACAGGAAGAAGTCACAGGGTTTTAGATCTGGTGACAGTGGAGGCCAGCACCACACTGGGGAATCAATTATTCAGACATGACCAATCCATTATTCTGGTAGTGTTTAATTCGGGTATCGGCAGACATCCGTATGGCAATGAGGAGGCGCACCATCCTGCTGATAGACTACGTTTGGCAGGTCTTCCTATATCTGTGGCATAAACCATTCTTTCCAGTTAGCAGCGGCCAGTGACATAATCGGCAAAAAAGAAGGGACTGTTCATTGCACAGAACACATTTATTTTGGAGACCCCCTTGTGCTCCGTTAGGGCACATATATTTTCTGAGCCCCAGATTCTGACATGGAGATTCACGGAGGTGAAAGCTAGGCTTATTGCTGAGCCCCAGCTTCTCGGCAAATTCATCCTCTTCCAGTCTGCCCTGCGAGTTAATGGAATGGTCACGGCATTTTGGTTTGCTGTCCAGTTTCAGCGTCATTTGTAATCTGTGCGGCTTACAGCGAAATCGTTTTAAAGGGAGTCTCACCCCCATATGGCCATATAGAGTGTTTACTCCGCCCAATAGCACAGACATAGTAGAATGTAAGGGTACCTTTATCTTTTACTTCATACTTGAAGTAGGTGTAAAAACGAAGTTTAATCCTTATGCAAATGAGCTCTTGAAGGTGCCCAGGGGCGGCGCTGACTGTATGGGAGCCCAGGCTGCGCTGCCTTTTTTGAACGATTCCACGCCCAGAACGCCCTCCGCCCTCCTATTCCCTTGTTTCAACCTACAGTCCGGCCAAGATCCCGCGCCTGCGCACTGTCTCACCAGGCGGGGCGTGCGCACTGCGATGCCTATTGTGGGCACGGCATCGCTTTAATTAATGCGCATGTGCCGGCGAACGGACCGAAACCAGCCGCAAGAGGGCGTTCGCCATGCGCATTAATTAAAGCAATGATCCCGGCCCGATGAAGCAGTGCGCAGGCGCGGGATCTCGGCCGGACAGAAGGGTGGGAAAAAAGGGAATAGGAGGGCGGGTATAAGCACAGCCTGGGCTCCCATACAGTAAGCACCGCCCCTGGGCACCTTCAAGAGCTCATTTGCATAAGGATTAAACTTCGTTTTTACACCTACTTCAAGTATTAAGAAAAAGATAAAGGTACCCTTACATTCTACTATGTCTGTGCTATTGGGCAGAGTAAACACTCTATATGGCCATATGGGGGTGAAAGACTCCCTTTAAGAAGATCCTCCATACCGTGGTTTGTGGCACATGTTCCATACCAGTCGGCCCGGGCCACTTTCTAGGACTATGCTCGGATGTGGCTCGAATTCTGTCCCCCGTCTCTTTCGGCCAGGATTTTTCCCATGACATAAACAACCAGTGGTTTTTGAATTGCTTCACCCAACAGAGCAGGTTTACCAAATTTATTCTGAAAATTTCGCAGCATTCTCACACCACTCCCCGTTTTTGCAGATTCCGAGACGCGAAAGGCTTTTCCTTGCTGCGATGACTCCTTCTTGAACCTGCCTTTTGTGTACAGATTTAAAATAACCACAAAGGAGCAGATTCATGAAAAGAAAACGAACGTTTTTTTCCATGGCAGCCAATCATAGCACGGCTTTCTTTTTTCAAGAGTAGCATTAGTTTACTGCCGGCACCAACCTTTGTGAATCCCCCTGTGCAGGGTACATCTGGCTCTATAGCAGAGAAGCTGACTGCTAGCTTACTGGCCTCTGTCCCCTCCGGCCTCCGCAAAAACGGACACTTGACAGATGATAATAAAAATGTTTATTTTTATAAAACCTACATATTCTGCAGCGCTGCACAGTTAGGGAAGTAATGAGACAGAAGAAGATCCGAGCCCGGAACGGTGGCCCTGAGTGTCTGTTTCATTGCGGAGGAGGAGACAGGACACCGCCAGACTCTTCTGACCGCAGGCTATACCCTGGCAGAGCAAAGCGTTGTTGGATCTGAGCATACCTGGGCATCTGCCATTGGGGGACACGTTGGTGGTGGATAAAACCAATAATGAATGGCATCTGCCAAAATGTAACCTATATGAGGCCAGCCTAAAGGAATTGTCTTTTTATAAATCTAATACTCCCCACGCTCTCCTGGTTCCTGCTCCCTGGCCTTCCAGTTCCCATCTGCAATCTTCCAGATGGGCATCACCCCCTGAGACCCGTCATTGGCTGTATCAGCACATGTGACCCCATCCGTTGGGAGACTTACAGATGGGAACTGAAAGACCAGTGAAGAAAGCCTGGAAGCTGAAACCAAGCAGCAGGGAAAGGGCGAGTATGGATTTCTTCACAGGTCCCAAAGTCTGGGGCATTAGATAAAAAAAAACAAAAAACTGTACAACCCCTTTAAGATGCAGCCAATATACCAGATTACGGGTACAGTATTGATGTGTATATGGACAGTCAGTGCTGCCAGAATGTAATGTTCTTTCATGTTTCTGATTTATTTATTTTTTCTTTACTTTTTCGATTCTCAGATTGCATGCCATGAGAAAAAGGCGCATGAAAACTGGGTGAGTCCGACAGATATTGGTATGTGGCGCTATCGGCCTCATAGAGGTTGTCCTGTATGGAGGATCTTAATAATAATGGCCCGTCCTCAGGATAGGTCATCAATAGAGTTGAGCGAACTTCTATTTTTAGTTCGGCATCCAAAGTTCGGGTTATCGTAGCATCCCGTTATGGATTCCAAATGCCGTTATGGTCCGCGGTAGCGGAATCCATAACGGGATGCTACGATAACCCGAACTTTGGATGCCGAACTAAAAATAGAAGTTCGCTCAACTCTAGTCATCAATATCAGACCTCCGCCACGATCAGCGGGGCTGATTACTGCAGCCTGCGGCCATTCACTACAGTGGGAGCTGCTCTGTCCTCTACACATGGGATGAAGCTGTGTAATTCCAGTGACAACCTCTGGACCTACCTTAACACAGCTGATCGCAGGAGGTCGGGTCCCAGCCAGTCAGATATCGATGGACTATCCTGCGGATTGGGCATTAATATTGAGATAGCGTTGAAAACCCCTTTAAGGCTCCATTGCGTTGTTTCGTTGCCATTATATATGGAATTGTTGCCTCGTGTGGGTCTACACATTGTCTGATCATTTCTCCTCTGCTTATTTATTTTTACCAGCTCACTGCTCGGACGGCAGAAAGGACTTTGGCAGAAGAGAAACGAGAGTGTGCAAACTTAAGGCAAAAGTGAGTCCATTTACCAACCTCTTGCATAAGAACAGAGGCCTTTTTTCTCTAAATATTGTTTTCTGGACCAAGAATGGTTGAAGGTTCTGCAGATCTTTGTGACACTGTAAAGCCCAGTGTCTTGCGTTTGATCCGTCAGGACCCTATTGTTCAGGACAGATAGTCTCTGTTTGTCTGTCCTATTGAAAAAACATTATGGCAGAAAAATGTGAAATGAAGGCAGTTTTACTCATGATTGGAGGTTGTAAAACTTGGGATCCTTTGGGGGGGGGGGGTAGGATTTCGGGGGGTATTTGTAATTTGACCTGTGTCTCATTCTGGATGCAATTGCAAAAAGCGAAGGCAAATAACTTTGGAAATCAGAACCGCCTCTGAGAGGAAAGGTGTCCAGTCTGTGGCTCTCCAGCTGTTGTTAAATTACAACTCCCAGCCTACCTTGAGCCATGCTGGGGGATGTAGGGTAGCAACAGCTGGAGAACCATAGATAGGACTCCACTTTTACAGTATGTGGCTCTGGTGGCAACTTTTCTCTTGTGGGAGACAGTTTTGGTGGGTCCAGCAACCTCCAGCCCTCCACCTGTTTTGAAACTACAACTCCCAGAATCTTCCTTTCACATCTATAGGAGTTACAAAAACAGCCAAGTAAGTATGCATGCTGGGAGTTGTAGTTTCACAGCAGCTGGTCTGATCTCTGATGTGTGTAGAAGAGTTCCAACTTTCCTAGTCGGAGGATGTCTGGAGAAGGAAGGATCAGGCATGTTGGATCTCAGCTGATGTCCAATATCTGATTATTCCATTGTGCCTTGGCAGTCTTATGTACGTCTGCCCGGGAGATCTGTAGATTCATGTGATTTAAGCCACAGATAAAAATCTTCCTCTAATTGTATCGAAAATTCCCAATTACAGATTAATTGAAGTTAACCAAAGGGTCGCAGCTCTCCAGAGGCCGTCCATAGTAAAACCGACTCCAGGAAGACCTGATCACCAGCCCCCTCCGAGGAGAGGTAGGTCATGGTAGAAGTTTTGTATGATCCCTTAAAGGGAGTCTGTCACCAGAATTGGACGTTACACACTGCTTACACGTGGCTCTAGCACAACTACCCATGATTCCAGTGGTACCTTTGTTCTTTTATTGTGACTTTCAGCAGCTGAAAAAACACAGTTTAATCCATATGCAAATGGAGCTCGCAAGTGCCCAGGGGCGGGGTTTGTGGTGTAGGTGCCCAGGGGCGGGGTTTGTGGTGTAGGTGCCCAGGGGCGGGGTTTGTGGTGTAGGTGCCCAGGGGCGGGGTTTGTGGTGTAGGTGCCCAGGGGCGGGGTTTGTGGTGTAGGTGCCCAGGGGCGGGGTTTGTGGTGTAGGTGCCCAGGGCGGGGTTTGTGGTGTAGGTGCCCAGGGGCGGGGTTTGTGGTGTAGGTGCCCAGGGGCGGGGTTTGTGGTGTAGGTGCCCAGGGCGGGGTTTGTGGTGTAGGTGCCCAGGGGCGGGGTTTGTGGTGTAGGTGCCCAGGGGCGGGGTTTGTGGTGTAGGTGCCCAGGGCGGGGTTTGTGGTGTAGGTGCCCAGGGGCGGGGTTTGTGGTGTAGGTGCCCAGGGGCGGGGTTTGTGGTGTAGGTGCCCAGGGGCGGGGTTTGTGGTGTAGGTGCCCAGGGGCGGGGTTCGTGGTGTAGGTGCCCAGGGGCGGGGTTCGTACTGGGGATGACACAACAGACTTACATGGCAGGACAAGCAAGAGGCTGGGGAGGAGTAATGTGAAAAAAAGGCAGAGTGGCCTGGGCACCTACATCACGAACCCCGCCCCTGGGCACCTACACCACGAACCCCCCCCTGAGCACTTACGAGCTCTATTTGGTGACAGACTCCCTTTAAGAAGGGTTCTAACCATGTTGTCTGCAATGCTCCAAATCTTAAAATTTCGTCTAAAAGCAAAAAAATAAGAAGACGTGACTCATGGTGGTATCCGAGTCTTCCTCTTCTCCCTCCAAATGACAGAAGACTCCTTTTATTAGCAAACACCTTACAACCTAAAAATACAAATGAGCCAATACCATCGTGAGTGATGTATATTTCCTCATACTATGCATCTGGACACAATTAGGATACTCGAATGCGGGAAATCCAAAGCTAAAGAATTCCTTTGTCTACATACATGAGGTGCTCTCTGTAGCCATCTAGCTTTTATACCAAATATTGCAATTTAGGTATAGCCAAGAATGAATTATGTTTAATTAATTCCACTGTATCAGATACAGTCTGTTCTCCTGACAACTTCTAACCTTCTGTACTGGTAACTTCCACTAGGGGGAGTTTTGGATCTGACCACATTATGCTTTACTGTACAAATCCATGCAGTATTGTTTTGAGCTCCCCCTGGTGGTGGCTGCAGGCAGCCGTAGTTTTATAACTTTAAAAGGGATTTGTCGGCTCTCCTGCTTTTCTAATAAATACTTGTCTTCCCAATAAAATTGCAGCATTATTTTTTAGAACTCTGCGCTGTGCCATTCCTCTGTTACAACTCCTTTATTTTTACATTTTTGGTGCTTTGTTCCTTTTGGTTATCCGCATTAAATTTTGAAGTATTGCATTATAATTTCACACTTATATCCTACTGTGTAAACATGTTCTCCCCATTCTCTAATATTTCACTTTTTCCCACTGAAATTGTAGGTACGCTGAGTAGGGACGGCTCTTTTGGCCCTTCACCAGTAAGTGGGGGAGCCCCTTCCCCTCCGATAATGATGGACGTGTCTGTACGATCCGCCTCAGCCAACCTCAGCCGATCAGAGGACATGAAAGGTAAGTTCTCCATAAGTACACGGATCTATATAGAATATTCTCTGCTCCGGAGCAATGTGGGGAAAAAATCAAGTTTTGAAAAATAGAAATCTGTCCTTGTTATCTTGTATTGACCCTGTATTTTACATTATATTTCCTTTTTTTTTTATTGGAAACAGCAATTTTCTTTAGACCTACTTTAAGGGGCATCTGTCAGCAGATCTGTCCCTATGACACTGGCTGACCTGTTACATGTGCACTTGGCAGCTGAAGGCATCTGTGTTGGTCCCATGTTCACATGTGCCCGCATTGCTGAGAAAAATGATGTTTTAATATATGCAAATGAGCCTCGAAGAGCAACGGGGGCGTTACCATTACACGTAGAGGCTCTGCTCTCTCTGCAACTGCCGCGCCTTCTACACTTTGACAGAGCCATGCAGGCAGGTCACATTTGCACTGTCTGGCCCTGTCAATCAAAGTGAAAAGGGAGCTGGTAGGTGTAATGGCAACTCCCCTGTTGCTCCTAGAAGCTCATTTGCATATGTTGCACATGCAACATGTCAGACAGTGTCATAGACACACATCTGCTGACAGATGCCCTTTAAGCGACTTGTGAAATGGTCTGTGCAGATACAGAAGCAGCAGTGGATGTGAGAATAGTGAGTGCAGCTCTGCAGTATAATACAGGATGTAACTCAGAATCAGTACAGGATAAGTAATGTATGTACACAGATACTCCAGAGCTGCACTCACTGTTCTGCTGGTGGAGTCAAATACAGGACAAATAAAGGATGTAACTCAGGATCAGTACAGGATAAGGGCTCATGCGAACGTGTGCTGGCCGTTCCTTTAATTGGAGACCGCAAGTGCAGATACAGAAGCAGCAGTGGATTTGAGAATAGTGAGTGCAGCTCTAGAGTATAATACAGGATGTAAATCAGGATAAATAAAGGATAAGTAGTGTATGTACACAGTGACTGCACCAGCAGAATAGTGAGTGCAGCTCTGCAGTATAATACAGGATGTAACTCGGATTCAGGATGGGTAATGTAATGTATGTACACAGTGACTCCACCAGCATAATAGTGAGTGCAGCTCTGGAGTATAATACAGGATGTATCTCAGGATCAGTGCAGGATAAGTAATGTATGTACACAGTGACTGCACCAGCAGAATAGTGAGTGCAGCTCTGGAGTATAATACAGGATGTAACTCAGAATCAGGATAGGTAATGTAATGTATGTACACAGTGACTCCACCAGCAGAATAGTGAGTGCAGCTCTGGAGTATAATACAGGGTGTAACGCAGGATTAGTACAGGATAAGTAATGTATGTACACAGTGACCCCACCAGCAGAATAGTGAATTCAGCTCTGGAGTATAATACAGGATGTAACTCAGGATCAGTACAGGATAAGTAATGTAATGTATGTACACAGTGACTCCACCAGCAGAATAGTGAGTGCAGCTCTGGAGTATAATACAGGATGTAACTCAGGATCAGTACAGGATAAGTAATGTATGTACACAGTGACTGCACCAGCAGAATGAGTGCAGCTCTGAAGTATAATACAGGGTGTAACGCAGGATTAGTACAGGATAAGTAATGTATGTACACAGTGACCCCACCAGCAGAATAGTGAATTCAGCTCTGGAGTATAATACAGGATGTAACTCAGGATCAGTACAGGATAAGTAATGTAATGTATGTACACAGTGACTCCACCAGCAGAATAGTGAATTCAGCTCTGGAGTATAATACAGTGCATGTATGTAGAGAATAATTTCCTTATATAGATCTTATTCATATATATGTAGTAAAGAATATTTGTGTAAGCATTGTGTTTTTGTATGCGGTGTGTGAACTGGATCCCACACAGTCTACCAGCGATGCTCTCATCTGGGGGGAAACATGTGACACTTCTTGGCTTTCCTTGGGTTTGCATTTTCTTTGATACTCCTCCATGACCTCACCCAGAAAGCTTGTTGAGTAATGATGTGGTCATGTTCATTCTGCATCGAACTGTCTGGAAGGAAGAAACCAAAAGGGAGATATTAGCAGAGCAAATATGGGACTGAACCTTTGTCCCAAATTACTTAAACCCTTCAGTCACTGCTTGGTTTCTTTAAGGTTCTCATGAAGTCACATTTATGAAATAATTCAGTCTGTTTTCACTGATTTAGCTCAGATTTGGGGTCTGCTTGTCATTTATATTAAAACCACAAATCATAATGAAAGTTGCCGTATCCACCCTGACTTGTTCAGCTTTGCTTTTTGATATAGGGCCAAATCGCTTGCATAGTCATAACTATAAAAGATAACTGTCGACCACCACTAGGGGGAGCATACTGTATTTACATTGAACCCAATAATATCATAGAATACAGTAATTGTCTTATTGACCCCTAGTGGTGGCTGCAGGTACCACAATTTAACTGTGTGGGTAGATGGGATTTGAGGCTCTGTATTATGAAATGGAGCTCCAACTGCAATCAAGTTATATTAAGAAATCGGGTCAGCATTTTGGTTTAAAAACGACATAATGATAAAAGTGGGTATTCGGTTACTTGACGTATGAACTCTCATCACCCTGCCACCGCTATAAGTTCTTCCCAGTAGGAAGCAGTGGTTTATAAATCTTATTTCTGCTCTGTGAAGGTGGAGCTGATACTTCCGGACACAGACACCCCCATCCTGAGATTTCTGGAAGAACTTCTGCACCTGGTAGGTTATAACTAATATAATACTGCACCTGTGTACAAGAATATAACTACTATAATACTGCACCTATGTACAAGAATATAACTACTATAATACTGCACCTATGTACAAGAATATAACTACTATAATACTGCACCTGTGTACAAGAATATAACTACTATAATACTGCACCTGTGTACAAGAATATAACTACTATAATACTGCACCTGTGTACAAGAATATAACTACTATAATACTGCACCTGTGTACAAGAATATAACTATAATACTGCACCTGTGTACAAGAATATAACTACTATAATACTGCTCCTATGTACAAGAAAATATCTACTATAATACTGCTCCTATGTACAAGAATATAACCACTATAATACTGCCTCTATGTACAAAAATATAACTACTATAATACTGCCCCTATGTACAGGAATATAACTACTATAATACTGCTCCTATGTACAAGAAAATATCTACTATAATACTGCTCCTATGTACAAGAATATAACCACTATAATACTGCCTCTATGTACAAAAATATAACTACTATAATACTGCCCCTATGTACAGGAATATAACTACTATAATACTGCTCCTATGTACAAGAATATAACTACTATAATACTGCTCCTATGTACAAGAATATAACTACTATAATACTGCTCCTATGTACAAGAATATAATTACTATAATACTGCTCCTATGTACAAGAATATAACTACTATAATACTGCTCTATGTACAAAAATATAACTACTATAATACTGCTCCTATGTACAAGAATATAACTACTATAATACTGCTCCTATGTACAAGAATATTACTACTATAATACTGCTCCTATGTACAAGAATATAACTACTATAATACTGCCTCCTATGTACAAGAATATAACTACTATAATACTGCTCCTATGTACAAGAATATAACTACTATAATACTGTCCTATGTACAAGAATATAACTACTATAATACTGCTCCTATGTACAAGAATATAACTACTATAATACTTCTCCTATGTACAAGAATATAACTACTATAATACTGCTCCTATGTACAAGAATATAACTACTATAATACTGCTCCTATGTACAAGAATATAACTACTATAATACTGCTCCTATGTACAAGAATATAACTACTATAATACTGCTCCTATGTACAAGAATATAACTACTATAATACTGCTCCTATGTACAAGAATATAACTACTATAATACTGCTCCTATATACAAGAATATAACTACTATAATACTGAAATAATGTCCATATGTTAATGAATTACCAGTAAGAAATATAATGGAAATGAAGCAATAATAATATATTCTTTCCTCTCCAATGGATCTCGGTCATTCCAATGCAGTGTTAAACAGTGGTCCCAGAACATCGTCGCCCTCTATGGGTGTGGATGGATTGGTGAGTACTGGGGACGTCCCCTCTCCCGTCCTCTATTATCTCTTTGTAATCATGTTGCTCTTTGTATTTGTTCTCTCTAAATTAATTTCTTCTTGTAAAATAAAAAGCCAATCCCATCTAATGAGTCTGAGGTGCCCAGTTTGCCTGCTAGTTCTTCCCAGTCCGAGGAACCTGCTCCAGTAAGTATTTAGCAGCCATGCATGGGGTTGGTGCTCTCCTGCTACTTCTGCTGGTGAAGAGGTAAACATAGACTTCTAACCTTGCATGTGTTGCTTCCCTTTGCAAGGAGTGCTCAAAGGGCTTTTCTCGCCTGCTTTATAATCTGCCCTCCCAGTGTGTATATAACACACCTCTTCATTAGTGGGGGGGAGGACTTTTGTAACCATATGTGACAGATAATTAGTAATTGTAGCAATTTAACATTTTAACCATTTAGTTTTTGATTTTGATTAGTGTGACTAAACTTACACCCAGCCTGACTTTATTAAATAAGGCTGACATGAGACCTGTGTGTTCTGCCTCCCCCTTCCACTCATAGAGAAAGCCTGTGAGTACTGCTCTCCATACACACTCATAGAGAATGCCTGTGAGTCCTCATTACCATCATAGAGAATACCTGTGAGACCTCCTTCCCCCAACCATCATAGAAAATGCCTGTGAGTCCTTCTTCCTCTACCCATCATAGAGTGCCTGTGAGTCCTTCTTCATCTACCCATCTACCCATCATAGAAAATGCCTGTGAGTCCTCCCCCCATCGTAAAAAAAGCCTGAGATTCTTCCTTACCCCACCCATCATAGAGAATGGCTGTGAGTCCTCCTTACCCCTAACATCGTAAGAAAAGCCTGTGAGTCCTCCTTACCCACCCACTCGTAAAGAAAGCCTGTGAGTCCTCCTTACCTCACCCACTCATAGAGAATGCCTGTGAGTCCTCCTTACCTCACCCATCATAGAGAAACCTGTGAGTCCTCCTTACCTCACCCATCATAAAGAATGCCTGTCCACCCATCATAGAGAATGCCTGAGTCCTCCTTACCTCACCCATCATAGAGAATGCCTGTGAGTCCTCCTTACCTCACCAATCATAGAGAATGCCTGTGAGTCCTCATTACCTCACCCATCATAGAGAATGCCTGTGAGTCCTCCTTACCTCACCCATCATAGAGAATGCCTGTCCACCCATCATAGAGAATGCCTGTGAGTCCTCATTACCTCACCCATCATAGAGAATGCCTGTCCACCCATCATAGAGAATGCCTGCGAGTCCTCCTTACCTCACCCATCATAGAGAATGCCTGTGAGTCCTCCTTACCTCGCCCATCATAGAGAAAGCCTGTGAGTCCTCCTTACCTCACCCATCATAGAGAATGCCTGTGAGTCCTCCTTTCCTCACCCATCATAGAGAATGCCTGTGAGTCCTCCTTTCCTCACCCGTCATAGAGAATGTCTGTGAGTCCTCCTTTCCTCACCCATCATAGAGAATGCCTGTAAGTCCTCCTTACCTCACCCATCATAGAGAATGCCTGTGAGTCCTTACCTCACCCATCATAGAGAATGCCTGTCCACCCATCATAGAGAATGCCTGTGAGTCCTCATTACCTCACCCATCATAGAGAATGCCTGTCCACCCATCATAGAGAATGCCTGTAAGTCCTCCTTACCTCACCCATCATAGAGAATGCCTGTGAGTCCTTACCTCACCCATCATAGAGAAAGCCTGTGAGTCCTCCTTACCTCACCCATCGTAGAGAATGCCTGTGAGTCCTCCTTACCTCACCCATCGTAGAGAATGCCTGTGAGTCCTCCTTACCTCACCCATCATAGAGAATGCCTGTGAGTCCTCCTTACCTCACCCATCATAGAGAATGCCTGTAAGTCCTCCTTACCTCACCCATCATAGAGAATGCCTGTAAGTCCTCCTTACCTCACCCATCATAGAGAAAGCTTGTGAGACCTCCTTTCCTCACCAATCATAGAGAATGCCTGTGAGTCCTCATTACCTCACCCATCGTAGAGAATGCCTGTGAGTCTTCCTTACCTCACCCATCGTAGAGAATGCCTGTGAGTCTTCCTTACCTCACCCATCATAGAGAGCCTGTGAGTCCTCCTTACCTCAACCATTCTTAAAGAAAGCTGGTGAGTCCTGCTTCCCCCACACACTTGTAGAGAAGGCCTGCAAGTCCTGCACCCCCCACCAATTATAGAGAATGCCTGTTAGTCCTGCTCTTGCTGCCCATTCGTAGTAGTGACATCTACTGCCCATAAAATTTGGATTCTGCTGGTCTTCCCTGCCCATTGCCTTCCACTGCACAATTAATTTCTCAGTATATGTCGGTTTTTCTACAGTCTACTCCCAGGGTCTTCTCCTGCACTAGTGTCTCCTATTGGCCAAAATGGCACAGAAAATATTGTGCTACCTGTGCCCTGGGTTGCAGCATCACTGTGCTTTCTGCATTGATCTGCTTCACTGCCCGCACCCTGAGTGACAGCTGTAGCATCCAACCAGGAGACTACTACAGCTGCCATCAGAGGGAGGAACTGTGAATTTGCCCAATGCATAGAGCTCTTCGCACTGAAGCTTCACCCTGGGCACTTGCAGGAGCAGATTCTGGCAGAATAAAATGTCATATTCACACTACCCCTGATAATAAAAGCTCTCACCATCCTCTAACTAGGACTGTCAGCAGTTTAGCTTGGACAGAACTGCTGACAGACTTCCTTCAATGCATACACAGCAGCCTTTCAATCACTGTTGAGAGAGGCAGGAGCATTCGGATACATAACGGCACGATGTTTTTTTTTTCCTGTACCTTGCATAAAACAGCATATATAGCTGACAGCTCCGCTTTACATTCGTCCTCGGTGTTTTATATCTGATGCGGATGTCTTCTGGGGTTGCATTGAGGCGCGAGGTTCAGGAAGTTGTAGCTTTGCTGCTGGTGGAGGAGCCAGAGGTTGACGTATAATTCAAACACTTTTTTGAAAACATTCAGCCTCCAAACCGAATTATTTAGAATCTGCTGCTGTACCACTGCGGTAGAAATGCTGGATGAGCCATGTTGTTTTTGGCCAGCATTACTTAACCACTTCAGCCCCCCTAGCTTAAACACCCTTAATGACCAGGCCACTTTTTACAATTCCGCACTACACTACTTTCACCGTTTATTGCTCCGTCATGCAACTTACCACCCAAATGAATTTTACCTCCTTTTCTTCTCACTAATAGAGCTTTCATTTGGTGGTATTTCATTGCTGCTGACATTTTTACTTTTTTTGCTATTAATCAAAAATTACCGAAATTTTTGCAAAAAATGACATTTTTCACTTTCTGTTGTAAAATTTTTCAAAAAACTACATTTCTATATAAATTTTTCTCTAAATTTATTGTTCTACATGTCTTTGATAAAAAAATCCAATAAGTGTATATTTATTGGTTTGGGTAAAAGTTATAGCGCTTACAAACTATGGTGCAAAAAGTGAATTTCGGCATTTTGAAGCAGCTCTGACTTTCTGAGCGCCTGTCATGTTTCTTCAGGTGCTAGAATGTCAGGAAAGTATAAATACCCCCAAATTACACCATTTTAGAAAGAAGACACCCCAAAGTATTCGCGGAGGGGCTTGGTGAGTTCATGTATCATTTCATTTTTTTCACAAGTTAGCGGAAAATGACACTTTCTGAGAAAAAAAAAAAAAAGTTTCAATTTCTGATAACTTCTGGCAAAAAAAAAAAATCTCAGACGGACTCACTATGCCCCTCAGTGAATACCTTGGGGTGTCTACTTTCCGAAATGGGGTCATTTGTGGGGTGTGTTTACTGTTCTGGCATTTTGGGCGGGCTAAATTGTGAGTCGCCATGAAACCTAAAGGTACTCGTTAATTTAGCCCTTTGCACTCAGGCTGCAAAAAGTGTCACCATGTGGTATCGCCGTACTCAGAGAAGTAGGGCAATGTGTTTTGGGGTGTATTTTTACATACACCCATGTTGGGTGAGAGAAATATCTCTGTAAATTGTCAACTTTGTATAAAATTTTTTAAAAGTTGTCGCTTACAGAGATATTTTTCACACAAAGTATGGGTATATATAAAAATACACCCCAAAACACATTGCCCTACTTCTCCTGAGTACGGCGATACCACATGTGTGCCACTTTTTGCAGCCTGGGTGCGCAAAGGGGCCCTAAAACCAATGAGTACCTTTAGGATTTCACAGGGCATTTTTACGCATTTGGATTCCAGACTTCTTCTCACGCTTTAGGGGCCCCTAAAATGCCAGGGCAGTATAAATACCCCACATGTGACCCCATTTTGGAAAGAAGACACCCCAAGGTATTCTGTGAGGGGTATGGTGAGTTCATGTAAAATTTTATTTTTTGTCACAAGTTAGTGGAATATGAGACTTTGTAAAAACAAAATTAAAAAAACAAAAAAACAATTTCCGCTGACTTATGCCAAAAATAAAAATTCTGTGGACTCACCATGCCCTCACAGAATACCTACGGGTGTCTTCTTTCCAAAATGGGGTCACATGTGGGGTATTTATACTCACCTGGCATTTTAGGGGCTCCCTAAAGTGTGAGAATCCAAATGCATAAAAATGGCCTGTGAAATCTTAAAGGTACTCATTAGTTTAGGCCCCTTTGCATTCAGGCTGCAAAAGTGTCACACATGTGGATCGCAGTATCAGAGAAGTAGGGCAATGTGTTTGGGTGTATTTACATATACCCATGCTGCGTGTGAGAAATATCGCTGTAAACGACAACTTTTTAAATTTTTTATTCAAAGTTGTCAATTTACAGAGATATTTCTCTCACTCCAGTATGGGTATATGTAAAAATACACCCCAAAACACATTGCCCTACTTCTCCTGAGTACGGCGATACCACATGAGTGACACTTTTTTGCAGCCAAGATGAGCAAAGGGGCCCTAATTCCAATGAGTACCTTTTAGGAGGGCATTTTTACGCATTTTTCTTCTCACGCTTTAGGGGTCCTTAAAATGCCAGGGCAGTATAAATACCCCACATGTGACCCCATTTTGGAAAGAAGACACCCCAAGGTAATCCGTGAGGGGCATGGCGAGTTCATAGAAGATTTTTTTTGGCACAAGTTAGTGGAAATTGATTTTTTATTGTTTTTCTCACAAAGTCTCCTTTCCGCTAACTTTTGACAAAAGTTTAATTTTTCATGGACTCATTATGCCCTCAGCGAATACCTTGAGGTGTCTTCTTTCCAAAATGGGGTCACATGTGGGGTATTTATACTGCCCTGGCATTTTAGGGGCCCTAAAGCGTGAGAAGGAAAATGCGCAAAATGCCCTCCTAGCAGTACTCATGTTTAGGCTCTTGGCATTTGGCTGCAAAGCATCATGTAGTCATCGCACTGGAGAAGTAGGGCAGTGCTTGGGGTGTATTTACATATACCCATGCTAGGAGAGAAATATCTCTGTAAATTGACAACTTTGAATAAAAAAATTTAAAAAGTTGTCGCTTACAGAGATATTTCTCACACAAAGTATGGGTATATATAAAAATACACCCCAAAACACATTGCCCTACTTCTCCTGAGTACGGCGATACCACATGAGTGACACTTTTTTGCAGCCAAGATGCGCAAAGGGGCCCTAAAACCAATGAGTACCTTTAGGATTTCACAGGACATTTTTACGCATTTGGATTTTCACGCTTTAGGACCCCTAAAATGCCAGGGCAGTATAAATACCCCACATGTGACCCCATTGTGGAAAGAAGACACCCCAAGGTATTCCGTGAGGGGCATGGCGAGTTCACAGAAAAAAAAATTTGGCACAAGTTAGCGGAAATGGTATTTTTTTTTTTTTTTTTTTTTACAGTCTCACATTCCACTAACTTGTGACAAAAATAAAATTTTGCATGAACTCGCCATACCCCTCACAGAATACCTTGGGGTGTCTTCTTTCTAAAATGGGGTCACTTGTGAGGTTTTTGTACTGCCCTGGCATTTTAGGGGTCTCCGCAATCATTACACGTATGGCCAGCATTAGGAGTTTTTGCTATTCTCCTTATATTGACCATACGGGTAATGAGAATTTTTTTTCCGCTCAGCCTCTGCGCTGAAAGAAAAATGAACTGCCACATATTTTTCCATTCACATTGATCAATGTGGATGAAAAAATCTCTAAAAATGTGCAAAAAAAGAGGGAAAAGCTATAAAGCTGCGATCGCTAAGGGACCCTAAGGCCTCATTCAAGCTGCTCGCACTCTGTTCCGCAAAATTTTGCGGAACAGAAATGTGGATACATTCAATTCTATGGGGACAGACTTTGTCCCGCTGATCCGTAATTGCGGATCCGTAATTGGAGATCCGCAAAGTATAGAACATGTCCTATTCTTGTCCGCACTGCGGACAAGAAAAGGCATTTTCTATATAGTTCTGGCAATGTGCGGATCCGCAAAATGCGGAAAGCACATTGCTGGTGTCCGTAGTTTATGGATCCGCGGATTTGCGGATCCGTGGATCCGCAAAACACATGCGGACATCTGAATGAGCCTTACAGGGGTGATCAGTGACAGGGGGTGACAGGGGTGATCAGGGGGTGACATGGGAGATCAGGGGTTAATCAGTGACAGGGGGTGGTGGGTGGGTGGGGGCGGTGGGGGTTGTGTGGTGATTGGTGCACTTTGATATTTTTTCTCTGGTGGTCCCAAGCAAAGGGACCACCAGAGAAGCGGGTAGCAGCAGATCAGACGCTGTTCACAGAACAACGCCTGATCTGCGATTTTTTCTGCCATATACAGCCTGCCAGCGCACGATCGGGCGCTGGCAGGCTGTAGTATAACTACATGCGAAGCGCGCCGATGGCGCAGCATGCGCATGTGCGGGCGCGTCCTCGCGTCATCTCGCGTCTCGCGAGATGACGCGCCGATGCGTCCGATCAGAGCTACAGGGCCGCCGCCAGGACGCAATCCTGCGTGCGGCGGTCCTGTAGCGGTTAAAGGGACTGTACACTGTGGACCACCCCTTTAAACATATCTTACCCCCCATCAGGACCTCCTCTATTAAACAATACAGAGATCAATTCAGGTTTTGGAGGAGCACCGGTGTGTGTGCACAACATGAATTCCCCATTAACCGCCAAAAACTTTAGAGTGGGGTCTATTCCCCTTTAAAGGGCTTCTCCGGGAATTAAGAAAATGAAAATACTTAAATATCAATTTATGATAAATATATTCCCAAATACCTTTCATTACTTAGAATGGCTTGTTTTGTCTGGGGAGCAATCATTAGGAGAAATAAAATGGCCGCCATCCTATTAGTCCACATAGAACCTGTCCTAATCCCACAGCAGGATAAGTTACTTCACAACACTGAGCTAAAGAGCTGCCTCATCCTCCTCTCTGCTCTGCTTGTCAGTATACAGTTGATAAGATCTTCAGCTTAATCTCTGTAAGAATTGAGTTCATGAGGAGACATGAAGTACAGAGAGGAGGGTGTGGATAATGAGCAGCAGCTATTATATGCAGTCTCCATTACCACAGCCTGTCCTGTCTGTACTTCATGTCTCCTCATGGACTCCGTCCTACAGAGATTCAGCTGAAGATCCTATCATCTGTATTCAGGATCATAACCCCTGACAGGTAGAGCAGAGATGGGGCAGCTCTTTACCTCAGTGTTCAGAAGTAACTCTTCCTGTTGTGTGATTAGGACAGATTTTGTGTCTACTAACAGGATGGCGGCCATTTTGTTTCCCGAGGATTGCTCCTAGACATGAGCCATTATAACTAATGAAAGGGATTTCAGTCTAACGCAAGGGATTTGTCATATGAATGGATTTTGTGTGTTTGAATTATATCCGCGGTTAAGGAGACACTCGTCGCCCTGACTCCCCCCCCCCGTTACCAATGCACTGACATTGATTCTCTGTCTGCAGGTAATGCCAGTTGCCAAAGGTCCTCCATCATTTCCTGGCACTCCAGTAATGAACTCCACAGCGGCTGCTCCCATCATACCTCCTGCTCGGATGATTGGTCCACCGCCTCCCCGAGGAGCCTTCGGTCCACGATCTTTACCGCAGAGTAGGACTATTGTTTTGTGTTGTCTGATTATAGCTCCCGACAAGCCTGAGGTGGAACTGCCCCCTCCCTGACATTTACCCTAGGTACACACCTAAGCGTTTTACAGCGCGTTCAAACGTGCTGTAAAACGCACAACATGTGAAAAGCCATGCTTCCCTATGGGCATGGTTCACATTTGGTCGCTTTACAGCGCGTTTGAACGCGCTGTAAAATGCCCCACGCCCAAACAAGTACATGAGCTTCTTTGGGGCGTTTTAACGCGCCTATGGACAATGATGCCATAGGGGAGAATCACTGAATCGCGCGTATGACGCGCGTTTCTTAGTTACAAAAACGCGCATCCAAAAACGCGCGTCATACGCGCGATTCAGAAACGCCTAGGTGTGTTCCCAGCCTTAGGCCATATCTGAGGCATATGGTATACATGTTTAGGATGGGAAAACCCATTTTAAGTGAATATCCCCTCACACCTTTTTTTAATAGTAAGTCAAAAATGCTCTGCTGATTAAATTCATAAATTATCTGAATGGTAGATGGAGCTCAGTGTTTCTAATCCAGGGCTCCAAATCCCCTGCACAGCTATAGAGTTAAATGCTATAAGTCTGTATGCCTGCTGTCACCACAAGGGGGAGCTCACTGCATACAGATTTATTAACAGTATGCTGCTATGATCCCTCTGTTGGCAGATTGTTATACTATAACCTCATAATCCCATCAGTAGAAGTTGGATTTCTTGAAGGTTTATGTTGCCGACCTGTCAGAAGGGGAAATAGCTGATGAAATCTGTGGCAGAGCGGGGGGTGCAGAGCAGAGTAAGGCTACCTGCACACTTTGCGGATTATGTGCGTGGATTCTCGTGTTGAAAAACCGCAGAGTAACACAGCACCTGCAAAATGTGCAGCATGTCAGTTCTTGCTCGGTTCTTACGTGTGGATTTCACTATTTCCAATGCGAAGGATGCAACCTACGGCAAAACCGCATCAAATCTGCACCAAAAACCGCAAGTAACGTGGTTTTTGGTGGGGGAAACGCACAGAAATATACTTGGACATCCTGCAAGACAGCCCTCAACCATGTGTAGGTAGCCTAAAAATGTGCATCTGGGAGATAATGAGGCGGTGTGGTGGATACGTAGACAGAGCCTGCAGGGAATGTTACTCTGCCGACAGATGGGGTGAAGGGTGAGATCTTCTGACATGTGCCAAAACTGGAAGACCTCAACTTAACTGGACTCCTTAACCTAGAACAAGACGGAGCAACCTCCGGCACTCCAGCTGTTCTGAAACTACAACTCCCAGAATCCTCCTTTTACTTCTGTGGGAATTACAAGAACAGTCAAGTAAGTTTGTATGCTGGGAGTTGTAGTTTCGCAGCAGCTGGAGTGCCGAAGGTTGCTGATCTCTGACCTAGAATGAGGAGGATCTTTGCTTGCTGTCACCAGATGGAAGCATGCTTGTTTACATTCAAACCCAGTTGTACTCACATTGCTTAGGGTTTGTTACAATGCGTCAGGGATTGACAAACCTAGAACTAGCACAAACCTATCCCGCCTCCTGGACTCTCGTCTGGCGGTGCTTACGTCAGGACTAGTTTTCAGCCTCTTGATGTAGGCAGTAATTTGGCTTTATTGTAATTTTTTTAATATATTTTTTTTTTTATTTCAGTGCACGGTCCCCCATCAGGTCTTAGAGACTTTCCACCTAGGCCTATGATTCCGCCTGGTGCAATGCCTCCACTGGATCCAAGAGGTCTCGTCAGAGGTCCATTCCCACCAGGTCCTGTTGGTATGCATGGTCCTAGAGATTATCCAGTACCACCTCTTGGAGCAAGAGACTTCCCACCAGGATTACCACCTCCTGGACCAAGAGATTTTCTACCAGGTCCACCTCCTCCCGGAGCTCGGGACTTCCCACCTGGTCTTCCGCCTCCAGGTGCTCGAGATTTCCCACCAGGCTCAATTCCTCCTGGGTTGAGAGATTTTCCACCTGGAGCCAGAGATATACCACCAGGGCTCCCACCTCCAGGAGCTAGGGACTTCCCACCATTAATGCCTCCTCCAGGATCCAGAGAGTTTATACCAGGAGTCCCTCCACCTGGCACAAGGGATTTCCTACCAGGACCACCACCACCTGGTTCTAGAGAATTTCTGGCAGGGCCTCCACTAGGGCCCAGAGACTTCCCACCACCTGGTCCTCCACCAACAGGAGTAAGAGACTTCCCCCCAGGATCTCATCCTGGAGTCCCTGCTGGGCCTTCATTACCTGAGCAGCGAGGAGGACATAGTCATCCAGTTCAGACAGAACTTTCTCAAGGTCAAAGATCCTAAAAAAATCAAGAGTAGACTAACAGGACACAATCTGTGGCGCAGTTCAACATGGTTCAAATGTTACCAGTTTACATAAACGTCTGATTTATAATTTCACGTCTTATATTTGCAATATTTTATTCTCGTCAATCTTAGGATTTTTTTAATGGTTTAAATCATTCTGCATCAAAAATTAATTTTTTTATTAGCCACCAGAAGCTGGATAATTTTTCATCAAAAGTTCAGAATGTGCAATACCAGAATCCACGTTTTTTTTGTTTTTTTTTAATTTAATGTATCATATGTAACCATTGTTTGTGGAAAATAATGAATGTCGAAAATCTTTGAAAACATTTCCTGTGGAAATACATTTTATAAGAATATCATTATTCTGATGGCTTTTCCACACCCGCTAGCTTAATTATATTCTTATTATACACCACTGGTTTACATAGGATAAATCATTGTTTTTAACATCTGGTGCTGCAAACCAGAAACCCGTAACTCTGTAAGATGGAAAATAATAAAGAATTGAAAATAGATTTTGTGTATTTCTACTTTTTCTTTTTAGGTCTGACAGCTGACCTGGTTTTAGTCTGCAATATGCTTCAGCGAGCCGAAATTCAGATCATAGATCCAAAGTCTATTTGTTCAAAGACTTCTCCCCGCTCACACCAGGTCTAAAAAAAAGTGGGCGTCGAGTGGCCGGAGGCCCGCCTCACTTACCATTTTCAATGCCTGTTTCAGGTGTAGAAAATGGTCTAAATGTAAGACAGCAAGGAAGTGGTCTTACATTTAGAACTGGCGGAGAAGCTCCGGCCTCTGCATAACTTTGGCAGAACCACCGCCACAGCAGAGCTTTATTAAGACCGGCATTTAAAACGCCGGTCTTAAAGGGGTTATCCAACTTCATAAAACAGCCCCCCATGTGCCGGACCCCTTAGAGGGAATATACTTGCCCTGCTCCGCTCCTGGTCCCCTCACCGCTGCTGCTGCTGAAAACATCTGGGTTTGGTGGTGGGGGGGGGGGGGGGCGGTTCTAAGAGGCAATGGCAGACAGGGACAAGGACGAGCCTCCATAGCATCGCGGGTGACACTAGGGAGGCTCGTCCCCATCTGGCATTGGCTGCTTCCTCCCGACACCAGATGTTTTCATCCGTGTACAGGGAGAAGCAACAGCGGCGTTGCGGGGAGTGGGGTAAGTATTAGGGGTCGACCAATATTGATTTTTTTAGAGCCGATACCGATATTCTGTGAACTTTCAGGCCGATAGCCGATATTTTATACCGATATTTTGCGCATTTAAATTTTTGGATTTTTTTTTTCTGTGACAGCGTTCAACACTTTTAAAAAAAAAAATATTTTAATAGTTTGGACTTTTTGGGCACGGCGATATGTTTTTTTATTTATTGTTTATATATTTTATATGTAAAACTGGAAAAGGGTTAATTTATACTTAATATTTTGATGTTTTTTTTCCTATTTTAAATTGTTTTACTTTTTATTTTATTACCATTTCCCCCCTTAGGGGTAGAACCTGAGCTCTTTACATCCCTTGTCCTATTCACCCTAATATAGACCTATCAGGGTGAATAGGACCTCACACTGTCCCTGCTGCCCTGTGCTATGGGCACACCTGAGGGGTTAATTGCTGCGGATCGCAGCGCTCTATCAGAGGCAGGGTCTGGGCAATGTGCTTCTAATGCCTGCGTTTGTAATATCTTAAACGTTATTATCATTGGTGGGCAGTGCGCCCTCAGCCCCTCCTCCTCTTCTCTCATTGGTGGCCAGTGTGCCCTCAGCCGCTCCTCCTCCTCTCTCATTGGTGGCCAGTGTGCCCTAAGCCCCTCCTCCTCCTCTTCTCTCATTGGTGGCCAGTGCGCCCTCAGCCCCTCCTCCTCCTCTTCTCTCATTGGTGGCCAGTGCGCCCTCAGCCCCTCCTCCTCTTCTCTCATTGGTGGCCAGTGTGCCCTCAGCCCCTCCTCCTCCTCTTCTCTCATTGGTGGCCAGTGCGCCCTCAGCCCCTCCTCCTCCTCTTCTCTCATTGGTGGCCAGTGCGCCCTCAGCCCCTCCTCCTCCTCTCTCTCTCATTGGTGGCCAGTGCGCCCTCAGCCCCTCCTCCTCTTCTCTCATTGGTGGCCAGTGTGCCCTCAGCCCCTCCTCCTCCTCTTCTCTCATTGGTGGCCAGTGCGCCCTCAGCCCCTCCTCCTCCTCTTCTCTCATTGGTGGCCAGTGCGCCCTCAGCCCCTCCTCCTCCTCCTCTTCTCTCTATTGGCAGCACGGCACAGGGGGAAGGAGAGACACTGCCGCCTCCTCCCCTGTGCTGCTGAGGGAACATGGCCGCGCTGAGACCGGCGTGCTCATGTTCTGTAATAGCACAGTTATCGGTATATCGGCCTGGTTAGGTGCCGATACCGATAACTGTGCAAATCATGAATATCGGCCGATAATTTCGGCCAAACCGATAATCGGTCGACCCCTAGTAAGTATATTCCCTCTGAGGTGCCCGGCGCATGGCGGGGGCTGTTGTATGATGTTGGATAACCCTTTTAATAAATGTGCCCCTTATATGTTTTCGTATGGCATAATAATGTAAAGTTCTTCTCGCCCGAAGTCACGCGAGACTTCAGTTAATTCCTACTGTAATCATATCTGCATATTGAAAAACTATTTAAATCCGAACTGGGCTTTGGTACCGAGGCACCAGCACCAAAACCCGGTTCGGATTACTATGTTAAATAGTTTTTTAATACGCAGATAGGCATACAGTAGGAATTAACTGAAGTCTTGTGTGACTTGGGTGAGAAGAACTTTGGCTCCACGGAGCCAATACATTTTCATGCTGTACGGAAACGGCAATAAAATTGAAGTACTTAAAAGAATTGACTTCGGATCTCTGATCCGAGGGTCGATTCGCTCAAGCCTAGTCTGCAAGACAGGGACGTATCTGGACGTGTTTTTTTTTTTTTTTTTTTTCTCAGATTCATACATGTGAATAAGTCTTAGAAAACATACAGGAATGGCGCATGCCTCACATAACAAAGGTCCTTGCAGAAAAACTGACACATGAATTTCTCCATTCACTTTATAGCGAGTGGACGGAAATTAGTCATCTGAATTAGGCTAGTTTCATTTCATCTCGTCAAAGCTGAATGAGCACCTTGTTCCCCCTCACAGAGATTTAACGTGTATTCAAGAAAGGCTTTTAGTCTCTGATTGGGTGGAGAAAGTAAGTAAGACTTTCTCTGAGTGGGCGGAGTTAGTAGGACTTGCTGGGCTTCTCTAAGGCTACATGCACACGACCGTATGTGTTTTGCGGATCCGCAAAAAGAACGGATGACGTTCCATATGGCATCCTTTTTTTTTGTGGATCCATTGTAATATTGCCTATACTTGTCCGCAAAACAGACAAGAATAGGACATGCTATATATATTTTTTTGCGATGCTACAGAACGGACATACGGATGCGGATAGTACACAGTGTGCTGTCAGCATTTTTTGCGGACTCATTGAAATGAATGGGTTCGCATCCTATCCGCAAAAAAAACGGAACGGAAACAAAATACGTTTGTGTGCATGAGGCCTAAGAGTGGGCAGTAGGCTTGAGTGAATTGACCTTCGGATCATAGATCCGAAATCTATTTGTTCAAAAACTTCATTTGTAATGCTGTTTCCGTACAGCATTAAAACGTATTGACTCCAGCCGAGACAAAGTTTGGCTTCACGAAGTCGAATGAGACTTCAGTGAATTACTACTGTATTCATATCTGCGTATTTAAAAAAATCTTAAAATAGGAACCTGAAATGGGCTTTGGTACGGAGTTACCAGCCTGTAGTTGGGCGCCATCCCCCACATCCTAGACAGCTCCACTCCTGGGTGGAAGAGCTACCAGGGTTGGTAAGAACATGGCCCCCAACATACCTGAGGCTAAAAATGTGAACTTTTGGCTTGCGTCAGGGAAAAATTCCTTACGCATGTACCACTGAGGTATGCCTAAGCATTCACAGTTTACTCCAGACAGCATACTGATAGATGGTGAAGGGGACTATTTTGGTGCAAGTCTAAAAGGCAAAAAAATACTTAAAGGGGCTGTCCCACGAAAAATATTCTACAGTTTTCAAACCAGCACCTGAATCTGAATACTTTTGTAATTGCATGTAATTAAACATTTAGCATAGCCACTGAGCTATTCAATAAAATGTATCTGTACAGCGCCATTTGCAGAAAGGACACAGCAGAAAGGACATGGCCACTGAGCTGCCATCTTGATATAAATCTAGCAGAGAAATGAATGAGGAGATCTCTGGATCCATGTGGTTTTGGTTTTGTTAGAAAGAGATTGTTCTGTACTATATGATGTCTTATTTTCGTTTTTTACATTAGTCATGGGATAACCCTTTTAAGTGGTGGGCCATTTTTCTCGCCCATTTTCCTTGGGGGACACAGGAGACCTTGGGTATAGCTCAGCTCCCTAGGAGGCGTGACACTAAGTGAAAGCTGTAAGCAGCCCCTCCTCCAGCAGCTATACCCTCAGCCTGGAGAGAGAGACTGCCAGTTTTTTGCTTAGTGTCCAAGGAGACAAGACACTCCTTTCTCCTTGTAGATATTTTTTACTTATTTATTTTATTTTTGATTTTACTTCTTTTTACTTACAGGGACAACAGAGATGCCTGGACCTCTCTGTTTCTCCGGGGGTTGAGCTGTGCCAGTGCTGGTCACTCCCCCACAGAAGGCAAGGTGGACCAGGGCAGCCTCGCTCCCCTGCATCCCGCCAGCGTAAGTCCCTCTTCCAGCGTCCTGCCACTACAGTGCCAGTAGCTAAAGGGGCGACCCTGCTGTAAAGAACCGAGGGTAAAGACACCAGACTGCTACTGGGGTCCTGGGACCCACCTCCTCCTCATAGGGGCATTTTATCCAGAGTCCTGCGACTTCCCTCTCCTTCATCCCAGTCAAGGGGCATCCCTGCAAGGTGGACCCACATCTCTTTGCTCTGGGCACACTGGTGGCCTTATCCCTGGGACCTGGCACTGGCGCTCTCTGATCCGGTGGCCGCAGTACCCTTATTACCCTGCTATATCCAGGGCCACGCCGCGGTCCCTGCAGGCCCTTATATCTCCTGCCCCCTCTACTGACTACAGCGGTGGCAGGGCCTCCCTTCTCCTCCCATGCCGCCTTCACAGGCAGCAGCCCTTACATGCAGTGGGGCGTCCCTCCTCTCTGTCACCGGTACTCCCAATCAGGCTGTTTTTTTTTCCTTGCTGGGGACCACATGTCCGGCGCGGCACCTCTGGGGTTAACTTTTGCCCGCGCAGCACTCTCCACTGTGCCGGCGGGGGTGGGGGGCCTCTCTTCCCGCTGCTCTGTGACCACCGCAGCTCCTGACTCCAGGGACAAGAACCCTACCGGCCACCGCTGCTGCTGCTTCCTTACCTCGGGATCCTCCAGCCACCCAGCGCCATCCATCTGCTGCTACTGGTGTCCCTCCTCTGCACTGCCTGATCCTGCTGCTGCTCCATCATCCTGAGGCTCTCCTGGTAGGACAGTTAGCCCCCTGCTGTCTCTAGCCTGAGTTTTTAGGCCCTCTCTTCCTGGGTTATACATACTTCCATGTCAGACCCCTCCGGGTCCTTCAAGACCTGGTACCATGCTTGTACTGCCTGTAGGGAACCCTTCCCATGGGCGCAATCTGACCCGCCTTGCTGCCCCCCATTCCCTCTGCGCCACCTGACTGGGCCAGATCCCTGTCCTAGGCCGTGGAAGGCCTCACCCACATAGTAGGCCGTCTTGTAGACAAACCGTCTTCCCCGCAGGCTGCCACACCCCATGTTGCATCCTCCGGGACTACCACTTCTGTCGCCCACTCTGGTTCCCTCTCTCCCAGTGGATCCTCCAGGGCCGGCATTCTCAGAAGTGCCCCAGGGCAGAGTGCGCATCCTCCTCGGATGCGTCTCTCTCTCTGCCACGCGTGTGTACTCAGTCGGGCCTCTCCTCCCCCAAGGAGACGCCCTCTGAGGGAGAACTGGCGGATTCGGATCTGGACATGGACTCGGCCCTGCCGTCCAAACTAGCCTCCGCAGTGGGTCACCTCATCGCTACCATCCGCGATACCTTTCAGATACACGATGACCCTCCCAACACTGACCAGGCCGGTGTGTCCTTTCTCCACCCAAAACAGGCGTCCAAAGCTTTTTCTCTCCATGCCGACTTTTCTTATGTGGTCACTCAGGCTTGGGCTCATCCTGACGCCCGCTTTACCACTCCCAAGAAGCTGGATATAAGTTACTCCTTTCCAGCTGACTGTGTTACCACGTGGGCGTCCCCATCCATAGCTGAGCTATACCCAAGGTATCCTGTGTCCCCCAAGGAAGAGCGAGAAAGAGATTTTACTGGTAAGTTATACAAAAATCGCGTTGTTTTTTTTTATTTGCCAACCCAGGCGAGACCTGCCACGGGAAAGCATACTTACGTGCTCCCCGCTGCTGGTTCCCCAATGCTTCGCTTGGAAGCCTCAGCTCCCTCGCAGTCAATGTCTGCTTTAATGCCGATGACTAGTGACCTGCCCCTCTTGTGTCATGTCAATTGGTAATAATTGGCTGCAGCAGTGGGGACCCCAAACAATGCAGCAAAGGATCAAGGGACCAAGTGGCAGGGAGCAGGTAAGTATGCTTCCTTTTACAGGTCTGGCTAAGAGAGCAGGTTTGCTAAAAATAAAAAAGTGGCCAACCCCTTTAGGCTGCATTCACACGGGCGTGATTTCCGCGCGGGTGCAATGCTTGAGGTGAACGCATTACACCCGCACTGAATCCTGACCCATTCATTTCTATGGGTCTGTGCACATGAGCGGTGATTTTCACTCATCACTTTTGCGTTGCGTGAAAATCGCATCATGCTCTATATTGTGCCTCTTTCACGCAATGCAGGCCCCATAGAAGTGAATGGGGCTGCAGGAAAGTCAAGCATCCGCAAGCAACTGCGGATGCAGTGCGATTTTCCCGCATGGTTGCTAGGAGACGGGGACCCAATCTTTATTATTTTCCCTGATAACATGGTTATAAGGGAAAATAATAGCATTCTAATTACAGAATGTTATGTAAAAAGGTGAAGAGAGGGTTAAAAATAAAAAATTTTAACTCACCTCACCCTTTTGATCGCGTAGGTGCCGTAATCATTCTTCTTTCTTCATTCTGCTGGGTAAAGGACCTTCCGTGACGTCACTGGGTCACATGGTCCAATCAAAAGCTTCCGTGATTGGACCATGTGACGTCACCAAAGGTCTTTCAACCAACAGATATGAAGATAGATGTTCCTTGCACCTACGCGACCAATGGGAGGAGGTGAGTTGATTTTTTTTTTTAACCCTCTATTGCCCTGTTAACATAGCATTCTGTATTTAGAATGCTATTATTTTCCCATATAACCATGTTATAAGGGAAAATAATAAAATCTCCAGAATACTCAACCCGAAACCGGACTTCAGTGATGAAGTCCGGCTTCGGGTCTGGGTACCAAACATGCCGATTTTTCCCACGCGCGTGCAAAACGCATTAAAACGCTTTGCACTCGCGCATTTTCCCGCAACGCACCCGCCTCTGATCCGGGCGTCAAATGTGACGCCCGTGTGAACCTAGGGTTGGGCGATATCAAAAATATTGCCACGATAACGATATTAAGAAATTTATCGCGATAACGATATATATCACGATAAATGCCTATTTAGAAGAAAAAAACACTTGGAGACATTATACTGTATGGGGCAGCTACAAGGTGACGTTATACTGTATAGGGGCTACAAGGTGACGTTATACTGTATGGGGGCAGCTACAAGGTGACGTTATACTGTATGGGGCAGCTACAAGGTGACGTTATACTGTATGGGGCAGCTACAAGGTGACGTTATACTGTATGGGGCAGCTACAAGGTGACGTTATACTGTATGGGGCAGCTACAAGGTGACGTTATACTGTATGGGGCAGCCACAAGGTGACGCGTTATACTGTATGGGGGCAGCTACAGAGGTGACGTTATACTGTATGGGGCAGCCACAAGGAGACGTTATACTGTATGGGGCAGCCACAAGGAGACGTTATACTGTATGGGGCAGCCACAAGGAGACGTTATACTGTATGGGGCAGCCACAAGGAGATGTTATACTGTATGGGGCAGCCACAAGGAGACATTATACTGTATGGGGGCAGCCACAAGGAGACGTTATACTGTATGGGGGCAGCCACAAGGTGACGTTATACTGTATGGGGGCAGCCACTAGAGACGTTATACTGTATGGCGCAGCTACAAGGAGACGTTATACTGTATGGGGGCAGCCACTAGAGACGTTATACTGTATGGGGGCAGCCACAAGGTGACGTTATACTATATGGGGCAGCTACAAGGAGACGTTATACTGTATGGGGGCAGCCACAAGGTGACGTTATACTGTATGGGGGCAGCCACAAGGTGATGTTATACTGTATGGGGCAGCTACAAGGTGACGTTATACTGTATGGGGCAGCTACAAGGTGACGTTATACTGTATGGGGCAGCCACTAGAGACATTATACTGTATGGGGGCAGCTACAAGGTGACGTTATACTGTATGGGGCAGCTACAAGGTGACGTTATACTGTATGGGGGCAGCTACAAGGAGACGTTATACTGTATGGGGCAGCCACAAGGAGACGTTATACTGTATGGAGCAGCCACAAGGTGACGTTATACTGTATGGGGCAGCTACAAGGAAACATTATACTGTATGGGGCAGCTACAAGGAGACGTTATACTGTATGGGGGCAGCTACAAGGAGACGTTATACTGTATGGGGGCAGCAGCCGCCACACAAGGAGACATTATGGGGCCACAAGGAGATATTATACTGTGCCTCTAAGTTCCTTCCTCTTCAGTATAATGTGGCTGTGGCCATCATACAGTAATGTCTTCTTGCTTATGTTTGGGGAGGGGGACTCATGATTGTTTATTCCCTAATGCCTACTACTGGTGATGCTACAGGCAGGAAGGGAAGGCCAGGCAGCCCCAGGGCCACAGAAGACATTTCACTATCCACCTTTATTTATTACAGTTTGTGTTAGTTTAGGGGTCTCAGTCTCATCTCACACACCTGTGGCTGCTCCTTGGAGTTGTTGAACACTCCAGCCCTCGTAGGCCAGGACAACACAGGGCTCAGTGAGTCACGGAGGGTGGTGGCGTCTGGACTTTTCCCTCGGCTGCCTTCCTCGTGTGGTGATTCTGTCTAGGGGCGGAGACTTTGAACATGGGAGTGAGGCAGCCGCAGGAAACGTTTAACCCTCCCGGGCTCCCCCGGAGATTGTCAGTAAATATGCCGGTAGGAGGAGGCGGAGCCAGGGAGCCGGTAGGAGGAGGCGGAGCCAGGGAGCCGGTAGGAGGAGGCGGAGCCAGGGATGGAGTGTAATGTTCCTGAGCCAAGCTGCTAGGTATGTTAAATGTACGGGAAGCTCTCTTTGTGCGGGTGGACGGCGCCGCAGACTGGGGAATATACAGAGCGCATGACGTCACAGAATACCGCGGTTATTAGGAAACAGCCATATCGCAATATCGCTGTTTTCTAATACCGCGGTATATCGTCATAACTGGTATATTGCCCAACCCTATGTGAACCCAGCCTTAAGAGTGGAGTCAATGACCACCAAGATTAGAGGTGGATTTAGACTGCTCAATTTTCATGCAGATTATCAGGAACGACCGTTCCTGCAAGTCTGTCCATCTAAATGTGCCGCCAATCACTCAACAAACAAGTGAAATGCTCATTGATCGGGTGATCCTGTCGTTCGTGCAGACACTCCAATTATTGTTTCTGGGCAGCAGATTGTGCGATCTGAAACAATTAAAACAATTATTCTGTATGGGGGTAAGCGATCGCAATAGCCATCCCTCGTCCTCAGAGTGAAGGACATCGCCTTCGCTGAGCGAGCAGTTGACTGTCGGGAAGGACAGCCAATATAACATTGCAACAACATAAAAAACAAGCATAACAAAATCCAATATAAAACATTTCACACAAAAATAAGAATAAATAAAAAAAGTCTGAAGAAAAAAAGTCTGAAATATGAGTTAAGAATCACAAATCACTTTATAAGGGGAATGTGATCGGAAACAAAACATGAGGAAAGTTATAAGTGGATGTAAAAAAAAAAAAAATGTACAAAACTGTAAATCTTCAAGTCTGTAAAACAATTTTTTTTTTTTCAATTTTGAAGAGCGAAGTCTCAGTATAAAATTCAGGATTTATTTTTTTCCATGGCAATTATTTTAGTTATGATGTGGAAACGGGGGATTAAACCAAAAAAACAACCCACTGCTGCCGGTAGAGGCTCTGGCCGCAGCGTGTAAGGAGTTATATACAGAAGTGAACCGGTCACCAAAGTTCTATGTGGGCAGATGGATCGGGTCCTGCGGGCTCTTATTGCTGTGGGACGTCACGCTGCAGGGTTGGCACCAGTACATCCTCGAGGAGCGCGACCCGCGAGAGACACTTCTAAGGGGTAGAGAGGTGGAAGACGGCAGAGTGGTCAGTCCTTGTGCAATGTCTGGTGTAAATGGAGATACAGTGGCTTCTTGGTTAGCAGCTGCAGTTTCTTCCGTTTAAAGTCTGTCGGTTTTTTGTAGCTGCGATTAAAGGGGGAAAAACAAAAATCTGTTATAATTTTTTATTAAGTGACGATTGTCCTAGTATAGTGCAACAGCGCCACCAGGGCCATCTTTTTACACATTATTTCAAAATTGCAAAACGTGTAAAAAATTTGCAAAGTGTCATATTAAGGAAGGGATCACCAAAAACTTCAGTTTCTGATAATACAACCGTCCGCATCCGTTATGAACGGATCCGGTTGTATTATCTTTAAAATAGCAAGGACGGACCTGACATGAACACCACTGAAAGTCAACGGGGGACGGATCCGTTTTCTTGGCACCATTTAATTCCACATCCCATGCCGGACAGAAAAACGCAGCTTGCTGCGGTTTGCTCTCCGGTATGGGAACACAACCAAACGGAACGGAATGCATTTTGGAGCACTCCGTTTACCTGTTCAGTTATGTTTTGTCCCCATTGACAATGAATGGAGACAAAACGGAAGCGTTTTTCTCCGGTATTGAGATCCTCTGACGGATCAATACCGAAAAAGTTAAATGCAAGTGTGAAAGTAGCTTTAGTTAGGTCGATCTTCCCATTGTGGAGAGAGAACTTTTAATCTTGTACTGCAGTAAGAACAGTACAGACAGAGGCCTTGGGTGCCCAACAGGGCTGTGGAGTCGGTAGATAAATTTTCCGACTCCGACTCCTCAGATTTTGAAACTTCCGACTCCTCGACTCAGACTCCTCTGTATTTAATATGCAAAAACGAAGCTGTTCCACCAAGTTCTTCTAATCTCCTCTAGCACAGAGAGGTAGTTGAGCAGAAGCTGCTGCCTTCTCCTTTGTGTGCTGATCTTCTGCTGAAGAAAGAGCAGTGGGAGGATCCAGGAAGGGGCAGGGGAAGGGGCATTTATTTTAAAACATGATTTTCCTAGTAGAATCCCATAGTCATGTTTAAAATTTAAGCTAACAATCTGAGTTTACATGTTTTATAGCCTTAGCTGAATGACAGCAGTTTTTCAAATGGTTTACAGCTTCAGTCTTGAACTATTGACTATCCATTCCCTTCACTTATACAAGTGTCTCCAGTCCTTAATCAGTTATCAGTGAGAGGCGAGGATAACCATGGGTTCCCTGTAACAGCAGACCACAAGACAATGGAAAGTGGAAGTATTGCCGCTCCTTAAAGGGACACTGACAGGCTGATTTTCCAGCTAAAGATATATATATACTGGTATTCATCAGAGAATTAGGAATAAAACGATACTAATGTTACCCCCAGTTAAGCTGTACTTGTGTTTAAAAAACATTTTAATCTGTATGCAAATTCACTATCTTTGTGCCCAATGGGGCAGCGTCTCCTGCGGCTTTGTGCCCAGCCGCCCGAGTACAGCTTCCCAGCGCTGTTCCCTCGTTATTATTCACTGCACTGGCCTTTTTTTTTCAGGCTAGCCAAACGCTGAATTCCTGCGCAGGCGCACGTGTAGAGTGCTGGCAGCAGCCTTGTCTGGCTATGCTGAGGCTGTGCCAGCTTTCTCTCTTCCTCCTCGCTACCAAGTCCTGTCTAGTGCTGCCAGTACTCTACATGTGCGCCTGCCCCCTTGGGCACAAAGGTAGAGAATTTGCATATTGATTAAAACGTTTTTAAACACAAGTAAACCTCAACTGGGGGTAACAGTCGTCATGTTGTATTCCTAATCCTCTGATGAATACCAGCAGATATATCAGCCTGTCAGTGTCCCTTTAAATGCATAGTAAAGCATATGAAAAGCATGCTTCTTCACGGTCACTTAACGTCTTTGTTTAGCGGTAACGTGACGCACTGCATGCATTGGCCTTTATTCTTACAGTAGAGAAGTAATTCATTATAACTTTATCTGAATTGGGACATTTAAACTTGCTTTTTTTTTATTCCAATTTTTTTTTATTCCAATTTAAATCTAGTAGGAGTCGGAGTCGGTCCATTTTTTGCCGACTCCGACTCCAGGTACCCAAAATTGCCTCCGACTCCGACTCCACAGCCCTGGTGCCCAAAGGGCTTCTCTGCCACATAAAACGACAATACTAATATTATATGTAATCATCCCTGTAGGTGGTCCAGTAACCCTCACTACAACGTACTGTACACAACTCTCATGAGCTATAGCCCAAGATATTGAAATGACTGTAAAATAGGTGGTCAGTTAGTCATGTTGTAAAAATAGGATTTTCTTGTGCTCATCTGTAAAATCCTTTTCTCGCTGAGTTCAATGGGGGACACAGAAGACAATGGGTATAGCTGCTGCCACCAGGAGGCGACACTAAGCAAAAAAGGAGCTCCTCCTCTCAGCTATACCCCTCCTGCAGACACTGAGCTAATCAGTTTGTACAAAAGCAGTAGGAGCAGTCAGGAGAAGCCAGCAGAAAACAATAAAAAGGACGAAAACTGGAGATGGGTCATCATCAAGAACCAGAAGGACCCATCTAGGAGAACCACCAATGAATATACAGGGTGGGAGCTGTGTCCCCCAATGAACTTAGCGAGAAAAGGATTTTACAGATAAGCACAAAAAATCCTATTTTCTCGCTCGTATCGTTGGGGGACACAGAAGACCATTGGATGTTAAAGAGCAGTATCATGGGGAGGGAACAAGAACAGAACGAATGCTAGGCCGGCCATAAGGCGGAGGGGTTAATGCAACCGGATGTATGGTATGTGTAATACTCCGCCTAAGGAAGGAGCATAATGCGACAGTCTGTACAGGATCCAGTGGTAGTGCAGTTACTCTATAGAAGGAGGATAATGCTACAGGAGCTACAGTATGCGACTGCGGTGCAACTAAACCACCTATATAAGGGGGAAAACAGACAGGGCAGATGACATCCAGTATTAGTGCAATCACTCCGCCTGCGTAGGGAGAAATGCAACAAGACGTATAGTATCGGGTGGACGTGCAATTACTCCGTCTAAAGAAGAAGGGTGATGCGATAGTCTGTACAGGATCCAGTGGTAGTGCAATTACTCTGTAGAAGAAGGGTAATGCTACAGAAGGTACAGTACCCAGAGTAACTGCAAATACTCCCACTACAGAAGGAGGGTAATGCTACTTGAAACATAGGATCCAGTGGTAGTGCAACTACGCCGCCTCTGGATGGAGGGTCACGCTACCGGATGTATGGTATCCAGTGGTGGTGTAAATATTCCGCCCATGGAAAGACGGCAATGCTACCGGACGTATAGGAACCAACGGGATGTAAACACTCCGTCGATAGAAGATTACTCTGCCCTTGGAAAGAAGATAATTCTACAGGCTGTACAGTACCCAGTGGAAGTGCAATTACTCCACCTAAGGAAGGAGGTTAATGCTACAGGCCGTACAGACCCCAGTGGGGATGCAATTACTCCTCCTACGGAAGGAGATTAATGCAATGGGCTGTACAGTATCCCATGGTAGAGCAAGTACACCACCTAGGAAGGAGGGTAGTGCTACAGACTATCCGGCATCCAGTGCAAGGACAATTACTCCGCCTATGGAAGGAGGGTAATACTACAGGCCGTACGGTATTACTACACCTATGCTACAGGCTATACAGCAGCCAGTGGTAGTGCAAGTACTCTGCCTAAGGAAGAAGGGAACTGCTACAGGCTGTACGGCATCCAGTGTAAGGGCAATTACTCTGCCTATGGAAGGAGGGTATGCTATAGAAAGTGCAGTATCCAGCGGTAGAGCCAGGATTCCACTTATGCTATAGGATGTATGTATCCAGCAGTAGGGTAAAGAAATTATGCCTAGAGAATGGCGTGGGAACTAGGTCCAGAAGGACCAGATAGCTCCAAGGGTTAATAATTATATATATAAAAAATTTTTTTACCTACAGCTTAATACTAACAAAACAGAGAGCCCAGTAAGCACTTTCCTCAGCACAGTAGTGCTGGGGCAAGAAAGGGGTTAAGCAGAAGGCAGGGACGGAGCTTATTGGGCAGCTGGTGGGGAAAAGCGCAAAATTTTCATGCTCTGAAAATACAGATCCCGTCCCGAAACACGCTGGGAGATGCGGCCTAGTAGGCCACAGTGCTGGGGCCTCGAGTACAGGCGGGGCCGACCGGAAGAACTTCCAGTTGGGGAGGCGACGTAGGGAGGGAGTGCACTGGGAAACAAGGAGGCCGGGAGCGGACGTACCGATGCCCGAGTAGAAAAGCGGCGGCCGCCCAAGGAGCCATGCGACCGCCAGGACTGGCTCACAGGGAGTGGATGGGGCCGAGGACCGGAGGTGGGACCGAGGCGGTGAGTCACAAGATACAGGGGCCAAGGTCTAGGAGAAACAACATGTATTCCTGTGTTCACTGGAGAACACAGGAGAAGGGGGGCTCAGGCTCAGGCACAGGGGGGGCCAGCAGGGGAGGTAGGTAAAATACTTATCCAGACGGTTTCTGCCCGCCCCTCCTTGGGGAGGGCGGCTACACTGGTAACAGGGGGGACATCTGGAAGTAGCAGATAAGGTGACACTGCAGCTGGCAGGTAACAGCGGATTTGAGATCCACTGTTCCTTCTTGTCTTTCAGAGCTGGGGAACGAGCAGCGGGCTTAAGGACCCGCTGGTCACCCCCCTCAAGTTCGGGAAAAACAGGTGGTGAGAGCCCACCTGCAGCCCGAACCTAAAAAATAAAACAAAAAGGAAAAAACTTTGGCAGACCTGCAGAAAAAATGTCTGCCTCTTAGAGACACTAAGCTAAAACTGATTAGCTCAGTGTCTGCAGGAGGGGTATAGCTGAGAGGAGGAGCGAACACTTTTTTTGCTTGGTTTCGCCTCCTAGTGGCAGCAGCTATACCCATGGTCTTCTGTGTCCCCCAATGATATGAGCGAGAAAAACCTTACATTACTTTGGGCTCATGCACACGACTGTGTGCCGGCCGTGGTCATATTGCGGCCCGCAATACATGGGCACCGGCCGTGTACATAGCGGATCACGGACCCATTCACTTGATCCGGGAGATGCAGAAGGACGGAGCGGAACCCCACACCCCACGAAAGCACTACCGAGTGCATCCGTACCGCAAAAAAGTAGTGCATGCACTACTTTTTTGCAGAACAGACGGTTCAACTTGAATGGGTCTGGATCCGTCTGTGGCAGCCGCACGGATGTCGCCCGTGCATTGGGGACCGCAATTGCGGTCCCCAATTAAAGGAACGGCCAGCACATGTTCGCATGAGCCCTTATGCTGTACTGATCCTGAGTTACATCCTGTATTATACTCCAGAGCTGCACTCACTATTCTGCTGGTAGAGTCACTGTATATATACATTACATTACTTATCCTGTATTTATCCTGTTACATCCTGTATTATACTCCAGAGCTGCACTCACTATTCTGCTGGTGGAGTCACTGTGTACATACATTACTTATCCTGTACTGATCCTGAGTTACATCCTGTATCATACTCCAGAGCTGCACTCACTACTCGGCTGGTGGAGTCACTTTGTATATATATTACATTACTTATCCTGTACTGATCCTGAGTTACATCCTGTATTATACTGCAGAGCTGCACTCACTATTCTGCTGGTGGAGTCACTTTGTATATATATTACATTACTTATCCTGTATTTTACTCCCCTCAGCTCTGTTATCTTATCCGGGTCATGTACCCTTTACACGCTAGCAGTATGGGGTCACTTACAGTTCTATTACTATCTCGCCTGGTTTGATTTCATCCATCTCCATGAAGGCAAAACACTTTGTGCTTGTAAAACGCTTCTTCGGCTTGTAGTGCTTGAACTCAAAAAAAATAGCGGCCCCTGGAAACCAATACACAAGAGGTTAATGAACCTGAAGGGGCAAAATCTGAATGATCTCCACACACGCATTCAGCCTTGTATTAACTTTGTCTACCTAATAAATGCCATTGGCTGAAGGGACAGCACCCTTAAGAGGTGAGAGTAAAATTAAGAAAAATATGATGCAACTTTGCAAACAGAAAAATCTCCCGTTTTGTGTGCACAGCTCCCATTCAGATCTGTATGTTTCCATGGTTACAAACCACTGTTATCTGCTGCTGCAGTCATGTCTTCGGCCTTATCGCTTTTCTATGGTGCGTAGATTAGCGTGAAGGTATGAACTCCAGAACAGACTACACAGGCTTTGTTTGTAGTCTGTAACCATGGAGACATATAGGTCTGCATTAGGCCTATACACACAAAATGGGAGACCACTCACAAAGTTGCATATATTTTTTTTTTAATTCTACTCTTCTACTATAACGGAGCACCTCTTAAAGAGGACATCCCCTGACATGTATGTTGTAATAGCTTCATGCATTCCCCATGTAGTAACAAGTCTGGAGCATCTATTCTTATGGCTCTATGTTGTGCCATTCCTTTATTATTCCTGCTAGAAGTTATGAATGAATTGCCAGCAGTCTGCAGTAAGGGTACAGAGGGGAGGTAACAAGTTAGGGGGGGTGTACCTGCACAGACTGAACATGGCAGCACTGATTGGATAGAGAGAGTCTATGCAGGTACACCCCCAACGTGTTACCTCCGCTCTGTACCCTTACTGCAGACTGCTAGAAATTAATTCAGAACTTCTAGCAGGAATAATAAAGGAATAGCACAACATAAGTCATAAAAATAGATGCTCCAGAATGGTTATTACATGGGGAATGAATAAAGCTATTAAAACAGGTATGTCAGGAGTGGTGAGAGGTCCTCTTATAAGGGGTTGTCTCACTTCAGCAAATTGCTCTACCCCCCTCTCTTCATTTGAATGCAGTGATCAGTTTTGACTGAAACATTGAAAGGGGTAAATTAGCATTCTCTAAACTTTACAGCCATTGCTCCGTTCCCAATTGCTCGGGCATGCTGACAGTGTCCACGTGATCAGTGCGATCAGCATGTTCGTTACAATGTGGCAACTGCCTGCTACTCACGACAAGAATGCTCGCTATCTTTCCTCAGTCTTTTCATAATTTCTGACGCACAAGGACAACCCCCATCCTCCTGCACAGCTCCCTGATCACAGCCCATCAGTCCCTCCCATTGTAGCGGGGAGCTGCTCTTCTGCTCGGGTAGGAGGTATCGCTGGCTTTATCGCTCACCTTTCGTAAGTTTTTCAACATGCTTCTGGATTTCAATTTCAACATTAAAATGCACGTATGTGTCCTCCTTCCTGGCCGCCATGGGCGTGTCCTGAACGGGCGTCAAATCAATGCCGTTAAGATCTGGGGGAAAAAATGGTTTCCACTTAATTCTCTGCTCTTATCTTCTATTGTTGATGGGACCGATTTTATAAATAGCATCTATGTCGACTTTGAACTACATATTGCTTGCTTTGAAGGAGGGAAATAAGCGGAGCTGCCGTCATAGCATAGAACAGCAAAGTCATAATAAGATGCACCAGCTTCAACTGGCCTACTTGTTGATGGTTTCCATGGAATAACCTCTGCACCATACTATAAAGAACTGTAAAATAACTAAATGGGTTAAGATATATTATGAGGATTTATAGGCCATGTGAATCAAAAGGTGAAGGTTTGCTGTAAACAGCTTGAAAATTAAAGTGAACGCCCACTTTTTACCATCCTGTCTTTTTTTTTTTTTTTTGGTCAAACATTTTGTCCTCATAAAATTTCTTAATATATCTTTATAGAGGCCTTAGCTCCGTTTATCTGACACAGAGCTCCAAATCCCCCTGCATAAACAAAACCTGAAAAGATAAAAATCTGGCTTCCTGTGGCCACCACTAGGGGGAGCTCACTATATGCTGTGTTCACTCTCCAGACTGTATACAGTAAAGCTCCCCCTGGTGGCAGCCAGAATAGTATCATATAACTATACAGGGGACTTGGGGCTGTGTATTAGAAAAACAGAGCTCTGATCCTAAAGCTATATTAAGAAATTGATGCTAGGCCTTTAAAAGAAAAAAATGGCGCTCAAGGACCAGGCATTTAATTTAAGGGAGATGTAAAAGCTGCAGATTTCAATCCCAAGCACTTGTTGCTGTGTATTTTGTGCAGACCTGATCTTATCGGTCAAGCATGTCCAGGCTGAGACTGTACATAAATGCATTACTGTCTCTTTAAGAATGTAAATAAAAAAATTAAAAAAGCCTGCACCAAAAGCCTAAGCTGGGGAGTAGAGGTTATGCAATGCATTGCTCCAGCAGCACGTGGCGTCAATCCGAATCCAAAGGTGTGGAGCAGAGAGCTCGCCAGATGACGACAGCGAGAGAAAATCTTCTGACAGCAGCTGTGGAGCTTGGACTGGGAGGGCAGGATTCCCAGAAAGGGGCAGCCATGTTATAGCGCTCCCGAGGGGATGGAGGGAAAGTAGAATAAACTGCAGAACATAGTATTACAGAACAGGCCGGGTGCTGCGGACGCTGATATATTATAATACAGGCCTCGAGAGATTCGTAATTTAAGGAGCAATATACATTATATCATTACAGATGAAGCAGAGCTGAATTGGTCCATTAAAGGGGTATTCCGGTTATAAGCAATTAGCACATATTGTATTTAAAAAAAAAAAAAAAACACAAGAGGAGAGCAGATATATGTTTAATATCTCATACGTCACAGCTCCCATATAATAACAGTCCATGCGGCCTCCCATACACAGACCACATGTGTGATGTTACCGGACACTCACCCTTCACGCTGACCGTCATGTAGGGGTCAATACACTGACCAGCATCCTTCAAACCAATTTTCTCAATTCTGATGGTGAGGAGGGTCATGCCAGGCTCAGAGGGCAGTCTGGGCAGGAGAGTTCCTGGGATAGTAAGAGAGAAAAGTTTAAGATTTTTGTATTCATGTAGGGAATTATTATTAGGTGGTAGAGTATGAAGCATTTACATCTTCACATGACTGCGTGGCGCTTACCGTCTACCAACCCCCTGCCCAAACAGGCATACAAAAAACACAATCATCAGAAAGTGAATTCTTAATATTTCTTTTGTGAGACGGATATTTGCAGTTTTTACATTGGCCACTAGATGTCAGCACAACAAAGCCCTCATTGGAGAAAAACCTAACTTTGCTTTACAGCCTACAGTGAAACGGTCACTAGCAGGCTAAAGGTTTAAAAGGGGGTTTTCTATGAAGATACATGGCCATTGAAGGGTCCACCAGTGAACAGTTTGGAGCTTCTATTCTGCTAATGCTAAATATCAGAACCAAGTTAAGCAGCTTCCACACTGAAAAGCAGAGGACGATTGAAGCAGATGATTACCCAAGCTAAACTGGTGAGGTCACCATCCACAATTACAGACTGATGTCATTCCTGTGTACCCTCAACGTGCCAAAGTCAAAATTCTGGCTGCCTGCAATCACCACCAGGGGGAGCTCATCACTTTTGAATTTATCCAGATCCCACAGAACTTCCTGATAAATCTGTCTTCAGTAAGCTCCCTCTAGTGGTGACTGCAGACAACCAGAATTTTATAGGGTATTTTTGTAACAGGTTATCTTCTATCCAATGGGGGAATAATTTCGATTGGTGGGACCCCTGTCGATCATGAAAGCGCAGGTCCAGTTTTCCTCATTTGAATGGTGTAATGGTTAAGCATACGCACCACTGCCCCATACACAGGCTATAGGCGCTTGCTATCTCTGGCAGTCCCACAAAGAAGAATGGAGAGGCAGTGCACATTTGACCATAGATCCAGTCAAACCATGTACTTGTGGTTCGACTGCTGGGACCCCCCCACTAGAAAAGGGGGTCTTAAGAGCCCACTGCCTCATCATTTAAAATCTATGGGACTGCCGGAAATAGCTAGTGCTGCACTCAGATATCCCCACCAGGCCCATAGAGAATGGAAGACAAGGGACCCCGTTCTTGTAAGTGGTGGGACCCCCCACTAATCTAGAAATTACAACTGGCTGTTACTGGAATACTCCTTCGGAATTTGGAGTCAAAAAACAAAACTCTGATGATCATGAAGATATACTGTGAACCTAATAGACCTAATTAGAAATCATATATATGGCGGAGTTACACTTTAATCAATCAATTTGATTAAAGAGAGGCTTAAATCACCAATCTAGACCGCCTTGTCCAGAGCACACATGCTGGGGAGGGATAAACAAGCAAAATAAAATAAAAAGCGTAATGTTTCCATACCTTGGATGGCTCCTTTAATGGGCGGGCAGAGGGGCGGGACACATGCAAATGAAGAGGCCATGCGGCGCCAAACACAACGATGGGAGCACAACCACAGAAACGAGCGGGAGACAGAAATACAAGGAGGCAGATTTATCAGAACAGGCGGCATGACAGGAATACATTGCGTTACACAACACGAGCTGTGAACCCTCCAAATGTGGTGACCCCGAAATACGCCATATACAGGCAGCCAGGGCTACCCCCCCGTAATAATTTCCTGTATATGGGAAGATTGTGCCCACTGCTGTAAAACACATACTTGTGTCGGTACTGTGTCACACCTTTATACTCCACTCTCATCCAGAGCTGCATTCACAATTCTGCTGTCTCCCCTTGAGGATATCGCAACGCCAATCCTGCAGTTCCTCACACAGCAAGAATAGGAAAGTCCATGTGCAATGGAAGATTTGTTCCAACTGTAGGGGTTTGATGGCATGTCACTATGATATGCCAACCCTGTATGATCGGTGGGGGTCTGATCAACGTTGCCCCGCCTTTCCCGCTAAGAACCCCAGAGACGTCACCATGCAGGGCTCTGCTGGACCTAGACAGCACATCCTTACCAGGTACTCGAGCAGGGAGAGAGTCCGGAGAGCCGACCCCAGCGCCTCCTTCCTCTTCCTCCTCCTCCACTTCTAAATTCTCTTCTTCTCCTGGAGCTAAAATCCTCCTACTGAGCAGAATTATAAAAATAAAAATATATCAGTACAGAGCTGCACTTCTTACAGCGCCGGTCTGCTATATTAGCGCCCAGGACGCAGGTGGGCATTTCTAGTGTAAGGGCGCCTCCGCTTGTGCACTAAACCCAGAGGCAGCATAACATGACATAAGAGCATGGGAGAGACAATGTATACGTATGTGCAGGTGGGTGACCAGGTGACTGCAGAGAGTCCTCCCCCATTTCCAAAACAGCTGCAGCTTTCTGTAGGAAGAGCAGCTCTGGAGCACAAACTGTTGCTCTAATTAGTACTGTGCAGGCCAAGGGAAGAGGAGTCCTCAGCAAATGTAAACCCACTGTATACCAGGTGGGGAAGGAGGGTTAAAACAGGGACTACACAGCACCATGTTGGATCTGGATCCGTTTTGCGGTCCGCAAATGACTGATCCGCAAAATATGGATGCGGTCCATCTGCACCCCGCACTTTTCGCGGTCCTCATTGTAAAAATGCCTATTCTTGTCTGCAAAACTGATAAGACTATGACTTGCTCTACAATGTATGGCGCACGGACACACAGATGTGGACAGCATACGGAAGACATCGGTGTTGTGTCCGCAATTTATGCGGCCCCACAGAAACGAATGGGTCCACGTGCGAACCGCAAAAAATAAAGATGGGACCAAAAACAATGGTTGTGTGAATGTCATGTCACTAAACGTGGGGACACACTAGCCAAATGGTGTGTATAATTTTGCATCTGGTCATTTTATAGTTCTTTTGCATCAAAATAAATAGAAAACTGCCATGTCACAAATTAAAGAAAAAAAAAGAAAATTTACGATGGAGTATGCAGCATCTAAGCAGATCTATGCGTTTCCATGGAAACAGACAAATATTAAAATATGTATGAATACTAGCTAAAGGACCCGGCTTCGCTCGGGTATATTTCATCTATTTTATTTAATGTTTGTGTGTGTTGTTAAAAGATATCGACACTATCCACTATAAGGGCCCTTTCATACGGGCGAGTTTTCTGGGTAACAAACATGCCGATTTTTCCCACGCGCGTGCAAAACGCATGGAAACGCTTTGCACTTGCGTGGAAAAATCGCGCATTTTCCCGCAATGCACCCGCCTCTTATCAGGGCGTTAAACATGACGCCCGTGTGAAAGAGGCCTAACAGTGACATCTACAGCCCCGCGCCCCCTTAACCAGCCCCCACCCCTGAACACTGACCCCCCTTTAAATGGGACCTCCAAAGCAGTCCACCCCCTTAACCCCCTTTGACCTTTTCAGCAGCCTTCACCTTTAACAGCGAGTTTCACAGCACACCACCCCCTTGACAGTGACCTCCACAGGAGCCCGCCCCCTTAACAGTGACCTTTACAGCAATCTGCCCCTTAAAACTGACCTCCATAGCGGACCATAACCCTTAACTGTGATCTCCACAGCAGCCTGCCCCTAGGGTGGCCAGAGGTCCAGTATTAGGCTAGGTTTACACGACGACATTTGTCGCGCGACAATTTTTAAAATGGGAGTCTATGGTGTCGCATTGCGATATGCAACATGCTGCGACAGTCGCAAAAAATCCATTCAAGATGGATGCGACACCATAGACTCCCATTATAAAAATTGTCGCACGACAATAGTGCGACAAAATGTCGCGTGACAAATGTTGCAGTGAAGTTGTGCCCCATTTGTCGCGCGACAAATGTCGTCGTGTGAACCTAGCCTTAGGCCGGACAGTCCGGCTTTCAGACTCCCTGTCCTCCGTCTGGCCTGGACGGACACAGGGATGTCCTTTTGAACAGTTCACTTTCAGACAGCAGCACTGTGCTGTCTGAGTGTGAGCTGCAGGGAAAAACTCACCGTCCCTCCCACCTCTGCGGCTGACAGAAGTTGATTTTTAACTTCATTTTTTCCAATCTCTGTCAGCTGAGGAGTGGGAGAGGCCTGATTATTGGAGGCAAGGATTAGCGGGACCTGGGGGCGGGGTTTTAAGTCCGTCTTTTGAGGGTGGCCTGAATGGCCACCCTACCTGCCTCCTGAACTGTGACCTCCACAGCACTCTGCTCCCTCAACAGTGTCATCCACAGCGCCCTGCCCCTTTAAAGCTGACCTGCAGAAGTGAAGAAAAATGGCAGGGTTGTTATGGAAACCTGGTGTTAAACTGTCTGTATGTGGAGACGAAGGACCTGCGAGCTTCTATTGGCTGATAAGGGACATGTGACCGTGTGTATGGCAGTTAGAGACTTGCAGGCTTGTATTGGCTAATCCAGGTCATTTTTGGGGAATATCTCAGGAACGGTACGTCCTAGAGAGCTGAGACCCGGTCTAAAACCTTCCCGGACACCTGATGTACCTGTGTGAAGATCGGTCCAGTCGTTTGGTCGCGCATAAAGAACATACAGACGTCCAGACAGACAGAAACTCATATATATATATATATATATATATATATATATATGAAATAAAACAAGAATAAACCGCAGTCACGTGTCACAGCACCCCCTACTGTCTGTATGTAACTAAGACGACTGCAGTGACTGCCAGATCAGACTACACAGGGTTTGTTTGTAGACTGTTACCATGGCGACGCATAGGCGCTGCATAAACAAAACAGTGCGATGATTTTTGTAATCAAAATAAAGATTAGTAAAACCGCTCTAATTCTTGTAAGAAGAGATGAAGGCGGTCACATGGAGGGACGATGGGGGAACAGACGGTGACGGACAGCTACGGACACTGCGGTCTCTATGGAAGCATCGCTGGTGACGTCGGGGCAGAAGATAATACGGATCACTTCTTACATGTATCAGCTTAATCAGCGGAAGAAAAAGAAAAAACACACAAGGGGAATGTGATCCGATGACAGATGGGCAGTAGTAATCCACGCTGGGGTCTAAATAGGTCACCCACTGTACAGGCTGAAGATCAAGGAGCACCTGTCAGGCTCTGTTCACACTACTGCTGGTCTTAACCCTTTAAAGCAGGATGCTGTCCAGGTACACGGGGGCTCAGCAGCCTGCAACACTCTTGTGAAACTACAAGTCCCAACATGCTTCAGTCACTTCTATGGGAGTTCTAAGAACGGGTGTGCATGCTGGGAGCTGTAGCTTCACAACGAGTTCTGCAGGCTGCTCACCCCTAAGGTACACCAATACGGATATACTGCGAAACATGGAAGGCGCAGAATCCAAAAGGTGGAAAAATTTTAATAGGATCCTAATACAAAAATTATTTTAGCCCAAAAGATATCTAAAATCGATAATATATAAAAAAAAAAAAGGTGTCCGCAGAATCAAGCTTAATAAACCAGGCATGCTGCTTGGTGGGATTGATTCTGCTGAGTGAAAGAACCTGTCTGGTTTAAATCTGTAGCCCTGTTTTTGAGAAATGTGTATTTTATTGCATATGCTAATAAGGTTTTTAGTGCACTGAGGGGTGGGCCTAGCCCCTCGGAGCACCGCTTCACCTCTGCCTTCCCCCCTTGGCCACTCCTCCTCCTGTCATTATTCTGTGCATGCGCCGCTGATCCTTCAATAGGCGCATGCCATATTTTGTTGCATAATCTGCAACATTTTCTTAACACATTTCAAAGATGGCGTGAGAAAGGGCGGTACTTAGTAGGTTGGGGGTGTGGCCTCCCGCCAGATTTACTATAATTTACACCAGAAACTGCCATAAACTATAGCTGAAATCTATGCTTGTTCATCGCTGGAGTTGATTTCAAATTCCGCAGCATGGATAGCATGAAGAGGCCGCGCCTCATAGTAAAACGGACGCATTTCGCGCCAATGGAATTTCTAGACTATATGTAACGCCAGTCTAAGCGTATCTGCCCGGTGGGTCTAATCCTCGGAGGAAAAAGTGAAAACCTGTGACGAACCCATGGCGGACATACGGTCTTGTAAAAAATGTCGCTGCAGCCCATGAGCCAACATGTCAGCACTCACAGATACCGGAGTCTGCACCTACCTTAAAGGAACAGGTTGAACATCAAAGGGGAATTCTTTATTGTATGTCAGGAGGTTGTCCAGTACTAGAGGGTGGGAGAACAGAAAGAGTTAATGGAAATCGAAAAAACAAAAAAACCCCAAAAACATAAACCACTGCATCGGGGGGGGGGGGCGGTCTGATCCATGGAGTAACCCCCTGCAAAATTATTTTACATGTGATTGCATTGGAGATTACCAGATAAAAGGAATTTCACTGTAATATATGCAAGGAGAAAATAAATCTCATCTCCCGACCCGAAAATGGGCGGAGCTTTGCAAAAATAATCAAGCCACCAAATTGAGCACCACAGCGCAGACCTGCGCAGGATCAGGAAGGCCCCACAAAAAGTGATAAACCTGAGAAGACCTGCACCGACGACGCTGTGGACGCTTCTGGGAGACACTCACTTGGTTCTAGCTTCTTGATATCCTCCAGCTTGAATCCTTCTTGAGACTGTGTGGACTGCAGAGAGGACAGAGAAAGGGTTAATGGATCAAAGCCAACGCCACCCAAAAATTTAAAGATGTCCTGCAGGGTCACCAAAATAGCCACATGTGGGTCCAAAACGTGAACGCGGCTAATCAAAACCCAGATTTCGGCTGAGGTATGGCGGCTTCCAGCTGCTACGGTCTATTGTCCTAAGTTATCAACCATTTCAGGCTACAGAGAGGATGACTGATGCGATGTCCCAGTCCCCCATGACGACTATTTCATGTCACCTATCTCCAGCGCTGAGATGTCTACATCCATGACTGATACCAGATGCAGCACCGCTATGGCGAGCCACGGGGAGGTCCGGCGGTCTTTGTAGCAGGCATCAGCTATAACACTACAAAAATACACTCCGTGCCCAGCACAATATTGGCTTTTCCTGGAGCCCACACCCTTCACGCTGTGATTGAGGTTACACTGGGGGCCATTCATTCAGGGCCTGCGGTGGTGGCCTGCAGCCAGGCATCTGTCAGTGAATAGTGGCTGTCAGCCAGGAAGAAACCACTCCGTCAATGTATACGTGGTTCAGCTCCACTTAGGCCTCCACCCAGACCAGAGCCACTATGACAGGAAGACCTGTGGTGGAGAGCCTTGGTCCTGATGCACCTGACGTTTATGGCTTCCTAAGTCAAATGGATGTCAAAAAGGAGGGGAACGTCACTACAGAGAGCGTCAAAGCAACCTATTTCTAAAAGAGGTTGTGTCATCTGGGACTTTGATGGCATATCGCTAGGACATGCCAAAGTCAGATAGGTGCGGGTCCCACCAGCTCTCTAAAACAGGTCCTCGAAAGTGAAGGAGAGCGCACCGGGGTTCTAGAAAGAGCCAAGCAGGAATGTTCGGCTATTTTCGGAAGTCCCATAGAAATTTACGGAGAGAGCACCGCACAAGCATGGCCACTGCTCTGTTCACTTCTACGGGACCACTGGAAATAGCAGAGCCAGCACTCGACTATTTTCGGAACGCCCATAGAAATAAATGGAGGGAGGCCATGCACGCACAGCTGCTCTCCGCTCACTTCAGGAGTCCCGTTCTGGAGACCCGCCCCTATTCGATCTTAGCGATATGCCGCCAGTGTCTCAGATGAGTTAACCCCTTTAACACAAAGCCATGTGACATACCGGCACTAGGAACAGGACTTCCCTATGGCCTGGTCACTGCAGTCACAGAACTCCAAATACTGTAACTGGCTGCAGCCACCACTAGAGGGAGCTCACGAGACTCTTAGTGCAAGCTCCCACTGAACTCAATAGAGCTGCATAAATCTCTGGCAGCTGCAGGCAGTCAAAACATTCACATTGGAAGGGGTTGTCCAACCAAAATGAAAAATTTATGTAAAAAATACCCACCAAAAAAATAAAATAAAACAATAAATAAATAAAAAAAAATCACCGTTTAAAAGTCCTGCCGTTCCAGTGTTACCACTGCAGTCACTGGTCCCAGTGGCCTTCAGAGCAAAATGGAAAAAAAAAAAAAAAACCTGACTATGCAGACATAAGACCTACCTGCAGGGCGGCGCTGCGCAGCTCCAGGCATGTTGAAATTTTTCCAATTGTTTTCTGCAAAAAGACAAAAAAAACAAAAACAAAACACATTAGAAATATGCAGAGTGTCGTCACTCAGCTGTACACAGTCTATACATGCCTCCGCTCTACCACGCTGCCATATATCATCTGATGTGAACCCGACGCCCCTCACAGAAAATCAGAGGCAGATAATTGAAAAGTGAGAAATATGAATGCAGCTTTGGATGTGACTGGAGGACGGGACTGAGACTTATCTTGTTGTATGACATCCAAAAGTAAAGTCACATTTTCAGGATTTCATGGTCGGGGTCAGCTGCAGACCACCCTTAGCCAAGGAGGGGTTGGATTCCTCAAATCCAGACGGTATCCTGTCGGCTGACCGTGGACAGCAGATCTTTCAGCGTTCCCGTAAATATCTTGACAGGATGGAGATAAGCGACTGACGGACATCTATGCTGCCGCTTATCCCAAAAGGAAGGGGGTCAAACCCAACCTCCCGACCAGGCGCTGTACATAGAGAGAGCAGGAAAATTCACAGAGGCGGTCTTTTGTAGCGGCCTATGCCGCATCTTATCATGGGATCTGCTAAATCACACTCTCAGCTCTGCTACTCCGCTTAGTCTGATTAATAACAGGTGTCGGGGTGGACGGGCAGATCTGGAGCAACATTAACCCTTCATGTGCCTGCAGAAAAGACATATACTGATCCAAATACCCAGGTAAAAACCACTGTGAGAGAGGCCGGGCTAGAAAAAGCAAATGCCCCAGGGTGCAACTGTGCCCTCCACCTCGAAAGGTGAAGATGAGGACTAGAAGAAAGGAGCCCCCGCACATCATACAGGGGGCACAGTCCTGGATACAGGGAGTCCTGCTCTCTGCTCAGAAGTGGATACATTGTATCCAGGGTAGACAATGCTGGACTCCAGACTGATACATTGTAGCAGCAGCTGCTGATGTGTTTAGCTCTCAGAGCATTGCCTACAGGACAGCAGCAGCGACAAGACTGGGGGGAGGGGATCCTCCCCATGTATATAACATGGATGTATACACGCGCTTCGGGTCCGTGCTCAAAAAGTCAGCCATCATCTCCGCATTTGAGGCTGGGTGCGGCCGCTACTCAGGACACCGATGAATAATGCCTACTGGGGGCCTGCCAAGATGTGATCCACTTTCCATATACATTCGTCTCAAACAAATCTCCAAATCCCTGAAAAGTCATAAAGGCTCGGAGCTCTTGTGGTGTGTGGAGCATTTGCTGCGTGTAAAAGTTCATAAGAGCGGTGAAAGCATTTAGAAAGTGAGTGCGAGTGTTAAGTAGCTTCTTCCAGACGCCCCCACCTCTAACAGCAAGTTATCAGGGGGGCAAACAGGGCACGTGCCACAGGCGGCATTAGGACTGAGGGCAGGGAGGCGCTGGCCAGGCAGAGCAGGACTTCAGCCGGTGCCAGTATGTGACGGTTGTGTCCCCTGTGCTGGAGGGTTAGTGGTATGTTCCACTGGATGGTTCTGCAGTCTCCTCTCCGTGGTGGGCATGGCTGGTGTCAGCTCGGGACCCTGCATGCTGCTCTCCCCGAGCCCCCAAACAGATCTACACCAAACCCAACATGGAATTGCCCCCTGATCATCCTTAGCCTGAAGCTGCTCCTGGACTGGGCCCCGGAAGGCAAGTGTATCCACGGACAGAACATGTGGAGGGGACGAGCGGAGGCCCGAGCGCGAGCTGCGCACAGGAGGAGAGGCTCCTGCATGGGCTGCGCACAGAGGAGAGGGTCACACATGGGCTGCGCACAGAGGAGAGGCTCACGCATGGTCTGCGCACAGAGGAGAGGCTCACGCATGGTCTGCGCACAGAGGAGAGGCTCGCGCATGGGCTGCGCACAGGAGGAGAGGGTCACACATGGGCTGCGCACAGAGGAGAGGCTCACGCATGGTCTGCGCACAGAGGAGAGGCTCACGCATGGTCTGCGCACAGAGGAGAGGCTCGCGCATGGGCTGCGCACAGGAGGAGAGGCTCGCGCATGGGCTGCGCACAGGAGGAGAGGCTCGCGCATGGGCTGCGCACAGGAGGAGAGGCTCGCGCATGGGCTGCGCACAGGAGGAGAGGCTCGCGCATGGGCTGCGCACAGGAGGAGAGGCTCGCGCATGAGACGTGTATAGAGGGGAGGCTCGCACATGAGCTGCGCACAGAGGAGAGGCTCACACATGGGCTGCGCACAGAGGAGAGGCTCACACATGGGCTGCGCACAGAGAAGAGGCTCACACATGGGCTGCGCACAGAGAAGAGGCTCACACATGGGCTGCGCACAGAGGAGAGGCTCACACATGGGCTGCGCACAGAGGAGAGGCTCACACATGGGCTGCGCACAGAGGAGAGGCTCACACATGGGCTGCGCACAGAGGAGAGTCTCACACATGAGCTGTGCACAGAGGAGAGGCTCACGCATGGGCTGTGTATAGAGGAGAGGCTCACGCACAGAGGAGAGGCTCACACATGAGACGTGTATAAAGGGGAGGCTCACACATGGGCTTCGCACAGAGGAGAGGCTCACACATGAGACGTGTATAGAGGGGAGGCTCACACATGGGCTGCACACAGAGGAGAGGCTCGCGCATGGGCTGCGCACAGGAGGAGAGGCTCACGCATGGGCTGCGCACAGGAGGAGAGGCTCACGCATGGGCTGCGCACAGGAGGAGAGGCTCACGCATGGGCTGTGCACAGGAGGAGAGGCTCACGCATGGGTTGCGCACAGAGGAGAGTCTCACACATGAGCTGTGCACAGAGGAGAGGCTCACACATGAGACATGTATAAAGGGGAGGCTCACGCATGGGCTGTGTATGGAGGAGAGGTTAACACGTTGTCCAGGCATACCATCCCATCTCAACTGACACTGGGCATGAAGAGAGGTAACCACAAACTGGGTCGTACAATTGCCGGCGAAACCATTTGCCGTACCGAACATAGCTCCTCGTACATACATGAAGGCAGGGCAATCAGTCATCTGAGGGCAGTCTAACACATGATCACACCACTGGTCACGAGTAGAAAACTGCTCAGCTCCCCCTTCCCTTCCAAGCAAATGTCACAGAGCATGCCCACAACAACTTCACAAGTCATTGAGATAACGTAAAAACTAATAATATCTCTTTAAAAAAAATGTTTTAAACCAGGACAATTTAAGGACTGTATTTTCCACGTGATGTCTGATACTGTAATAAGAGCGATAATGTTCCTTTTCCCAAAGACGTGGGCGGGAGGATGACACCGGGATGAGTGGTCAGGCTATAAATCTCACTTATCCTCAGGTTTCCTATGGATAACTGCATGTAACGTAGAAACCAGAACCATATGTCCCTCACACACAATCTGCAGGTGTCGGTCAAGTCCTGGCCTCCTGACAAAGCATCTATCACAGGCTCAGCAAGGGCCCGACCCTCAGGAGCCCCTGGGGCTGTCAAAGCCCCAAAAGGAATTATTACTTGATGTGTCTTTCCTGTCTAAGTCCTTTCAGGGTCTGAGATAATCTTTCAAGAATGTTAAATTGTCTCCTCGTCCTATCGCTACACGAGGAGACCTAAATAAGATGCAGGCTTGATATTAGTAATGTCTTGGCGGAGAAGATCCCCCTCCCCCAACAATGTTCTCTACCTAATCTCACAAATGTAGAAGAAGAAAAAGAAAACCGTCCCCGGGAGATAAGACAGGAAATGTTTGACGCACAGGGCAGTGAAAGTCTGATGGACACCTTATGAGCCTACAGGGGCATACACCGAAATCTTACTACTGATATCATACTGACACAAAGGTCATCACCTACACGGTATAATTTCAGCATTATATCATACAGGCAGTATTATAGTAGTTATATTCTTGTACATGGCAGCAGTATTATAGTAGTTATATTCTTGTATATAGGAGGCAGTATTATAGTAGTTATATTCTTGTATATAGGAGGCAGTATTATAGTAGTTATATTCTTGTACATAGGAGCAGTATTATAGTAGTTATATTCTTGTACATAGGAGCAGTATTATAGTAGTTATATTCTTGTACATAGGAGGCAGTATTATAGTAGTTATATTCTTGTACATAGGAGCAGTATTATAGTAGTTATATTCTTGTACATAGGGGACAGCATTATAGTAGTTATATTCTTGTACATAGGAGGCAGTATTATAGTATTTATATTCCTGTACATAGGAGCAGTATTATAGTAGTTATATTCTAGTACATAAGAGCAGTATTATAGTAGTTATATTCCTGTACATAGGAGGCAGTATTATAGTAATTATATTCTTGTACATAGGCGGCAGTATTATAGTAGTTATATTGTATATAGGAGCAGTATTATAGTAGTTATATTCTTGTATATAGGAGGCAGTATTATAGTAATTATATTCTTGTACATAGGAGACAGTATTATAGTAGTTATATTGTATATAGGAGCAGTATTATAGTAGTTATATTATTGTACATAGGGGACAGCATTATAGTAGTTATATTCTTGTACATAGGAGCAGTATTATAGTAGTTATATTCTTGTACATAGGAGGCAGTATTATAGTAGTTATATTCTTGTACATAGGGGACAGCATTATAGTAGTTATATTCTTGTACATAGGAGGCAGTATTATAGTATTTATATTCCTGTACATAGGAGCAGTATTATAGTAGTTATATTCTTGTACATAGGAGCAGTATTATAGTAGTTATATTCTTGTATATAGGAGCAGTATTATAGTAGTTATATTCTTGTACATAGGAGCAGTATTAGGCTGCATTCACACGAGCGTGATTTCCGCGCGGGTGCAATGCGTGATGTGAACGCATTGCACCCGCACTGAATCCGGACCCATTCATTTCTATGAGTCTGTGTACATGAGCGGTTTTTTTCACGCATTACTTCTGCAACGCATGTAAATCGCAGCATGCTCTATATTCTGTGTTTTTCACGCAGCCCTAGCCCCATAGAAGTGAATGGGGCTGCGTTAAAAACGCATTGCATCCGCGCGGAAAAAACTGAACAACTGAACGCAATCGCAGACAAAACTGAATGGCTTTGCCTGTGAAATCGCACAGTTTTCACTGAACGCATCCGGACCTAAATCCATCACGCTCGTGTGAACCCAGCCTTATAGTAGTTATATGCTTGTATATAGGAGGCAGTATTATAGCAGTTATATTCTTGTACATAGGAGCAGTATTATAGTAGTTATATTCTTGTACATAGGAGCAGTATTATAGTAGTTATATTCTTGTACATAGGAGCAGTATTATAGTAGTTATATTCTTGTACATAGGAGCAGTATTATAGTAGTTATATTCTTGTACATAGGAGCAGTATTATAGTAGTTATATTCTTGTACATAGAAGCAGTATTATAGTAGTTATATTCTTGTACATAGGAGCAGTATTATAGTAGTTATATTCTTGTATACAAGAGGCAGTATTATAGTAGTTATATTCTTGTAACTCACAGTGTGTGGCTCACAGTGTAAATTCACTATCAGTTTGTCTTTGGAGTGTGGAAGGTACAGGTAGAACATGACTCCATGCAGATAGTCATATCTGAACCCAGGACAGTGTGCTGCAAGGCAAGAGCCTTAATCGCTGAGCCATTCAGTGGTAGTTTAGTAAAGACATTCATAAAAACTCTCAGTCTAGCTGTTAAATACTCTTGAAAAGAGAAAAGTTCCCAGAAATCAGAACATAAAATGTTGTTTTCAGAATCTCAGTACTGCAGCCTCATAGCCGAGTGCTTTCCCATAGAAAAGAATAGAGGGTGGTTGCCCATGCGCGGTGTGCCCTCCGTCACTTTGCGGGTCTCGCTCCAATTAGACATTGGGGGCATATCACTAGCAATATGGGCCACATTGTCCCGGATGGTACAACCCCTTTAATATAACCAGAATACCCTTTAAGGGTGGAGTTTTACTGGCAGTTTGGAGGGGATAATTTCTGGTATTAAATCTACGTTGATGACAGATATAAAACCACTTGCCTTCTGGTCCTCGGAGAAGTCGGACGAGTTGGACGGTGTCTGCGCTTCCTTCTGTAACTGCCGGGCTAATCTATAAAGACACAAATCACACGTGTGACCAGATTTTCAGTGACCGGCAGTATTCCATAACCAGCTCCAAGTCTATGGACACCCCCTGCGCTCTGCCCTCCCAAGAATGTATGACGGTACTCATTTGTCAAAATGGAGAGCAAAACAGGCCTTGTCGCCCATAGCAACCAATCATAGAGCAGCTTTCATTTTTCCAAAGCAGTTTAAGAAATGAAAGCTGCATCGTGATTGGTTGCTATGGGCAACGAGGCCTGCTTTCCTGTCCCTGTTATAGAACCTGACTGGACGGATTTCACCTCGTTTTCCGTCACTATTCGAGTCAGGAAAGCTTTTCTTTACGACACGCAATTGACGCAATTTTCGAAGCCTCGCCCACATTTCTTTCATGACACAGGAGGGCCGCATTGACGTCAGAAAACCCTTTTGGTCGTCTTGTTTTATCAAGTAGCTAGAACCAGTGGGTGACAACTAAAATGGCGGTAATTCTCCGTTCACACAGGGGGAAATTGATCAAAAATTTTGCAAAGAAAAACCGGCTTAGTTGCCCATAGCAACCAATCAGATTCCACCTTTCATTTATCAAAGCTCCTTTGGAAAATGAAAGGATGAAGCCGATTGGTTGCTATGGGCAACTAAGCCAGCTTTTTCGTAGCACCTGATCTATTAAATACAACCAATATGGCCGCCCACATGGATTGCCACCCAGCTTTTCTTAAACCAGATAGCGGAACTAGTTTTTACACAAGATGACTCGAGGATTCCAACTCTTAGCGCACTAACACAGCTTGCCGCTGCCCGACTTTGCCAGCGATGAACAGACCTAAGCCAAAGACTGTCTCATATGACCCCCCTCTCTTTTTTTTAATTATCCGCTGCAGTAATGACAGCTAATCTCGCTAACCGCTTCGTAGATTAAGCACCGATAGCAGTGTGCACGTTGTCCCTTTAAGAGTGATTCAGCGGTGGCTAGTGGCTGCATAGCAGGGATGTAGTGTGAAAACACGCTGCCCATCTGTGTGTGGATTTCATCTCTTATTCACATCCTGTTGAAAGTCTCCACCCGAAAACAGCCAGAGAGCCTGGGTGGGAACCTGAGCAAATAATCCTGCAACTGACAGGACTTCAGAGGCCGCAGGAAATGGCTGCGCAGATAGAGTGTTACTGTGTGCAGCCTGCTCTGCTATGTGCTGAGCGGAGAGAGCGCTGCCAGCAACGCAGGGAGCTGATCAATGGCCGCCAATGAGTAACAGGATCAGACACGTCTGCCATTAGGAAGCCCGGGAGAGCTGGGTGGTCGTCCCTGTGGGAGCGCAGAAGAATTCGGGAAGATTTGGGTGGACAAAATAATAGCGTCTATCAATACCCAGTGACAGGGCGGTGGGGATAATGCTGCATAACTGGGCAGAATGGAGAGTCAGGACTCTGGGAAAGCTGGGTGAGAGCTGTAATGAGACATACTGATTGATTAGCCATGTCTGTAATATGGCAGGACAGACATGACCAATCAATCCTACAAGAAGCACCGCTGCCCCTGACCCGGTGACTAGCACCCTTCAAAGGTTATTATCCATGGGCCGATAATCGGCCAAACAAGGGTTCACCGCGACGCTCGTTTCTAACCCATGGCTCGTGTAAATATGGCGGCGATCAGCTCGTTCATCAGCCGATCACAGGCCTAATAATCAACGTGGTCAGCAACGTATCCCTATGTAGGAAGATGTGCAGCAACAAAAGGGGGAACGAATGATCGCACTTACGATCATTCATCCCCCATACAGTCTGCATCAGCACATGTAAAAGGCTGTTTAATCAAGCGGCGATCATCTTGTTCTAGCATCGATCGGTGCTCGTTCCGGACTGAAATCGCCGTAATCCATATGGTCATGTGATGGACACAGATGAATGGCCTGTCACAGTAGACTCCGGTCCTGATAACTAACGAACCGCGTACCTGGGTGTCCATCACGTGACCAGGACCGATCCAATAATAAAGGTTCTCGTTCACTGACAGAAAGCAGATGGTTTGCTAAGAGCCATTAAGAGCAACCAATGAGATGGAGTTGTTCATGACCAAGTATCAACAGGCACAGCGGGGCTTTACCTGCTCCTTCCTGACCTCATGCTGGTCTAAGCTTCCAAACCGCCAATCTTGTGACAAGTCTGCTGGATGGACTACTAATAAAAAGGTAGGTGTGTCCCAGCGTTCATTACAGTATCACTGCTTCATGTCAGTGGGAAGAAGGACTAATTACCCGGGAGAGTCCCGCCCCCCCATATGGGAAGAAAACCCCCAGCATCCTATAGCTGCACCCATATAATGACAGGACAGAGAAGGGTGCAGATACTCCAGAACTGCCAATATCCGCTTATGGCCAATGGGTACTGGTACAGGAAACCAGTATATACCCCGAAAATAACACCAGTACATATACAGAAGTGGAGGCGAGGGTAATAACTGGTACCCAGCAGAGGCACTGGGACTAAGGAGGGGGCACATTATCATAAATATGGTACAGGTAACCCCCAAAGTGCCTCTGTACCCCAGACGTTACACTGCATACATATAGAATGGGGGGATAACCTCTGTACCCCAGACGTTACACTGTATACATATAGAATGGGGGGATAACCTCTGTACCCCAGACGTTACACTGCATACATATAGAATGGGGGGATAACCTCTGTACCCCAGACGTTACACTGTATACATATAGAATGGGGGATAACCTCTGTACCCCAGAAGTTACACTGTATATATATAGAATGGGGGGGGATAATCCCTGTACCCCAGAAGTTACACTGTACACATATAGAATGGGGGGATAATCCCTGTACCCCAAAAGTTACACTGTATACATATAGAATGGGGGGGATAACCTCTGTACCCCAGAAGTTACACTATATACATATAGAATAGGGGGAGATATCCTCTGTACCCCAGACGTTACACCGTAAACATGCAGAATGGGGGGGGGATATCCTCTGTACCCCAGAAGTCATACTGTATACATATAGAATGGGGGGGGGGATAACCTCTGTACCCCAGAAGTCATACTGTATACATATAGAATGGGGGGGATAACCTCTGTACCCCAGAAGTTACATTGTATACATATAGAATGAGGGGGATAACCTCTGTACCACAGAAGTTACACTGTGCACATATAGAATGGGGGGGGGGGGGGATAATCTCTGTACCCCAGAAGTTACACTATATACATACAGAATGGGGGGGGGATATCCTCTGTACCCCAGAAGTTACATTGTATACATATAGAATGGGGGGGATAACCTCTGTACCCCAGGAGTGACACTGTATACATACAGAATTGGGGGGGGATAACCTATGTACCCCAGAAGTTACACTGTATACATATAGAATGGGGGGGGGGGGGATAACCTCTGTACCCCAGAAGTTACACTGTACATATATAGAATGGGGGGGGGGATAACCTCTGTACCCCAGAAGTTACACTGTAAACATGCAGAATGGGGACGGGAGGGGGAATATTAGGGTTGAGCGAATCGGGATTCTTTGTATCCAAACAGGTTCTTTTAAAAACGTTGTTAATAATCTCATCTCCGTCTTACTATGAAATGTCTGTCCTCCGCGGAGGTCTTTCCGAAGTTTCTGCGAATATCGTGATACTTACTTTGTCTCGCTTCTATCACACGTCAGTTCGATTACTTGGATAAATTACTGTAGTAAAATACTCACCTTCGTGCCTCATTAATTTAGCCGCGATCAGCTTCCTATTTTGATACAGTAATTTATGCCAATAAACGAACTGACGTGTGATAGAAGCGAGACGAAGTAAGTATCACGATATTCGCAGAAACTTCGGAAAGACCTCCACGGAGGACAGACATTTTATAGTAAGACGGAGATGAGATTATTAACAACGTTTTTAAATGAATCGAGTTCGGATACAAGAATCCAAATCCCATTCACTCAACTCTACAAGGAAGGACCCAGAGGTATATGCGACACCTGTGGACAGGGAGTATTGGGGAGGGGTCTCCCCGACAGTGACACCTGTGGACAGGGAGTGTTGGGAAAGGGGTCTCCCCCTGCAGTGACACCTGTGGACAGGGAGAATGGGGAGGGGTCTCCCCGGCAGTGACACCTGTGGACAGGGAGTGTTGGGGCGGTGTCTCCCCCTGCAGTGACACCTGTGGACAGGGAGAATGGGGAGGGGTCTCCCCGGCAGTGACACCTGTGGGCAGGGAGTATTGGGGCAGTGGTCTCCCCCTGCAGTGACACCTGTGGACAGGGAGTATTGGGGCGGGGTCTCCCCCTGCAGTGACACCTGTGGACAGGGAGTATTGAGGAGGGGTCTCCCCCTGCAGTGACACCTGTGGACAGGGAGTATTGGGGAGGGGTCTCCCCCTGCAGTGACACCTGTGGACAGGGAGTATTGGGGAGGGGTCTCCCCCTGCAGTGACACCTGTGGACAGGGAGTATTGGGGAGGGGTCTCCCCTGCAGTGACACCTGTGGACAGGGAGTATTGGGGAGGGGTCTCCCCCTGCAGTGACACCTGTGGACAGGGAGTGTTGGGGAAGGGTCTCCCCCTGCAGTGACACCTGTGGACAGGGAGTATTGGGGAGGGGTCTCCCCCTGCAGTGACACCTGTGGACAGGGAGTGTTGGGGAGGGGTCTCCCCCTGCAGTGACACCTGTGGACCGGCAGGCGGCGCCCGGCAGCACTGTCCCCACTTACATCTGATACTCATCTATGGCCTCCACCAGTTGCCCCCACGAGTCGAAGTCCGTGCCCTTCCTGAAGCTTGCGTTCCACTTCTGCAGGGTCTTGCTCAGATCGCTCATGGCTGGGGCAGGACACACCCAGCCCGCCAGGGACTAGCTCGCCACCACTCAGCTGTGCATCGTCCGGGAAAGGTACAGACGTCCCGGGACCGGTCCCGCCGCTGCCTGCTGCTGATGCTCTCGCTGCCCCTCCTCCGCGGCCAAGCCCATCACATCGAGAGACAGGAAGCTCCACCGCCCATCCACAGGCCCGTCCCTTCCCGTCCCTAAGCCAGGCCTCGCTGTCATCACTAGCCCCGCCTCTCTTACCTCTTCTGGCATTCTTATTGGCTGAGCTTCTGAAACACGCCTACTGCCTATAGAACCTTTCCCCACGCCGCATGGTTACCCTGACAACCGAGGGAGCTTGGTCCCCCTGCGCATGCGCTGATCCTTGCCCGACTGGGGTATGACGTCATGGTAACCCAGAGGGGCGGTGCTTTTCGAATGATTGACAGGGAGGCGTGTGTATCCCGAAGAGACCGCCCACAGCAACATGGTTGTGTGGGAGCGGCAGCGATGCCTTTGCGCATGCGCAGAGACGCCCCAACCCATGTTTACCTATGTGACGGCATTCGTCACGTGTCCCTCCCTCCCTCAGCGGTGACCGGGCCCTGCAGGGCGGAGACTTCCTCCTTGTGTCACAACCAGGAAGACATTAGTGCTGCTTCCACAGTTCTACCTGAGAGCTGAGGATATTGGGGGCCACACGGTGCTGCTGACCCTTCAGTGGTGAGTATGTGCTGGGCTTCATGGCCTCACAGTGGACAACCACTTGTTGCTGGGTATAGCTGTAGTGGAACTACAAGTCCCAGTATGACTTGTCCTACAGCTGCCAAGGCATGCTGGGAGTTGTAGTGCAACATGTTTGATATCTGGTGGACATGGGAAGGATAATATATTTGCTGCGGTCTAAATATTAGTAAAATCGTCAAATTTATCATTAATAAAACGCAAAACCGTTCCGATAAATGACTTTCAGAGGATTGTATCGGATTGCCTTGGCTTCACAGACCGTAGTCAGGATGGGGTTAATGAGGGTTCTCTCCTTAAAGGGGGGTTTTCAGGAGTAAAACAAAATATATATATATTAATATTCCTAAAACATTTTTCTATTCCTGTTCCGTCCCAGGCCAGTTGTGGACACGAGACCACGGTGGCAAACACAACGTGGCGCCTTGTCCATACTTATGGCACCGCTCTGGGCAGTGACTGGCCGCCATGGTCATGTGACTACCTGTACGACACACACGAGGGTCTATGGAAGGTTTGGAGGAACAGGAACAACCTCACAATTGTGGTTTCGATGGGAAAACATCCAGGAAGAGGGCTTCTATGTATGCCTCTAGACATGTCCATGATCGGTGCTGTCCAATCGGTGACACCCCCGCTGTTCCAACTCTTCACATGGGGGGGGTCTGGACAGTCCTTAGTATCTGGTGGTTTGGAGCCCCGTCCCTTGTTTTACTGTTCATTCCTTTCCATTGAGATGTGTGGAGGTCCATTCCGTGGTATCCTATGTTTTGGTGGCTCATTCTTTGGCATCCACTGATTTGGTCCTATGTTTTGGTGGGCCATTTGTCGATAGTTTCGGTGGCCGATTCCTTGGTATCCGATTGTTTGGGGGGCGAATCCTTGGCATCCAGTGGTTTGGGGGGCGATACAGACCCCCCTGATATTTAGGTAAGGCTAGTTTCACACCTGCAGAATTCGCTGGATCCTTTTGGAAACAAACGTAATTCCCGCCGGCCCCAAAAAAGTATTATGGAGTCCAGCGAAGATCCGGCAGACAATACCGGGAATCGGCCGGACACAAATCGCAGAGTGCAGCAGTTTGTGTTCGGCCAATTCTCTGCATGCTTGCCGAAACGCGGCTGGATCTACGCCGAACCCCATAATACTTTAGAGGAGACGGCGGGAGTTTCATTTGTTTCTGGCAGGGCCAAATCCGGAGAATTCCCGCGGCTGTTCTCTGCCAGAATTTAACCCTAGCCTTACAAACTGCTCCTGGTTACAGACTTCTCACGTGGACCTGGATCTGTGTGTCCAGGATGCTGCTGTCTTTCTCCTGCAGACTGTGTGAGATGTCCACCTTGGATCCTCAAACCCTCTGATCTGCCGTGTACAGCCTCCTTCCCCTCACTGCTGCCATCTCTAACACAGTGAGAAGGGAGGGGGAGAGCAGAGAGCATACAGGCAAAAGACATAGAAGTCAGCGTCTGAGGCTGTCTAACTGTGCAGGCGCAGCTGCCCTGGTTGGGGGCTGGTTACCAGTCTATGCTCTCGCAGCGCTGGCGGGAGATTCATTCACACACATGCGCTGCGGTGATGGAGCGCAGGGGGCAGGTCATGAACTTTAACCGGGTTAGAAACGTGCACATTGTGCGGCACGTGATCCAGGAAGCGCCTGGAGTATAATCTTACCCTGTAAGCAAATTTTAATAACTATCAATGGAAAAGTTGTTTTTTTTACATGATTTTTTTTTCAATTCTCAGAATACCCCTTTCAAGGGTTAATGAATGGCTGGTGCTTTCTGACGCGTTTTATACCTATGCCCTCTACTACTGTAATATTTGCTCAGCGGTGGATTGTTATTACCACTCGTCTATAATTAACCAGTGATGACATCACACCATCACATGCCGCACCTGAAGACGTAGCAGAGCTCTGCATGTGACTGTTGCTGTAGATGCCCATTGGGTATAGTGGGGGCCACAGACGCTGTGTGTAACCTGCAGATTTGAGGTCACTTTCCTCACCTTTGCTTGATTTCTGTGAATTCACATCTGATCTCCCCCTCTCCCCTCTCGCAGGATCTTGAGGCAGCTGCATCCCCCTCCTCTCTCATCTTCTTCTCATTTTACACTAGATGGATTTTCGGGGGGCCGAGGAAGTTTTTGATCATTCAGAGAGAACCTAAACTACAGTCCCCAGCAGTCGCAGCCCCTGCTTTGGCCTCATGCACACAATCGTATTTTGTTTCCTTGTCTGTTCCGTTTTTTTTTTTTGCTGATAGGATGCGGACCCCATAATTTTAATGGGTCCGCAAAAAATGCAGAGAGCACACCATGTGCTGTCTGCATTGGTATGTCTGTTCCGTAGCCCCGCAAACAAATAGAGCATGTCCTATTTTTTTCTAGTTTGCGGACAAGGATAGGCATTATTACAAGGGACCCGCAAAAAAATGATGCCATACGGATTGTCATTCGCTTTTTTTTTTGTGGACCACAAAACACATACGGTCGTGTGCATGAGGCCTTACCCTGTAGTCCCCGTAGCCTTCCTCTTTCACCTAGTGATCACAGCAGAGTCCAGTCGCCCCCTAAAGGCTATGGTGTGTCCTCTGCTAACAGAGATTGATATAGGGCAGGGGTCAGCAACCTCGGCACTCCAGCTGTTGTGAAACTACAACTCTCAGCGTGCACAGCTGCTCAACTGTTCTCCGAACAGAGCATGCTGGGAGTTGTAGTTTCACAACAGCTGGAATGCTGAAGATTGCTCACCCCTGATGGAGGGGATGCTGACAGCGCTTACATGATAAGACAGCAGCTCTGTGATCACTTCTGCAGGGACAGATTTAGCTCCGGCACTGGGTGGAAGCACCTGACCAACACAAAGTGCAGGGAGCAATATCCAGCTGCCCAAACCTAAAAATCACTACGATATAAATGACTGACCTCTGAGACCCCCACCATCCCAGAACCAAGGGGCCACAACATGAAGTATAGCTCCGCCCGGCACTGTGCTGACTCTGGTACCCCTTCCCCTTTGGGTCTTGGAGGTCAGACCCCCACCAGTCAGTAACGTATGACATGTCTGAGCCAAACACCATAAGTTACTACAAAGAAGATGCCATCCTGAAGGAATCCTACTCAATCAGAAGGACTTGACCACCCATGGGTGCTACCCTGCTGCATTACGGATGGTCCGGGAGTTGTAAAGTTGGTACAAACCTTAGGGCCCTAGCATCACGTGCTGCCTCCCCTCACATAGTCCAACTCTGCTCTTATGGGTGGGTAGTATTCTCTTTTTGCATCCACAGCTGCATTCAGAATTCTGCTCTGAGAAATCCCCTCATAATGTTCCGTGACTTATATCCTGGGAGTCTTTTTCTCCTTTTTTTTTTTTTCTTTTTTAAATAAGATTAAAGGGAACCGTCACCTCAAAACCGCCAGCCTTACCTCATAGTAGCCCCCAGTCTGTTGATAATCATATGTTTGATCCGGTTGTCTGATCCATAGATAAAAAAAAAAAACGATGGGCATGCGCGAGACTTATGCGATCCCGGCCCCCCTGCAGGCTGTCAATCTAACACAAGAGGGGGCGGTTAGGGGGCGTGCTTACCTTGACTTGAAGCAAGGAAGCCATTGCCTCCTTGATTTCAAGCTGATGGCGCTTAAAACATTGTTTTTTGAATCAGACAACCGGATCAAACATACGATTATAACAAACTGGGGGCCACTATGAGGTAATGCTGGCGGTTTATATGCATTTTTGAGGTGACAGGTTCCCTTTAATGCACACTGAAAAAAAAAACACATCCCCCATAATGTAAAATAGACATTTTCTGCCCAGACACTGAAGCAGCAGGGGATGTGAGAGAGATGTGAAGTCAATGTCTGTATTTTTAGTAAATCAATTGACCTCATTGTAATGTAAATGCCCCAGAGATGAGATCACAGAGCGGTCTGGTCACGGGTGCCACGAGCATGTATTTAGCACAGATGCTATTTCAGTGCTTCCTGTTCTGGTTACTGGTTACATCACTAGTTCTGCATTGACCTGATTTTCAGGTTGCACTGCTTTTCCTCAATACAGCCAGAGAGAGAATTTTTTTTGATGCTTCCACTGGGCCAATTTTTACTCTCTTCCTCCTCAAGCTCACCTGGACCCCCTTTGAAATTTTGCCTCCTTAGGCATGTGCCCACATGGCCACCCACTTGCCAGATTTTCATCACATGCTGCGCCCCAAGGCGGTCCGAGTGGTAAATATTATGGACGGACCCCTTAGACCGTTCTGCATCAATTATTTTGTCATACAGTTTTCCCATTAGACCCACATAGTGTTGCCCTATCGATAGCTTGCAGGGAATGCACAGTCTAGTACCCATGTAGTCGTGCTAACCATGTCAGGCCCGTACAGTAGATGGCGCCATCCGCCACACTGCCAATAGTCCACTGCCTCCTTCATGCAAAATCTCATATTTAAAGAGGACCTTTCACCAAAAAATGTGTAACCGTTATATTACCTTTTAGGGGACCTATTTTTTTTAAAAATGACCTCCCGTTCGGCAAGCCTTTGTTCCCGATATGTTCCCGCAGAAAGATATAGTAGGCGTCTCCTCGTATGTTCTGGTGGGTGCACCTGGGCGTTTCTCCTCTCCCCCTGGCTGCGAGCGCATCCAATAGCAGCGCTCGGCTCTTAACCAGGGAAAGTTATATTAGGCGTCTCCTCGTATGTTCTGGTGGGCGTGCCTGGGCGTTTCTCCTCTCCCCCTGGCTGCGAGCGCATCCAATAGCAGCGCTCGGCTCTTAGCCAGGGAGAAGGAGCTCAAGTTCACGCGAGAACCGCTTGCCGAGTCCCGGAACCCGCGCCATCTTGGGTTCCCCAGCGCAGAAGAGGAGCGTAGCGAGCGTACCAAGATGGCGCAGGTTCCGGGACTCGGCAAGCTCAAGTTCTTGCGAGAATTGAGCTCCTTCTCCCTGGCTAAGAGCCGAGCGCTGCTATTGGATGCGCTCGCATCCAGGGGGAGAGGAGAAACGCCCAGGCACGCCCACCAGAACATCCGAGGAGACGCCTACTATAACTTTCTGCGCCTCATTTGCATATGAGGCGCAGAACATATCGGGAACAAAGGCGGCCGAACGGGGGGTCATTTAAAAAAAAATATGGTGAAGACTTCAGGGGCAGGTCCCCTAAAAGGTAATATAACGATTACACTTTTTTTTTTTTTGGTGAAATGTCCTCTTTAACCTCTACTTCTGCAAAAATGCAGCAGCACCCCCTGCTGGAACATGTCTGTTTGGTGGACTTCCCTTCTCAGTTATCCTAGGTATATGTAACCCATATATATAACCCCTTTACTTAGGCCTCTTGCACATGACCGTATGGCTTTTTCGGTATTTTGCAGAACGGAGCAGCTGGCCCCTGATAGAACAGTCCTATCCTTGTCCGTTATGCGGAAATAATAGGATACGTTCTATCTTTGAACGAAACAGAAAAACGGAGTACCTTCCGTTTTTTTTTTGCGGATGCGTTGAAATGAATGGTTCCATATACAGTACAAAGAAAATGGAAGGTAAACAAAAAAAATAAGTTTGTGTGCAAGAGGCCTTAAAGAGAGAGAGGACCCCATCTGACATCACAGGGGAAGCACCAGTTATGTCACTGCTGTGTATTACTAGTCGCACTGGCGCCCTGGGTCCTAGAGAGACCCATCTAGCTCGCCAGTCTTACTGTCCGTCTCCTGTATCCTATGCTTTTGGCACTTGATGTTAATGTTACCTGTGGATATCCAGCCGCCTGTACAGTAAGGTGATAAGAATAATCAGGAAATACAGGTCTGCGCTCCTCAGATAACTCCCGGCGCAGTCATTGTGTGCCGCGGTCACGTGAAGGAGACATCACGTCATAGACATGGCACTCCATTGACCTGGGTGTATCCGTCTTAAAGTGACAGCTGCATTAGTTTTCCTTTGCAGGGCCAGGCTGTTCGTTTTGTGCTATTCCATACATTATATATTCATAGCCCCCCTCTGCTCTTAGGAATACATAGGCTTTGCTTTCACTACTGGGGGGCAGTTACTGTCCACTAAGGAAAAGGGGAAACCCCGCTGTGATCACTAGTCAAAGAGGGGTCTGTAGTGGAAAACTGGCTGGGAAAGCGGGTTGGGCCTGCTGTGACTACTGAGGAAGTGCGGAGGCACCTGCTGTGACTAATAGGGGGGCAGCTCAACCAGCCCTCCAGCTAAACCCGGCTAAGATATCACCACGGCCCATGCTCCATCGTTGGGTCGAGGCTGCTACGTACATTGCAGCAGCTGCAAAGCAAGGGGCGGGTGGGAAGAAGAGGAGACCGGGAAGAGGTTTCTACAGGAATCCCCCCCCCCCCCATACTACTGTCAGTGATGCCCCTGCCTATCTAGTCTCCAGCAGTACAGTAGGGAACAGTGTATGAAGTATATTGCAGAGTTTATGGTCACGCCCTGTAATTCAGAGCTGACCTTTAAGGACGGGAGCGTGTCCTGTAACATTTCTGGAATTAATAATATTTTTATTATATAATAGGAAGCCTAAATAATTTCATTCTGTAAAGTCGGTGACATTCCCGTCCCCCCAGTACAAGAGCGGAGCCATCAATGCAGCCGAGTCCTGTGATAATTCATCCTGGAAGTAAGATTACAGCGGTGGCATTGTCTGTACCGTGGACCGCAGCACAGTCATGTTTCTACCCACTGTAATAACCAACGCCCCCCGAGGACAAGGGCGTCATTCACGTCTACATAATAGGGGGTTTCTGATGAAGTCATGGTGGGAGGATGGGAAATCTTACATCTGATCCTTGTGTTATTGGGTTGGTTCCATCTTTTTGTTTCTGGGAAAGCTGGGTGAAAACCAATATGGCTGTCAAAAGGTGGAAGGAGGGAGCGCACAGGCATCCAGCTTTTCTATTTTGACAAATGATAACCGCACGCCGGGAAAAACCTCTAACCTGAAGGGTTATTCTCATCTCAGACAATGAGGGCATATCGCAAGGATAAGCCCCCATTGTCTGATAGGTGCAAGTCCCAGGAATGTATCAAGAATGGAGCCCCGAAAGTGGTGGAGAACGCGCTGCGCATGTTTTGGGTTGGGCCCATAGAAGTGAATGGGAGCGGTGGCCGGTGCGCTCCTATTCACTTCTATAGTAAGAGCGCTTGGTGGTGGCCGGTCAGGAGTCCTCCAGCCACCACGGGCTCTGTTCCTGATAGAGGTGCAGGTGACAGCGGTGGGACCTGCGCCTATAAGACAATGGGGGCATATGCCCCCATTGTCTGAGATGGGACAACCCCTTTAAGGCATGTGGCAGATATGGGTCCTGCATACGACAAATGCTCATCCTACTATTTAGGGTGCTAGTTAGGGTGCTTTCTATGTTATTTGAGTGTCCTGCTTAGGATAGGTTCACATCACGCTTTATGCCTCCGTTTGACATATACATTAGGAAAAAAAAGGTACAAAGACGCAGCACAACACGTTCTTGTATCCTGCGAAGTCCGGTACGAAAAAACATATACTTAATGGAACTCTGGTGAATGGATTCTACTGTATGGCATCAGTCCGAGGCAGCCGTTTAAAGGGGTGTCTCATCATGGACAATGGGGACATATCGCTAGGATATGCCTCCCATTGTCTTATAGGTGTGGGTCCCAGAGGTGTATCGAGAACGGAGCCCCCAAGGTTGTGGCTGGAGGACTCCGATCCGGCCAACACCAAGCCAGCTCCTCATAGAAGCGAATGGGAGAGTACCGCGCATGCTCCCATTCATTTCTATGGGGCCGACAGAAATAGCCGCGCCAGTGTTCGGCTATATTCGCCGGCCCCATAGAAAATGATTGAGGGCGGCTGCGCATGCGCGGTGCGCCCTCCTTCACTTGTGGGGCTTCGTTATCGATCAAGGTGCAGGTCCCAGCGGTGGGACCCGCACCTATCAGACAATGGGGACATATCCTAGTGATACGCCACCATTGTCTATGATGAGACAACCCCTTTAACGTATAAGTTAAACGAATGGGAAAAATGTGATGAACCTAGCCTTAGCGGATTGGCCACACAGGACCATGTGACCATATGAACGCCAACGCATGAAGGTGACAATCTGCTCAGTTTGCATAGAGGATGTGACATCTTGCGGCCCTCTTATCCAGGGGGCCCCCCGGGGGACAGAATTGTGGGTGTAGCCTCAGGCCTGGAGCTGAGATAGTGACACAGATTGGATTATTGTAGGTCTCCCTCCACATTAGTTAATTGATCGCTGCTGGACTGTGGCGCTCCTTAAATGCCGCTTCCAATGTGCCGCCACCTGATGTCTCCATCTTTCTAACACAGGTTTTCTTCCTCCAGGAGACTCACAGTTTGGTAAAGGAACCATCTCCTCAAAATGACCCACTGGTTTCATCGTAACCCTCTCAAGGCCACAGCGCCGGTCTCCTTTAATTTCTATGGCGTCGCCTCCACCCCTGCAGCCTCAAAGATATGCAGGTGAGATTGATTTCTGAAGATTTAGTCGTTATCTTTAGTTAAGAATCCAGTGATGGGTTTACAAATGAATGGGGCCACTAGGGCTGCAGTAAACGATTATTTTAGAAATCGAGTATTCTATCGATTATTTTTTACGATTAATCGAGTAATCTAATAAGAATGTTACCATGGCAACCAGGGCTTCAGTAGCGTCCTGGTTGCCATGGTAACCGATAGGAGCCCAGTTATAACACTGCTGGGGCTCCAATCAGAACTTCCACCAATGAGGGGGGAGGGGACTCTGCTCTGTGGCCACTGCCACCAATGAGGGGAAGGGACTCTGCTCTGTGGCCACTGCCACCAATGAGGGGGAAGGGACTCTGCTCTGTGGCCACTGCCACCAATGAGGGGGGAAGGGGACTCTGCTCTGTGGCCACTGCCACCAAGGAGGGGGGAGGGGACTCTGCTCTGTGGCCACTGCCACCAAGGAGGGAGGGGACTCTGCTCTGTGGCCACTGCCACCAACGATTTTAATACTGGGGGTGGGGAGGGGCACTGCGCCACCAATGAAAATTAACCTTTAATGCAGGCAGCAGATCAGCGGCAGTTAACCCCTCAGGTGCAGCACCTGAGGGGTTAACTGCCGCTGATCGCAGCCCCTGCCTCCTGTATTAAAGATTACAAGGGACCTTTCATGGTCCGGCCTTACTAACTAGCAGCTACAAGGTGCGGCGCCCAGGATGTCTCTGCACTTACAGTTATCCCTGGGCGCGGCTCGGTTCTCTCCACTGTGGGCCAGTTACAGTGTCCTGCTCCATATGCTAATTACTAATATCGGAGCAATAGGGAGGAGACATCAGCTCTGTGGGCGTTCCTTCTCCCTGCACTGTGACGTTCTCTGCTGCGATTGGACAGCGCAGGGAGAAGAAACGCCCACAGAGAAGGTGAAGTCTCCTCCCCATTGGTCCGATATTAGTAATTGGCACATGGAACACGAAACTGTAACTGGCCCACCGTGGGGTGAACGGAGCGGCGCCCAGGGATAATTGTAAGTGCGGGGACATCCCGGGCGCCGCTAGCTGCTAGTTAGTAAGGCCAGACCATGTAAGGTCCTGTCATTGGTGGCGCAGTGCGCCCGCCTCCTTCGCCCCCGGTCTCTCCTCACTGGCAGCACAGCACAGGGGGGGGGGAGAGCGACTCCTTCTCCCCCTGTGCGCCCCGCCTCCTCTGCTGCCAGCCGCTCTGCACAGTGTCGGGTCATAGGGCGCGCTTACGTGCACTATGACCTGACTGGTGACCACGGAGCGGGGAGTAATAGCAAGTGCTGCCCTCCCGCTCCGTGGTCACATGACACAAACGAATCCTCGATGCAAAAAAATTGCATCGAGGATTTTTTTGTGTCGAATTACTCGATTAAATCGAGTAATCGTTTCAGCCCTAGGGGCCACTGTCACAGAGTGGCCCCTACAGGCTGACAGTCATGTCTTCATACAGAGCTCCAGAGCATAGACCTGGAGACAAATGATAAAATTCTGCTGCACACAGCCACCACCAGGGGGAGCTAACTGCATAACACTTAAAGAGGACCTTTCACTAAGATTTAGGTAGTGAAATACTTACACTACCTTCCTGGGCGGCCCCCGCTGACGTCCAGGCAACATTTTTTTTTTTTTCAAAATAACCCCCCGTTCGTGCGCTCCGGTCCCCGTTAGTTTTCACATGCGGGGATTTCTTGTATGAGGCGGAGGCGGGGACTTGTCTTTTACCTGGGGAGTGGTGTTCCTCTCCCTGGCTGCGAGCCGAGCGCCATTATTGGCTGCGCTCGCAGCCAGGGAAAGGAAAACCACTCCCCAGGCAAAAGGAAAGTCCCCGCCTCATACAAGGAGTCCCCGCATGTAATAACTAACGGGGACCGGAGCGCACGAACGGGGGGTTATTATGAAAAAAAAAATGTTGCGGGGGGCGCCCAGGAAGGTAGTGCAAGTGTTTCACTACCTAAATCTTAGTGAAAGATCCTCTTCAAGCCTTGTGTATATAACCGGATTTTGGGTCCATATTTAATCCGATTTTTTTTTTTTTTTTTTTTTGCGGATCGCACGTAGACCTATTTAATTCTACGACGAAGCACATGGATGGCATCCGCGTGGCTGTTCTGACAATGATAGAACATGTCCTACTCTGATCCGTTTTGCGGACGAGAATATGCATTTCCATAATGAGGGCCGAGGATGCACATGCCCGATATACGTATTTTGCAGATCCTCAGTTTGTGGTCAGCAAAACGGCAACAGCCATGTGCATGAGGCCCTGTATAGTGTAGACAGGTGCATTTACTAAGCGTCTGTGCTCCCTCTAGTGGTGACGGCAGGCACAAGGAATGTTATCCTGTAACTCTACAGCTGTCTGCAGAGAAGCAGAGGATTTGGAGCTCTGATTGCTCCAAAAATACATGGTTTGTATGGGGATTCACCAGTCGGGATGCATGAAGATGTAAACCAGTGAATTATGTGACAATATTTCCATTTCTCCCATGTAACATTCAAGTGATTTACGAACATCAAGAGCGCGACTCCTGGAACTCTTCACAGACCCGACCTGTAACTCAGAGATGATGAAGAACGCCTCGGATGTGTACTTTTCTCTGCTACTGGGTGAGTGGAGAAAGTGAAATAGTTTACATTTTCTGGCACACAGGAAAAAAAAAGCCCCCCTCCCCCAACTAACCCCTTAAAGGGGTTGTCCATATTTTGATATTGATGGCCTATCCTCAGAATGGTCTGACATCCTGTACAGCTGTAACCTGACCTCCAAGACTTGGACTTAAAGGGGTATTCAAGTTAGAAGAAGTAATCCCCCATCTACAGTATAAAGGATAACTATTAGATCATTGGGGATCCAGCTGCTAGGACCCCCACTGATCACGAGAACAGGGGTCCCATGCCCCTAAAATGAGCATCTGGTTGAACATGAGGACTGCCGCTCCATTCACGGGACGTGTGGAGCAAGCAAGGGGCTGTACTTGGGCATCTCTAGCGGTCCCATAGAAATGAATGGAGAGGCAATGCGCACGCTCGACCTGCTGCTCTATTCATGTGGGGGACCTGGGACCCCAGTTCTGGTGGTTGGTGGGGGTCCGAGCATTCCTCCCCGATCTAACAGTTATCTCCTATCCTATAAAGGGGAGAACAGATTTTTCTAAGTAGAATACTCCTGTAACTGTATGTCCATTTGCACATGTAAACTGGACATACAGTTACAGCCATCTGTGGGAAGGGGTTAAAATCAAATAAATAAAAAAATCCAAAAACATACGTAACACACACACGGTGCAGGCTGGGCGCACGCTTGGTCTTATTACTGTCTGTTCCTTTTTCTCCTGGACTTTAGGCTTCATTAATTCACTGGATGGAGGAACTCAAGACAATAAGCTGCGCTACATCCAGAACTTCAAATGGACGGACACCCTGCAGGGCAACGTGCCCAGGTACAGCCTGATTGTGTGCGTCCCCCAGCAGATGAGGGGCTGAGGTGATCGGCCTTGTCTGTTTTATAGGTCGAATGCAGTGCTGTGTATTAGTGTTTTATACCACCGTCTTCAACACAACGTCACTTTTAGGTCCAGCTGTTTGTGCTGATTCATTTATCGTCAGTCGGAGCTCGAAATCCGTGTCCTCTGCAGCCACCACTAGATGGAGCTCACTCCACACAGTTCAATAGGAGCTTTAGAAATCTGTCGTCAGTGAGCTCCCTCTGGTGGTGACTGCAGGCATGACACAGTTTTACCACGTAAGTCTCTATATCAGTGAACTGTATCAGAAAAAGTTCTGACCACTGTAAAGAGATGCTATGAAATGAATCATCACAGCATTTTGTTTGGCCCTAAAAACGTTACGATCTTCTTAGTTGGAGGTTCTTTATTTATAAAGGTCCTGTCATCAGGCACATATATTTAGGTTTTGCACTTGTGTATCGTTATTCTTTTGTGTGCTCTTTGCAGTGCTCAACAAGATGCAGTTTTTGAGTTGATTTCAATGGGTTTTAACCTGGGTCTTTGGTACAGCAAGTATGCTTCACGGCTGGCTGGGAAGGAAGAGTGAGTATCGATTCTCCTTGGTCTGTATCTGTTTGTCTTATTACTCCAACCCTGCTAAAATGAAAATGTAAGTTAAACATCTATTGATTTGTATATACAGCTCCAGTATAGACCTGTGTGTCTCCATGGTTACAGACTACAAACAAACCCGGTGTAGTCTGATCATGTGGTTATGTTTTTGCAAGTTCATACACGTTAGCCAAATTTCAGCAAAAGCTGGCACATTGCTCCCATTTGTCATAACGGCCCAGAGCGAACCTAGTGAAGGTTCACATCGCTTACCACATATTCTACTCTGTGCTTAGGGCTGGTAGGAACAAATCTGACTACAAATGGTGTCTTGATGAGCTAAGGACACATGTTGTTGATAAATCTGGTAAGGTCCTGCTGTCAGTTTTTCATGGCCATTTTGCCTCAGTGAATTTTATTGGCTTTTTTTTTTAAACATCCCATCCCCTGCAGCGCCCTCAGTATACATAATGCCCCCATAGTTCTCCCTGGACATCAGAAGGCCCCCATAGTGCCCTCTAGTATCTATAATGCTCCCCTTAGTGCCCCCCAGTATACATATGTGTTCCCCATTGGGCCCCCAGTATACATAATAGCCCCCTCACCTCTGAGTCCTTTAAAAAAAAAAAAAATTATCTCATTCACTTGCACCTGAGGTAACACTTGCTCCGCTCTAGAGGCACGCGATGTGACGTCACGACACTGCGAGTTTATGAAGCTCTTTTGTTACATAGTGTACCCATTTTTAACGACCATTAGCCAGTACACTCCTCTCTATATGACCGTTAAAAATGGGCCCATCGATTTTAGTGGGGTCCGTCTAGACATTTCCTATTTTTGACGGCTTCTGTTCAGTGGCTCAATACACTTTAATTGGTTCTGAAACCATCCATCGCACGGCTGTTTTCCAGTGGTGTAAATGAGCCCTAAATCCATCGGACCACTGTTCTTGTTTCTGATGGCTCTCTCTGCTCTCCCCATCCCTTCTCTCTGTGTTAGAGATAGCAGCAGGGAGGGGGAGGAGTTTGTACACAGCAGATCACTGGGGTGGGGGCACCTCATTCAGAGGAAGGAAGGAAGGAACACAGATAGCCGTCTGCAGGGGAGAATCACACAGACTGTATAAATGTAGAGAATGAGGAGAGCATCCAGGGCAAACTGAAGAGGATGGAGGGGCAAAAACAGTCCTCAGCATCAGTGCCTATGGCAATCAGAATGAGATCCCGCATTAGCTATAGGAGAAGAAATCAGACCAGGAATGAAGCTGTGTGGATACATGAGTAAGCGAAGACAGCAGCATCCTGGACACACAGATCTGAAATCCAGCATGTTGTACTGGGAGGAACACATCCACATGACAATAGTGTGACATGAGGAGCAGGTTATAAACTGAATATCAGAGGGTCTGATCATGAAAGAAGCAATAAAGAACTTAACCACTTGCCGCCACGCTAACGCCGATGGGCGTCAGCACGGCGGCTCTCTCAGGTCTCACTGCCGCCTATCGGCGTCATCTCGTGAGACCTGAGATTTCACATGAACGCACGCGCAACGCGCGTTCAAGTGATCGTACTCGGGACAACTGAAACTACAGCCTGCCAGCGCTGATCATGCGCTGGCAGACTGTAGATGCGAATAAAAGCGCATTTAAAACGCATATCAGACGCTGTTTTGTAAACAGTGTCTGATATGCCTGCTGTTTGCTCCTCTGGTGGTCCATTTGTCTGGGACCACCAGGGCAAACATAAGTAAAGTGCACCAATCACTACACACACCCCCCCACCCCCCATCACTGATTAACCCCTGATCACCCCCCTGTAAGGCTCATTCAGACGTCCGTATGTGTTTTGCGGATCTGCAAAATACGGACACCGGCAATGTGCTTTCCGCATTTTGCAGATCCGCACATTGCCAGAACTATATAGGAATGCCTTTTCTTGTCCGCAATTGCGGACAAGAATAGGACATGTTCTATATTTTTGCGGATCCGGAATTGCGGATCCGAGCGGGACAAAGTCTGTCCCCATAGAATTGAATGTATCTGCACATTGATCGATGCGAATGAAGAAATCTGTGCCGTTCATTTTTTTTCTTTTTTCAGCGCAGAGGCTGAACGGAAAAAATATCTCATTACCCGTATGCTCAATATAAGGAGAATAGCAGAAACTCCTAATGCTGGCCATACGTGTAATGATTGCGGAGACCCTCAAATGCCAGGGCAGTGGAAAAACCCCACAAGTGACCCCAATTTAGAAAGTAGACACCCCAAGGTATTCGCTAAGGGGCATAGTGAGTTCATGGAAGTTTTTATTTTTTGACACAAATTAGCGGAAAATGAAATTTTTTGAAAAAATAACAACTTCCATGAACTCACTATGCCCCTTAGTGAATACCTTGGGGTGTCTACTTTCTAAAATGGGGTCACTTGTGAGGTTTTTCCACTGCCCTGGCATTTGAGGGTCTCCGCAATCATTACCCGTATGGCCAGCATTAGTGTCTACTTTCCGAAATGGGGTCACTTATGGGGTGTTTCTACTGTCTGGGCATTGTAGTGCGGAAACTCACTTTTTTGCACCATAGTTTGTAAACGCTATAACTTTTACCCAAACCAATAAATATACACTTATTGCATTTTTTTCATCAAAGACATGTAGAACAATAAATTAAGAGAAAAATTTTAATTGAAATGTAGTGTTGTTTGAAAATTTTTACAACAGAAAGCGAAAAATGTCGTTTTTTTGCAAAAATTTTGTCAAAAAAAGTAAAATATCAAAAAAAGTAAAAATGTCAGCAAGAATGAAATACCACCAAATGAAACCTCTATTAGTGAGAAGAAAGGGAGGTAAAATTCATTTGGGTGGTAAGTTGTATGACGGAGCAATAAACGGTGAAAGTAGTGTAGAGCGGATTTGTAAAAAAGGGCCTGGTCACTGGGGGGGTATAAACCTGTGGTCTTCAAGTGGTTAATGCAGCTTTTTTACCCAAGGTAACAACTTACATATAGAAAAAAAAAACTTTTTCTCTGTGTCAGAGGTGTCCAGAGCCTTTAAGTGTATACACAGAGTAACTACCTATATGTGAAATAACTTTAGTAAGAAGGTGAAGAGATCTGATAAATCTCCCTGCCTTAGGCCCCTTTCACACGGGCGTGAGGAGGACGCTTTGCACGCGCACTGAATCCGGACCCATTCATTTCTATGGGGCTGTGCACATGAGCGGTGATTTTCACGCATCACTTCTGCATTACGTGAAAATCGCAGCATGCTCTAGTTTCTGCGTTTTTCATGCAACGCAGGCCCCATAGAAGTGAATGGGGCTGCGGGAAAATTGCAAGCATCCGCAAGCAAGTGCGGATGCAGTGCGATTTTCCCGCATAGTTGCTTAGCGACAGGACCCGATCTTCATTATTTTCCCTTATAACATGGTTATAAGGGAAAATAATAGCATTCTTAATAAAGAATGCTTTGTAGAATGTGGACTAAGGGGTTAAAAATAAAAAACGTAACTTATTTTAGCTACTTGATCGCGTAGTTGGGGATCTCTCTTCAAGCTTTAGCTGTAGTCTAAAGGACCTGTGATGACATCACATCACATGGTCCATCACGGACCATGTGATTGGACCATGTGATGTGACGTCATCACAGGTCCTTTAGACTACAGCTAAAGCTTGAAGAGAGATCGCCAACTACGCGATCAAGTGGCTAAAATAAGTTACGTTTTTTATTTTTAACCCCTTAATCCACATTCTACAAAGCATGCTATTATTTTCCCTTATAACCATGTTATAAGGGAAAATAATGAAGATCGGGTCCCGCCGCTTAGCAACCATGCGGGAAAATCGCACTGCATCCGCATTTGCTTGCCGATGCTTGCGATTTTCCCGCAGCCCCATTCACTTCTATGGGGCCTGCGTTGCGTGAAAAACGCAGAATATAGAGCATGCTGCGATTTTCACGCAACGCAGAAGTGATGCGTGAAAATCACAGCTCATGTGCACAGCCCCATAGAAATGAATGGGTCCGGATTCAGTGCGGGTGTAATGCGTCCACCTCACGCATTGCACCCGCGCGGAAAACTCGCCCGTGTGAAAGGGGCCTTACAGTCATTTCACATTTTTCGTCCAGATCGTCCATTTTCCCGTTTATTACATAACGCCTGATGTGTCGTTGCAGCGTTACAGAAAATGAGGCCAAAGAAGTTCACAAGAGCCTGAAGATTGCAGCTGGCATTTTCAGCCATTTGAAGGTAAAGGCCCGTTCACACAGGTAGATAGTCCACCCGCAGGCGAGCGCAAATTGACGATACAGCCTGTTGATCCGCGTCTTTTAGTAAATTTAAATGAAGCAGTCTTTACTGTTGTCCCCGTACAGTCTGCATCTTGTGGGGAGAACATTCCCTGTGCACACGGTGAGAGGGTAGCAAATAATGAATTGTATGCCCACATGAAAGATACAGCCAACTTACAAATGAGGACCCGCACCTACCAGACAATGGGGGCATATCCTAGCGATATGCCCCCATTGTCTGTGATGGGAAAACCCCTTTAATATATGCAAATGAGCCTCTAGGAGCAACGGGGGTGTTGGGGATATTTTCACTGCCTGGTCCTGTCAATCAAAGTGGAGAGGGAGCGGCAGTTGCAGAGAGAGCAGAGCCTCTAGGTGTAATGGTAACGCCCCCGTTGCTCCTAGAGACTCATTTGCATATATTAAAACATCATTGTTCTCAGCAATGCGGACACATATGAACATGGGACCAACACAGATGCCTTCAGCTGCCAAGTGCACATGTAACCTGTCAGCCCGTGTCATAGGGACAAATCTGCTGACAGATGCCCTTTAAAGGGCTTTTGCACTAAGAACACAGGATAGGGGATAAGTGTCTAAGTATTGGGGACCAACAGCGATCATGAGAAAAGGGGACCTAGAGTCGTCTATGTGAATGGAACGCAGAAGTGCGTGCGTGGTCACCGCCTCATTCACTTAGTCCTGAGAGCTGGCACTATCTCCAGCATTCCCATGGAAGTGAATGGAGCGGTGGTCACACATCCGCATTACCGCCCAGGATCTCCAGTCTTGTGATCGCTTTGGGCCCCAGTGTTCGGGCCTTAACGATCCAACACTATTCTGTTGTTAGTGGGAAAACCCCCTTAAAGTGCTGGTCTAGGATTTTACTATTGATAACATCCTCAGGATAACCATCAATATCTGATTGGTGGGCGTCTGACACCCCGCATCCCCACCCATCAGCTGTTTTCAAGTAGTTCCCATGGCCGGACTACACAACTTCGTCCATTGTGTAGAGGATGAAGATGGTTACCGCTCACTTCAGTGGACTGAGCTGTGTAGTCCTGGAACCGGAGCTAGTCGGGGTGTCAGACCCCTGCCGATCAGATGCTGATGACGTATCCTGAGGATTGGTCATCCATTGTAAAATCTTTGCTTTTCCTAGGTTCTTTCTGTGAACTTAATTGGTTTTCTCCACTAAACTTATTATAAATTGTGTGTTTTTTAGGAGAGTCACATTCCTAAACTCATCTCCCCGGTGGAGAAAGGACGAGATTTAGAAAGTCGGGTGATTGATGCTTATATCATCCAGTGCCAGGCCGAAGCACAGGAAGGTATGGTGGTCAGCCACCATCTTGTGGTATTACCGCAACACTTTGTTTTAAACCTGTGTGATTTGTGAGGTGTGTATTATGAGGTTCTGCAACATCTGAGGTGTGTGTTAAGAGGTCCCTCACCAGCTGCTGGGTGTATTACAAGGTTTTGCAGCAACTGAGGTGTGTATTATGAGGTTCTGCAGCATCTGAGATGTGTATTATGAGGTTCTGCAGCATATGAGATCTGTATTATGAGGTTCTGCAGCATATGAGATCTGTATTATGAAGTTCTGCAGCAGCTGAGGTGTGTATTAGTAGGTTCTGCAGCAGCTGGGGTGTGTATTAGTAGGTTCTGAAGCATCTGGGGTGTGTATTAGTAGGTTCTGCAGCAGCTGAGGTGTGTATTAGGAGGTTCTCCAGCATCTGAGGTGTGTATTATGAGGTTCTGCAGCAGCTAAGGTGTGTATTATGAGGTTCTGTAGCAGCTGAGCTGTGTTCTGAGGTTCTGCAGCAGCTGAAGTGTGTATTAGGAGGTTCTGCAGTAGCTGAGCTGTGTCCTGAGGTTCTGTAGCATCTGAGGTGTGTATTAGGATGTTCTACAGCAGCTGAGGTGTGTATTAGGAGGTTCTACAGCATCTGAGGTGTGTAATATGAGGTTCTGCAGCAGCTGAGGTGTGTAGTGTGATGCTCACCAGATAGTTGGTTTCTACCTGAAGAGATAAGCAGCGCCTCTTTTCTGCCGCTCATCTCTCTATAAGCAGTGATGTTCTTACAGATGGTGTCATTATAATAAGTCCTCTCCTTCGTGTATGCAGTGACCATCGCTCGGGCTATTGAAATGAAGCACAACCCTGGTCTGATAGCAGCTTTGGCCTACGAAACAGCAAACTTCTACCAGAGAGTAGGTAAGTGTCTTTGTGTTTCGGCTGCTGGGTGTACTACGTCCATTCCCGTAGTGTCCACTAGAAGGCGACAGTCACCACAACATCTTCTAACTGCAGCAATAATGAGAATCCACTGACCGGCCAAGGGATGACTGTATGAATAGGTTGTGAGTGTGATAGCTGGCGGTTTCACCTCCGAAATCCCCACATTTACAAAGGGGGTCCCCAAATTTCCGGCCAGAGTGTTAACTTTACATGCACAGCCTTCCTCCATGTGTGGGGCTCCCGGAAATAGCTGATTTCCAGAAATCGGCTGTTTCCTATGGTCTCATTCTTTTCCATTAGGAGTCTGTGCACACATGGGGCCCTCATTCTTAGTGATAGTGGGGCCCCCAGAGGTCAGATCCCATCTCCACACGACTATACTGTTCTTTTCTCCATTTTAGATCACACGCTCATCAGTCTGGATCCGGTGTACGTAGCGAAGTGGAGAAGTTACACCCAACTGAAGATGTGTTTTTATATGGCTTACGTAAGTACACGACCCATATCCATAATCCGGAAATCCTGCTGATCGGCCATGCTGCCTAAAGCGTACCGTGACTGTCCAACCCCCAATACCAAAAATTCGATGACCTTTAACTCCTTCGTGCCCTGTAATATTACATCCAACGATGGAGTGGGTACAGAGACGTCACTCGCGGCTACTGGTCGTATTATACAGATGACACCCCCTCCATCCCGAACAGGATCATAGATAACGCTGCCGATTCCAACCATTTAACCCCTTAGTCCATGCTAAGGGTGCCAGTGGTATGCTGTGGCAGCCTAGGGATTAACAATGTCCTCCAGGTATTGCAGTGTATTATGGCAGAGATCAGGAAATCAAATGTTCAAGTCCCATAGAGGGACAAAAGAGAAAAAGTAAACAAAAAAAAATTCTTTATTTTTGAAAATGAAAAAAACTGTACATACCTGCACATTTGTAATGGCCCAGATGATAAAATATACTGATTAATTTATCTTGCACTTAAAAAAAATATATAATAATTTTTGGGTCCATCCTGCCTCATTAAAAACGTTGACCCCCCCCAAAAAAAAAAAAACCTCCCCCCACAAACACAGCTTCATTGTGTTCTCTCTCAAGAAAAAAACCCATCTTGACAGAGCCACCTATTGGAAGGGTCTCCCTATGAGTCAAGGACTAACTTTATAACAAGCCATAGGATTTGACAAGGGAATACAGCCAGGCCAGATATCCATTCGTAGACCTCTGTTTCGGGGGGCGTGCCCCTTATCAGTACTGAGTAGGATTCTTCCGGTGTCTTGGAAGCAACCTAGGAGCGATACTGAATCCCCTTAAAGAGCCCTGTATGGAGACTTACCGGAAGTACTCCTGACTTCCAATAGGTGGCGCTGGCGAGGTGGTTCTCTTTCTTTGCTTATTCGTTTCCCATGGAGCATTGCCAATAAGTCTCCAAACAAAACTGGTCTCTTTAAGGAGATTCAGCACCTCGCCTCAGCCGCTTCTAAGGCTAGAATCCTACAAATGAGGGGAACGCTACCCGAAACAGTCCACGGATGGTTATCTGGTCTGGCTATATTCCCTTATCAAATCCCATCGTTTGTTCAAAAGTCGGATCTTAACTCATAGAGAGCCACTTCCAATGGGTGATGCTGGCGATATGGTTCTCTTTCTTGGGAGATACCTCTTTGCATATTTGTTTCCCATGGAGCATTGCCAATAAGTGTGGAGTACTTCCAGTAAGGCTCCATACATGACTGGTCTCTTATCTTATGGGGATTCAGCACCCTGTCTAAGTCTATATCTTTATAATAGTTGGAGCTCAGCTTTTCGCATACAGACCTCTAAATCCTCAGCCTAAACTTAGATTTAAAATCTAACGCTCTGGTTGCCTGCAGCCACCACTAGAGGGAGCTCAGCAGCTTACTGTATGCTGTATTAACACAGTAGACAGTGGGCACCCCTAGTGGTGACTGAAGGAACCAAGAATGTTGCTTGTGAAATCTACAGTCTACGCAGGGAATGTGGAGTTCTGCATCAGAAGAACGGATATATTAAAAAAATAAATCCACATAGAATTTTTGGGCCTGAAAACCAACTAATCATAAAAAAAAACAGGATTTGTCTAAACCGGGCTGCCATTTTTAAGTAAGTTACTGCCTAAAAATGTGAAACCATGCTTTTGTTACCCATCCCAAAGAAAGGGTTTCTTAGGGAATTGAAGACTGGTATCTCCTTAGTACATTCTGTAGGTGGATGGTATAACATGTGTTTATTCTACATGTACATTCGTTATTAACCCCTTGATCCCCTCGACAGGCCTTCTGCTATCACGGTCAGACTCTCCTGTCCAGCGACAAGTGCGGAGAAGCAATAAGGTCCCTGCAGGAATCTGAGAAATGTGAGTCCATGTTGTTTGGTTTGTGCCAGTCATCAATATACATTAGAAATCACAGGCAAAAGACAGAGAAAGACCTGCATAAGACAAATCCAGAAGACGGAGGTTGTGTTATTAGTACTAATTACTGGGGGTCCGACACCCCGCCGATTTAGCTGAAGAACTACACAGCTACATCCATGGTGCGGTGGACGTTCCCGGTTACTGCAGCTCCCATTGAAGTGAATGGTAACCAGTTCCATCCACTAGACAATTGACGGAGCTATGTTGTTCTGGCGCTACTCCCTAACACCTGATGGATGGGGTGCCGGACCCCTGCCAATCCGATATCGATGACCTACCCTGAGGATAGGCCATCAGCATTAAGGAATGGACAAACCCTTTAAACAATATTTTGGAGGACAAAATAAAATGCAGATATAAGCAATGCCTGGCAGCTGCCATTTCCAATAGTGTGTAAGAGGGTGCCCCTATTCTCCCCCTTTGTCATGTTGGATTTCAACATGCCTGATCTTTTGTCCTTATGGAACATAAGCCACCAGGCTTCTGTCAGCATCTTATATGGTTGTCTAAGGTCCAAGGTAAATGACTAATGTACAGACTATTGGATGATGTTGGACCTACTGGATATCAGGTTGCCTGTAATCCTCTTATGTTTGGGGTACCCTTCTGACAACAAGGACTGTCCAAAGCAGACAACCTTTTCACAGCCTGAACGATCTTTTGGGAGCCAATCCAGTATCTCCCCACATCTGCTCCCCCTCTCGCAGCATCAGAGAGAGAGACTGCAGCTGCATACCCCTCCTTCCCTACATTTATGGGAGGATGGCAGTTACTTCCATCTATAGCTCTATCATCTAGTGATCATACCTGACACACTTTCTCAATAAATACTGAGAACTGTTTTATTTCTTTTACTTTCCTCTTCCCTGTTAAGTTTATGGCAAGGCTGAAGCTTTGTGTAAGGAATATGGTCAAACCAAAGGCCCAGGAACCACAGCTAAGCCCTCGGGACACCTCTTCTTCAGGAAACTGGGAACACAGGTGAAGAACACCCTAGAGAAATGTCAGCGGGAGAATGGATTCATGTAAGTCAGAGCTTTCATGGGGGATAGATCCGAGTCTCTATGTTCTTGGAGCATATTTGTGGTTGGGAGTCTTCTGTGTCCAGGTTGTGATGTTGTTATGCACTCATAGGTGCTGTCTGCCAAAATCCTATTCATTGTACATTTCAGCTATTTTCAGAAGGTTCCTCCAGAGGCACCAGAGTTGGAATTGAAAGCAAATTATGGTCTGGTACAGCCCGTGCCTTTTGAGCTCCCAGCTATGAGCCCGCAGTGGACCCCAGAGACGCAGGCGGGATTCGACCTTACAAAACGGCCAAAGGACGACAGTGTAAGGCACTATTTCTAACCATAATGTCACCTGAATCATGGTTGTCACTATCTATCACCTTTATGTCTGTGAAGGTTCTCACAGGTCATGGTATATCTGCAAAGAATAAATCAAAGCAACTGGACTGAAACGTTTTCAAGAAATCTACAGGATGTCCAGTTGCCTCGATTTAATCTTTGCAGATATTCCAACTTCATCTCTAATTGTAATATTTTTTTTTTCGTTCAGTTTCAGAAGTGCAATTCACTAGCTGCTATGATCTTCTCCCATGCTCAGGGGCTCTGCACCCCCAGCCTATGTCCGCTTGTAATGCACTAGCAAAGAGTCCTAATCAGTGTTGTGAGAGAGCTCCTCACGTCAACACTGTAGTCCATCATGGACTCTTAATTAAGCTGGACTTTGATATAGCCTAAAACTTAAAGGAACGCCAAAGAAAATGCATACAAAAAATAAGACATCCGAGCACATTTCCCTTATTCTCCTCCTTTCCTGTAATCCTATTTGATCACATATTACAGTGAAAGCTGAGATACATAGAGAAACGTTCTCTGTGTGTCACAGAAGGTCAGTCGTGCCCCCTCCTTCTCACTGTCCTCTGTGAGCCTCCTCTCTCTGCAGTAGTGCACAGAGATCAAAGAGTACCTATTATATTACAAAACTCCTGATATAGTGACATGTTAGAAGTTTGATCAGTTTGGGTGTCTGGGTGCTCAGATGCCCTAAGGGTACTTTCACATTAGCGTCAGGGGAGTCCGTCGGGCTGTTCCGGCGGGTGAACAGCCTGTCGGATCCGTCCTGCCGCTCCGTCCCCATTGACTATAATGGGGGCGGGGGCAGAGTTCTGGCAGCGCACGGCAAGAAGCCGGACTAAAAGTACGACATGCAGTACTTTTAGTCCGGCTGCCTCTCGCCGTGCACTGCCAGAACTCCGCCCCCGCCCCCATTATAGTAAATGGGGACGGAGCGGCAGTCAGGGGGCACACGTAAACTAGCGGCAGGACGGATCCGACAGGCTGTTCACCCGCCGGAACAGCCGGACGGACTCCCCTGCCGCTAGTGTGAAACTAGCCTAAGTCACTAAAATGAAGAGGCAGAAGTTCTCAGCTGAGCGCTGTGCACCCTTATTTCTGATTGGCTCTTCAGGGATCGGCGATGTTCACTGTGTTTGGACTTGTAGACTCTCTCTGAGCCTGTAAACTGCTTGCTTCACTCTCCAAGGAAAGTCATTTACAGACAAAGGGACGCAGTGCTCAGCTGAGCGCCTCTGACAGCTCATTTTAGCTATCAATGGGGGTCTCAGCACCCGTACACCCACTGATCATAACTTATGACATTTGCAAAGTTTTATAACATGAAGGGTCCCCTTTAAGACCCACCTACAGCTGTCCCCAGTCTAAAAGGTTTCCCTCCAATCCTTAAACTGCGTAGTGTGGTCCCATATTGAAATGCTCCACCATAATTATTGTTGATTTTTTTTCAGTGAGTGCAGAGATACTGAGGAAGTTCATACAATGTGTATATTAACCAAAATACACTCATAGACAAAAAAAATACAGCACTAAGTAGGAGTTATTGGAATGGAATGAAACTTTCTATTTCTAATGATGATGTATGTAAGTCATTACAATATTAGAGCGAAATGAGAAATTTATTGGGGACACCATAAAACAGAAAGGAGGCTCAAGGATCCTTTTGGGGCGTCTCTACTCGGGATGCAAGGTGAGATACGGCCTGTAGCCTGGATACAAGGTGAGATACGGCCTGTAACATGGATACAAGGTGAGATACGGCCTGTAGCCTGGGTACAAGATGAGATACGACCTCTAGCCTGGGTACAAGATGAGATACGGCCTCTAGCCTGGGTACAAGATGAGATACGGCCTGTAGCCTGGGTACAAGATGAGATATGGCCTGTAGCCTGGATACACGGTGAGATACAGCCTCTAGCCTGGGTACAAGATGAGATACGGCCTCTAGCCTGGGTACAAGATGAGATACGGCCTCTAGCCTGGATACAATAAGAGATATGGTTGGACATGGAGGCATACAAGTTCTGTATGGTATTTGCCCACAGATTTTACAGCTCGGCCTGTAGATCCTGCACACTTGTAGGTTGCTGGAGCTGGTGCCCCAGCTGTTCCCATAAATGTTGGGTTGGTGATAAATCTGGTGACTGAGCAGCCAAAGAAATGTTATAATCTGGCGGGTACCTTTCTGGGAAACCCTTGCTGTGTGCGGGCGAGCATTATCCTCCTGATAAATGCAAGTTGGAAGCCCTGCCATGAGAGGAACACATGTGGCGGCAGGACGTCCTGCACATATCGCTGAGCTGTTAGTGTCCCTCGTATCACCACTAGGGGTGACCGACTGTCATATGTGATGGCTTCGCAGATCATCACACCAGTAGTTGGAGCAGTGTGTCGCTCCACAGCAAAGGCAGTGATCACCAGGAGTCCTGCATAACCAATCCAGACCATCGTGAGATCCTAAACAGATGACACTGGATTCGTTGCTAAAGACATACATTTTTAGTCCATATTGGTCCAGGTTTCTCATTCATGACACCACTGCAAATGAAGGCAAATGGCTCTCAATGGAAGGACACGCAATGGGTGCCATGACAGTACATTTCCTTATGCTAAGCACCTGAAAATGGTTCAAGCAGAGACTGGGGGTGTAGGGGGTGTAATGAAGGTGCCATCTGTGTCTGGATGGTGGACAACAGAACTGTAGGAGACAGCCGGAGCCTAGTCGCCATGTGTGTGTGCCCTCACGTTACCACTTCTCCTAATAGCTAGGTCGGCACAGCCTAGACGACGGGCAGTTCAATCAACACAACCATCCTGCTTCTCTCAATGATGCGCCCCGTCTGTCAACTAGGCAAATTGTCTTTAAGTGCATCATAGAGACATCTATCGGTCACTACCCAAAAGCAGCCTTTTTTTTTTTTTTAAATAAGGCAGCACTTTAGCTCCCTCTTGTGGAAGACCACACCTGTAATAATCTCCATATCTGCCTGAGATAATATAAAACTTCATTTCTATTTGAGTGCGGTATTTTTTTTGTCGATGAGTGTATATTATATAGTTTGCATGCAGCATTGACAGCAGGTACCATTTAAGGTTGGATACTCTCAGTACTGACATTTCCCCATACTTTTTATTTCTTGTATATTCATTTCCAGGCCAAACCGAAGAAAGAAGAGGAGGTGAAGCCTATGAAGGAACCAGATATAAAGCCCCAGAAGGACAGCGGCTGTCAGATCTCCTAATACACCAGAGAATCATAAAACACCCAAATCCCATCCACTCCCGGAGAGACTCCCCGCCTGTACTCCTGGAGGTGTAGAGATTGCATCCGGGTCTCGAGTTAAAGAACCTCAGTTTCTTCTCCTTTTCTGGATACAGGACTTGGACGTGGTCTCTCCACCCATCGTGGGTATAGATAAGCACCTTACCTGATATATGGGTGTTCTTCTCCTCGACCCTTGAGGGGTTGAACCTCTCTATATCCAGAACTGACACGTCTACAGCCATAACCCTTCACTAACCTCATTTAGCAGAGTAAGCAGAAGCTGCTGTGTGTAATTACAATCAATTGTGAGAGGAGCCGGTGTAAACTGTATCGTCACATAAATGTAAAGAGGATCTCTTCTCTCTCCAGCCAGGTCTGTTTTAGGAAATATTTGCATTCCCCTTTACATAAGAAAAAAATAAATCTGGTACACGTTTGTGATGTTCCTCTGTTGTTCTTCCTAGAAATGTAAGAATAAACTGACAACTGGATGTTACCGTTTTCCTAAAGGCCCCCATAACATTCAATAGCGGTCGGCTAGCGGCTATCTTTCCCAAATCCCTTCAGGCCTCCCCATATATGTTTGGCGCTGCCAAGTGTATATGTGCATAGTATGGGGAGAGCGGAGAAAGCAAGACACTTCTGGCGGGGGCTCATCTCCAAGGAAAACAAAAGGATCGGGCAAAAATATTCATTTTGCCCGATTCTTCTCTCCCAGACTGTTGTGGGGAGACTCGGCCGAACCCCTCTGTACTCAGCGGGTTTGGCCGACAAAAGACTAATGTGTATAGGGGCCTTAACATTGTCCAATCAAGGACCATTATCCCTAAAGGGAATGGCAACACCTAGTTGTCAATGGATTCATACATTTCCAGGAGGAATAACAGGAATGGCGCACAAAAATGCTGTGGATTAGGCATTCTATGGGATATTTACAGAATCGGACATGTCAGGGGAGGAAACGTTCTCTTACCAAAAAAAAACTAATTACATTGAAATCCTTGAGTTCTTCTCTTCTGTCAAGTTGTTCATCAGCTTTATTGAATTTATTTGATTAGTTCTTAGTGATTTCCATTTTTAAGAAAGTTGGGTCATCCAATACGTCGTATCCACCATTCCTGCCCTCAACAGGTCTTGGGCCCATCCGTCTCAGCTTCCTGGAAATACCATAGCCCTGTAAGTTGGACATAGGTAGAGCTTTATCCACAGTGCTATACTTGCTGCAGGGCCTAAGGGGGCGGAGCATGACACAGGAATGCTCTCTGGTGTTTTTTGAATCCCTGGGTCATGCTCCGCCCCCTCAAGCCCTGAATTGGGCATAACACAGTGTATCAGGTTAGCCTGGACTGCTTTAAGGCCCCATTCACACAGCCGTATTTTTGCTCCACATCCGATCCGCAAAAAATGCAGACCTATTTATTTCAATAGGGCTGCATAACGTGTGCTGTCAGCATCCGTTCCGCAGCCCGCAAAATAGATAGAACATATTCTATGCTTGCCCGTTTTGCGGACAAGAATAAGCGTTGTTACCATAGGTCCACAAAAAAAAACAAAAAACTGATGCATCATGGACATCATTCGTATTTTTTGTAGATCCGCGTTTGGCGGACCACAAAATACATATGAGCCCTAAGGCACACAAACATATTTTTGGTCCACATCGGATCCGCATTTTTTGCGGGTCGGATGCGGACCCATTCACTTCAATGGTGCAGCAAAAAACGTATCCGTATATCTATTCCATGACATCCGCAAAAATATAGAACATGTCCAGTAGGACTGTTCTATTGTGACCCGGATGTTCCATTCCGCAAAATGCAATATCCGTGTTTTGTGGGTCCTCAATTAACGGACCATAAAATGGGCTATGGTCATGTGTATGAGCCCTGACCCTTAGAATTCTGAATGTGTAGACTTAGCCCCCTCCCCCTGTTCCCCACAGTAAAAGCTGCAATGGCATCCATATTGGTTGTCGCCCAACTTTCCCAGAAAGAGATTGACATTCTACATCACAGAAGACAATTAAAGGCCCCTTTTCCTTCTTCCCATTGTTATGCATCCGTCTTGGAATGAGGACATTTATATTTAAATCATCTCATTAGTAACTCCTTAAAGGACCCGTATATACCTACATTTTCACACAGGCAGCCCCCATGATATGAGCGTCGGAGCATTTCATGCTCCAATGCTCTCCTTTGCCCTGCAGGGCAAATGCTTTTTTTAGGAGATGCGGTGACGTACCGGGCTCTCCATGGATGGGCGCTAATGGGTGGGCTTTAGCGCTGCCCTAGCCTGTAAAATGAATAGGGCACCACTAAAGCCCGCCCATCGGAGCCGGTGACGTCACCGAATACACTGCTGGCTGAAAGCCTCCACCTACCAGTGTAAAAACAAAAAAGCTCTATCGCGCCGGGCAAGGGAGAGCATCAGCGCATTAAATGCTCCGTGGGGGCTGCCTGGGTGAAATTGTGGGTATGTTCGGGTTCAGACAACCCTTTAAAGAATATCACACCAGGGGCGTGCCTACCGCCATGCTGTTCTAATCCTGGCCAATCTGTAATTAAGGCTACTTTCACACTAGCTTTTCTTTGCGGATCCGTCATGGATTTGCAAAAACGCTTCCGTTACAATAATACAACCGCATGCATTCTTCATGAACAGATCCGGTTGTCTTATCTGTAACATAACCAAGACGAACACGTTTTCTATTGTGCCAGAGAAAACGGCTCAGTTTCGTCAAGCAGGCAGCGTTTTGGTGTCCGTATCCAGAGCGGAATTGAGACTGAACGGAGGCAAACTGATGCATTCTGAGCGGATCATTTTCCATTCAGAATGCATTAGGGCAAAACTGATCCGTTTTGGACCGCGTGTGAGAGCCCGTGACGGATTTCACAAACGGAAAGCCAAAACACGAGTGTGAAAGTAGCCTAAAATAAATGGTAAAAATTTTTTTGGGGTCGGTTGAAAATATATGATGGTAAAACAGGGTTTGTGTCACTCACTACTAAAATGTCACATTGTGAGTCTGGCGCCTCCGCTGTCAGATTTGACAGGAGAATAGCACTACGTACAATGATGTTCTTCCTGTCGAGGTGACGGAAACTGGCAGACCCCTGCTCCTGTGAACAGAATTTAATACCATGGTCTGCAGCCCACATCTGTGGGGGCGATGGATATGTAAAGTCTATGGTGGTCTCCTTTTATACTGCTATATCTACGTAATGCTTTGTATATAGAGAGTATGTGTACAGCAGCACACGCAGGTATCCCATGTACATACAGAAGTATACACATTAACACCCCTTCATATACACACACGCATTTTACATGATGTCACGTGTGCAGAATATATGAGCTGTATAATATATAGAAGGTAATATAAATAATAAAGATCTACTTCCAACTAATGCTGTCTACAGAATGTGAGATTGAGTTAGGGAAGGGGGTGTGTCCTTTCACACATGCCATTTTGAAGGGAAAAATAACGGTGGGTTCAGAAAAGGAGACGTGGGATCTCTTCTATATAAACGCCCCTCCTTTTATGATTCACCCTGACCTTGGCTTAAAAAATCGGCATCCAAATGGCAAGTGTAAAATCATCTAATAATGGAACATGTCTAATTCTCAGGCCCCTTTCAGAAGAGTGTGAGTATGCAACAGTTCCTGTCCCGACCTCCAGCACTGCCGGGGTTGCATTGCATTATATATTGATTTATGATGCTATGTAACCCTTCCAGTTCTGGAATGTATTGGATAACACTGACAGCATTAAGTCAGTGTTTCGGAGTTCAGGATGGGTGCTCTCCCTGACACGCTGCGAGTCCAATGCGTGGGACTCGCTCGTGTGAAAGGGGCCTAAGCAATATGTAATGTCTGATAGCAATTCTAAGGCTGGGTTCAGACTTGCGCGTTTTACAGCGCGTTCAAACGCACTGTAAAACGCTCAACACATGAAAACCAATGCTTCCCTATGGCCCTGGTTCTGACTTGAGCGTTTTACAGCGCGTTTGAACGCGCTGAAAAACGCCCTACGCTCAAAAAAGTTCTTGAGCTTCTTTAGGGCGTTTTGTCGCGCGTATTGTGATTGACGCCACAGTAGTCAATCACATGAACGCGCGTACGACGCGCGTTTCCTATTTGCAAAAACACGCTATAATACGCGCGACAGAAACGCGCAAGTCTGAACCCAGCCTTAGGGCCCTTGCAGACGAGCGAATGCACTCCGTGGTCTCCGCAGCGAGAATGAGAGCCAAGCTGCGCGGTGGACATCAGAGGCACGAAGCAGTAACATGATAGATACTGCTCGGTGCCTCTGGGCACATGGTAGTTGTTATAGGGAGGTCCATCATTCCTGGGCACATGGGAGTTGTTATAGGGAGGTCCATCATTCCTGGGCACGTGGGAGTTGTTATAGGGAGGTCCATCATTCCCGGGCACATGGGAGTTGTTATAGGGAGGTCCATCATTCCTGGGCACATGGGAGTTGTTACATCCCCGAATGGGTCCACATCCGACCCACAGAAATTGGGGATCCGATGTCGACCAAAAATACATTGAAGTGTATGAGCCCTAAGCCTACAAGGTGCTCCATACAGCAGCTCTACTCTAGTTGGGTCACTACTGAAATGACTAGAATGGAGTTGCTGCGGGGAGGTTTGTGAATTCTATGCAGGTGCCAGTTGCTACAGGGAGGTCCTCCATACAGCAAATCCATTCTAGCTGGTACAGTAGTGAAATGACTAGAACAGAGTTGCTGCAGGGAGGTTCATAATTTCTGGCCGTGTGGTAGTTGCTATAGGGAGGTCCATCATTCCTGGGCACATGGGAGTTGTTATAGGTAGGTCCATCATTCCTTGGCACATGGTAGTTGTTATAGGGAGGTCCATCATTCCTGGGCACATGGGAGTTGTTATAGGAAGGTCCATCATTCCTGGGAACATAGTAGTTGTTATAGGGAGGTACATCATTCCTGGGCACATGGTAATTGTTATAGAAAGTTCCATCATTCCTTGGCACATAGTAGTTGTTATAGGGAGGTTCATCATTCCTGGGCACATGGGAGTTGTTATACGGCGGTCCATCGTTCCTGGGCACATGGTAGTTATTATAGGGAGGTCCATCATTCCTGGGCACATGGTAGTTGTTATAGGGAGGTCCATCATTCCTGGCACATGGTAGTTGTTATAGGGAGGTCCATCATTCCTGGGCACATGGTAGTTGTTATAGGGAGGTCCATCATTCCTGGGCACATGGTAGTTGTTATAGGGAGGTCCATCATTCCTGGGCACATGGTAGTTGTTATAGGGAGGTCCATCATTCCTGGGCACATGGTAGTTGTTATAACGAGTTTCATCATTCCTGGGCACATGGTAGTTGTTATAGGGAGGTCCATCATTCCTGGGCACATGGTAGTTATTATAAGGAGGTCGATAATTCATGGGCAGATGGGAGTTGTTATAGGGAGGTCCATCATTCCTGGGCACATGGGAGTTGTTATAGGGAGGTCCATCATTCCTGGACACATGGTAGTTTTTATAGGGAAGGTCCATCATTCCTGGGCACATGGGAGTTGTTATAGGGAGGTCTTCCTTAAAGCACCTCCGTTCTAGCTGGTGACTACTGAACTGACTAGAATGGAGTTGCTGTAGGGAGGTTGTATATTGAGGTGATATAACAAGTCCCTTCCATACAATTCCTTTGTTAACCATCCACTGAGCAGTTGGGCCACAACTTACTAGGCAGTTATAATCCATTACTTTGTTTTAGTTTTAGGAGTTTTGGGGTGTGTCGTTTGCTTCGCCCATCGCCAGATACTTGCAGTGTAATGTTTTTCCACTTGTATGAATGGCATGTTCGCTCCGGCAGTCACATACGAGATATCAGTGGGGTAATGCCCCGGCTCTGATGTGTTACCAACATTATTGTCTCCCCATTTATTAAATGTTTTCCATATTCATGGGGTTCCCCTTAGCCACATTATAACATGCCATGACTAGGGAATTGGTTAGACTGCTCGGGTCTTCTTAACCCCTTACCCCTCTTACCCCCCATTTATGAATAAGAGCCAGAGACAAGAATTGGATTAATTCGGCCACAGCAGCCGTTTTATTATATATAAATAACATAACAAAACATGAATAAATTAACATTAACCCCCAATAACCGAGTAAATGACGAGGGAGGTCCTAGAAGCCTACATAAGATAAACCACCAAAACCAACTGGCAACTCCATCTTGCCCCCAGCCGATGAATGCCAGCTCGGAGGCACCAACTGATGGGCGCCTAATCCTCGATTCCTGTTGACCGATGAGAGTCCAGCCCCACCCGTGGGGGCCCTCCCATTCTCCACTAACACCATATCCACCAACTTCTAGGACCTCCCACCGCCAACAGCGCGCAACTTGACCACCTTAAGATTGCGCGTTCCTCCACATCCTCAGGGCTATCTCAATACCACCCTGGATACCCAACGCCCATAAATCAATTCCCACCGCATTGAGGTGCACACCATCCGCCCTCCAAAATTCGCCCACTCCATCCTCCAACTCCGAATGCCGCATGGCGACCGCCCCATTCCTAGACACAAATCTGCCGACCACCCTGTTAACCTTAATGCGAGCTTTATTCAATCTGTCCACTGACCTCGTCCCCCTCCACGTCCGCCTAGGCACAATATCCGACCAAACTGTAACCATGCCAGGAAACAATGCCCACAGCCTCAGTAGGTCGAATTTAATGTCCCTAATCAATTCCCGGAACGGCCGAGCCCCCAGATCATTCCCCTCAACGTGTAACACCAAAACGTCTGGGGGGCGATCTAAGCGCACAAACCTATGCACCTCCCTCAACACCCCGCCCCAAAGCATACCTCTCATCCCGAACCACTGCAACATCGCGTGCGAAACCCAATTGCCGCCCATTCGGTCTGACATCCGCTGTTATTGCCCCCCAGAACACGAACGAGTGTCCCATTATCCACACCAAGGCCGTCTGCGAACCTATAATTAAACAACAACAAAACAGCCACATTACCAAACAGAAAAAATACTCAACCGATCATAATCTACCTATCCTTACGTAAGAGCGGAACCGAACAGACTCCCAGTGCCCTATTTTCTTTATCACCTCCTCACTCAATCCCCAGCGCGCTGCCTCTGTTGCCGCCCCAATCCTAAAAGAGTGCCCCGTATAACCCACAGGATCAATACCCAATACCTTCAAGCATCGTTTAAATATCCAAAGGAATTGGAACCGAGACAGGAATGACCCATCCTCGTGTCTCAGGAAAGGCTCACTCCCTCTACCCCTCTCACCACTATACTCCCGCAAACACCTGATCGGACAAAGCAAACATCCCGGAACCTCAAACAAAGACAACCGCCTTCCCCTACCCTCACAGTCCGTTTTAGATTTCCGGATGCGTATTTCCACTCGATCCACATACAAATCCACATCCTCTGAACGTAAACCTCCTGCCCTAGTAACACTGCTGCTTACCAATTCCCCCAACCGAAACGCCCCAAAAAACGCTAATGAAAAAGCAGCTTTAAATAAACTAACCTCCTAATTTGATCTACAAACTGCCCCCAACTGAGCCCCTATGTCAATCAACAACTGAAACGACACTGGTCTTCTAGTATCCTCAGCCCTTTTTTCTCTTCTCCATCCTCTCAAAACTTACCTCACCAAAAAGGTTTTCGTAAAATCTGTATGACCTCATAACCGAAACCCAAACGCTAACCCCGCAACACACCTGTTTAACTGCGCCACTGACCACCCTTCCTCCCTAATGTGACCCAAAAATAACAATAACGCCATCTCCCCGTCCACATCCTGCGTTCCAAACTGTACACACCACCTCTCCCAAGCTTCCTATGCCTTACTGTACGCAGCCCAAGTGCCAGGACACAAGGATGCCCGCACCAGCCCCATTACCGTTCCTCCAAGATTTCCCATAGACAAGCTGGACAATCCAACCCCTCGGCCTCCGCCTCTGGTGCCAGTTGACGAAAACGCTCCCACTGAAAACGAGAAAGGGCATCCGCAATACAATTAGAAACTCCAGGAACATGAACCGCCACTATCCACGCATTAATGGACAAACATCTGAGCACTAAAAACTGCAACAGCTTCACCACCGGAGGGGACGATGCGGAAAGACTATTATTTGCTTGCACTACCCCCATATTGTCGCAATGGAACCGAACCTTCTTGTTCGCAAATTTCTCCTCCCACAGTACCACCGCCATCACAATTGGAAACAGCTCTAGCAGCGCCAAATTCCTCACCCAACCCTGAGTAATCCAAGAATCCGGCCACCGTCCCGCACACCATTGCCTCTGGCAGTATGCCCCGAAACCAACCCCCCCGGCCGCATCAAAAAACAGCTCGAAGTCAACGTTATTAACCACCCCTCCCATAACCAACAACTTTCCATTATAAACCTCTAAAAACCCCGCCCAAACCTCCAAGTCCCCCTGTAGCTCTTTACCCAACCGAAGAAAATGATGTGGCGCTTTAACACCTGACGCCGCGAGCGCCAAACGCCTGCAAAAAATCCGTCTCATTGGCATGATTCTACATGCGAAATTAAGCTTACCCAACAACAATTGTAACTTCCTCAACCTAATTTTTGGCGCCCGTTTTGCCCTACTAACTTCTAACCTTAAATTTGTCAACCTTTCCTCCGGCAACCTGCACTCCATTTTCTCTGTGTCAATCACGATCCCCCAAAAAAACAACTCGGTTGTTGGACCCTCAGTCTTATCCTCCGCCAACGGAACCCCGAACCCCTGCGACGAAACTGACGGAATATAAAAACCCGCCTGAAAACCATCTTGCAGCAACTTCGCCGCCTCACGATGCGGGTACCTATTTAGAAAGCTCGGCATCCTTTCCACCCGTACCGGCGTCCGACCCTTTTCCAACATTCCCCCCCCCTCTTTGTCGACCTCCCCTGAAGCAGCGACTCGCTCCATGAGACCCCCCGCATATGGTGCACTCGTATTTGAACTTACACTTTGCGCCAAATTTACAGTTTCCTTCGTTGAACAAGTAACAAAACCCTTTCGCTGATGCCGCCGCGACATTACCCTGTCCTGACCCCCCAGCCTCCCCCCGAAAGGGCTGCCTGGACCGTACTGGGGCAGTAACCCTTAACCACAGCCCAATATCCTTGTGGTCCCAACGTATATTGGGACGTACCGCCTTTCTCTGCCTAAATTGCTTGTCATACCGGAGCCAAACCGTACCCCCATAAACCTGGTACGCCTCCCATATCGCGTCCATAAAACAGAACAGAGCCGAGCAACATTCCGGCGTTTTTTCTCCAATGACGCTGGCCAAAATTGCAAACGCCTGCAACCAGTTTGTAAACGTCCGCGGTATCAAGCGATAACGCCGCTTCTCATCCTCCTCTTTTTACCCTTCTCCTTCTTTCCTTCTTCCAACTGAAACCTCTCCAACGGAAGTAGGGAAAATATTTCCACATACTCCCCTTTCCAGATCCGTTCCCTAACTTCTTGTTTTAAGTGCGCCCCCAGCGGACCCTCAAAACACACGTACACCTCGCCCCTTGCCCCGTCATCCACTTTAGGCCTATCATCCTCCCCCCCAGCCTGAGTCTGTACTGACGCTGACCCAACCGCCCTAGTACTCGCACCCGCGTCCGTCCCCCCACTCCCAGGCCCCACACCCCAAGCCGGCAGCGGCGATGCTCCCCCCAACCCAACACCAGACAACCACCCAGCTAATCCGCCCAAAAGCTGTCCCAAGCCCCTACCAACTTCCTCTGGACGTCCCGATCCCCCGACGCCCCCTGGACAGCCCAGGATAGAAAAAAAAGAGGACCCAATGGAATCTCACCAGGCTGCACGGTTGCTGTGAATCCCGCTGCCGCGGATCCTGTGTCCAGACGCTCCTGCTCGACAACGGGACGTTCTCCAGATGTACTTGTGCGCTGCATCTGCACTCCGACCGCACAGCTCCCTCTCCATTCAAATCGCTCCAACTTTCTTCCAACATGGCGCCAGCCACTTGGGGGGCGTGTCCTTCTGCAGCATCTCGGGCAGCATGAGGCCTGTGCACGTCCCAGGAAGCCTCCTGCACAGCCCGTACTACAGCAGACCCTCTCCCTCGCTGAGCAGACCTCCCAGAGACTGGACACCTGGGGGAATCTGCAGACCCTGGTCCCGATCCAGCCGCACATGCTGCAGAGAGCGGGGGAGGGGTGGTAAAATCCCCGCTCTGCTCTTGGGCCCGCCGCTGCACAGGATTCCTCCCACGGCGGGAGGGCCTACCTGAAGCCTGCTGCGCCGCTCCCTGCCGTGGAGGGTCCCCGGAGGGCCTCTGCAACCGGCGCCTGACCCGTGGGGTTTCATCTGGGCTTAAGCGCGCTGGCGGTCTAACCCGCCATGGCCGTCTAGCTCGTTCATCAGGGATCACCGCCGCCACTGGGGGTCCCTGAAGCAGGCCTCCTAACTGCTCCTTCAACCATCCGGATCCCCGGGCCTCCGCTTCCACCAAAATTCGGGCTAGCATTTCTTCCACAGACATGGTGAGTGCAGTTGTTTAAAAGTTTCCAGACAAAATGGCCCCTATCCCCTCCTCACAACCACTTTTCAATACCTCCCACCACACCCCTTAGTTACCCTGGCAACACCCTCCACCTCCCGGCTACTGGGCTATTAACCCTTTAAATGCCTGACTCCTCGCCAACCAAACCAGCGTCATGCTGGCCTCCCCTCAGCTCTGCTCCAGTCTGGCCTCACTCAATAGTGGTTTTGAAAGAGTTTTTTGAGTTATCCACAGCACAGGGGAGAAATGACTAATCGGTGGAGGTTCGAGTGCTGGGACTCCACTAATCATAAGAAGGGGACCCCGTTATCCCAATCCAGTGTGGATAACTAGCTAATTGGTGGAAGTCTGCCTGCTGGGACCGCCACTGATTCTAAGAACGGATGTCCCCTTCTGCCGATCTGATGGGACAGCAGGTCAGCCATTCTTCATGGAACCGCCTGAAATTGCCAAGTGTTAAACTCAACTATCTCCGGCTGTCTCATAGAAAATGAATGGATTCATGCCTGACCTGCTGCTCCATCACTCCTGTCACAAGTGCATGGAAATCCACACAGGGGGGAAAAAAATATTGCATATTCCGCAACATATTACACATTTCAAACTACAGGGGGTCCTTAGTGACAGAATGGAAGTACATATTCAACTAAATATATTTAAAGGGCTTGTCTGGTATGACGAGGAAGTCAGTTAACTGAGAAGATTGACCTCTGATAAAGAGTAGTGTGGTTATTTATCCAGCGGGTGTAATGTAGAACTGGTTTAGTTCCCCATAGCAACCAATCAGATTCCACCTTTTATTTTCCAAAAGAGCTGTCAACAATAACAGCTGGAATCTGACTGGTTGCTATGGACAACTAAACCAGTTCTACTTTACACCCGTTTGATAACTGACCCCATAGAACATTACTTACCTGCCAGATCCCGCTCCAGTTTATTAATTATAGTTAATGGGGTTGGCGGGCATTCCGATAGCATCTGGCAGGAATGAATCAAGAGAACTTCCGGCAGGCTGTTCTCTGCCAGAACGTGTGCCACAGATATAAAAGTGGTTTAATTCCAACCTTACTGTTGTAATAAAATGAAGAAAAAAAAGGGGAAAAAAAATAACGTCAAACCTGCAGTATACCTTGGCTACAATTTATTGGTTTGGTATCACCAGGAAAACACACAACTATTGAATGTAGTAAATAAAAAAATAAAAAAAAAACATTTAATGGAAATGTATATACAAATACTTTTAATAGCATGGCAATATCGGTAGACACTGGCCTACAGTAACAACTGATGCGTAAAACCGGAATGATGACACATGAAAACAAAACAGAGACTATATACAGAGACTATATAGGTGATGAGAAAACCTACTGTGTAATGGGCGCACAGTAGGAAAAAAACTCCTATATAGTGGGGAAAAAAAAAGAGAAGGAATAAAAGTAGGAAAAGAAGCACACAACTTGTAAGAATTGTTGATCTTGATGTCCTCCTCCTTGATCTTTCGGCGGTGTCTATGGGCCGAAGCTCAGCTGCCGATATTCCATCTAGAACTCAAGAAAAGAACCAGTATCCAAGAAACATGCATGCTTTTAAAAACGCTTTATTATTCCCTGGTTTCATGAAAAAAAATACATAAATAGTGTTGGGCTGGAGCGGAGCACATTGGGAGGTTCAGCGGCTGGGTGGCAGGAGGTGAGCGCTTCCATTGTAGAAGCGCTCATATCCATGTTCATCTGTATAACTGTCCTCAGGACATTGCATCGTGGAAAGAGGCATGGAAGTAAGTACTAGCGTTTATTTTATTTTCGAATAGTATGGCGAAGAAGGGGGAGGGGGCTGTATACTGGCAGATATTATGGTGGGTCACTATGGAGAAGTGTGGGGGGACGACTATGGGGGCATCTACTGGAGGCCCTATATAGTGGCACATATTATGGGGGGGGGGCACTATGGAGAAGTGAGGGAGGGGAAAGCACTATGGGGGCATCTACTGGGGGAGGGGGCATTACATACTTGCACACATTATGGGGAACAAGGAGAAATGCAGGGGCTACTGGCACGCATTATGGGGGGGGGGCACTATAGAGAAGGGAGGGCATTTTGGGGGCCCCTACCCAGGGGCATTATATAGGGGTATTTAATACTGGCACACATTCTGGGGGGAGAGGAGCATTATGGGGGTTTTTATGTATTGCACTCCATAGGGGTGTTCTATACTGGCACATTATGGGGTGCACTATAGTGATGGGGGAGGAACACTATGGAGGCATCTCTTAGGGGCACCATATAGGAATATTTTATACTGGCACAAATCATAGGGGAGATATGGCCACATGGGCTCCACTGGGGGCACTAAAAGTATGTTTTTTTATTTTATTTTTTATATAGTGGCACACAGTAGAGGTCATTGGCACACATGAGGGCACTCTGGGGACATTGGCTCTACTGGGGGCAATAAGAGGAGTTTTTTTTTCTTTTTCTTTTACTGTCACATAACAGGATATTTTGTTGTACTTGGTCAAAAGAAACAGAAAAAAGTCTGGTACCGTGTTAGCCAATAGAAAATGAGTTCAGTGCTCTCATTAAGAGAGTATTGCAGGTTTGATGCATTTTTATATATTTTTTTTAATTCTTTTTTTATTGAAAGCAGATCAGCAAAATGACAAAAACAAGGGTCATGTACAGACAGACCATACAACAATGAAGCTCCTACGTTCCCACTACAAGAACATAGGAGTCGGTGCAGCATTGAAAGGACCATGAGCCTCAAAACATGCACTTCTGACTGCATTTTTAAAATAAAACAGTGAACAAGAACTGGGGAAGGGATAAGGGGAGGGAAAGGGGGTTATGGGAAAAAGATGAGCAGGGCTACACTGCTAGAGGACCCAAGGTGTTGCACAAAGAGGATTTAAGGTACCAGGAGGTATACTGAAAAGGTTTGACTAGCTCCGTAATATCCGCCGGGCTAAAGTGGGCAATGATAAAGGTTCGCCATTTACTGACATTTTTTGAAGCCAAGCACTTCTTGTGTCTTACTGCCTCCATTCTTTCAAAACCCATCAGCACCATCAACTCAGAAATCACAGCAGAAATGTCTGGCATGGTATCTATGAGCCAGCGTTGAAGCAGAGCTCTTTTGGCTATCAGCAATAAAGAATGTAAAATGATCGGGATCTTAGTCGGACGGCCAGATTGTCCCTCATCAAGACGTATATAATGAAATATCAGAGTCTGGGGCTCCATAGGCAAATCTAAAAGCCAGTGTTGTTTGATATAAGCGACCACGGTGATCCAAAAGTTAGTAACCTTGGTACATGTCCATATACAATGCCAGAAGTCAGTTGCCACAGTTCTGCAGTTGGGACAATGAGTGATGCGATCTGGGAAATGAGGAGAGGCTGGAAAATTAAAATTAAATATTGCGTGGTGCATCATTTTAAAGTATGTTTCACGCCACGTTTCGTTTATCACACACTGGCGGACCTTGCCCCAGCCCTCCAGGATTTTTTCCCCGATCTCATCATCCATGGTGATGGGTTCCCATTTCTTAAACAGAGTGGATGGCTTGGCCTTCATGAAGTTACCTGAGAGTGCCCTATATAGCCTTGAGAGAGATACTGTTTGAAGAGAGAAACTAAGAATATCGTCAAAGGAGTTCTTAGTCGCCTCCTTTGACAAGTCTCTAGTTTAGCTGATACAGTGACCCAGGGAGCTTACCGATCTTTACCCCCAAGTAGGTGATATGTTGCTTAACAGTCGCGAGGGAGAAACCAGAGGAAGTCCAGAGGTGAGGGGGATTCGTGGTGTGTAGCTCCAGGACCTCGCTTTTGGAAGAATTAATTTTATATCCCGAAAAAGACCCAAAACGGCGAAGGAGATCCAGATTTCGCTGGGGAGTAGCCATAAAGAGCAATAGGTCATCGGCATATAAAGCCATTTTGACCTCTTTCCTACCTACAGTGATTCCCGAGTATAGCTCAGAGTCCTCTTAAAGGGTTTCTGTCACCAGGATTACACATTATAAGCTGTCTGACATTAGCTATGTGCTAATGTCAGATCAGCTTGATAATGTGCTTTATATGTATTTCTGATGTATATTTAGGCTAAAAAACGTCTTTTTATAATATGTAAATTAGCCTCTAGGAGCAGGGGGGGCGTTGCCCCTGCTCCTAGAGGCTCCGTGCGCCAACCTGCTGCCACGCCCCTTCTTTCTTTGATTGACAGTGCCGGGCAGCGATCCTCTCCTGCCTCCGGCACTGTCTCCCTGCTAAATCCTAAACCTGCGCCGCCGCTCTGTATTCGGCACAGGCGCGGTGAGCTGAGGACAGCAGGCACCAGCGTCCTCTGCTCACCGCGCCTGTGCCGAATACAGAGCAGCGGCGCAGGCGCGGGATTTAGCAGGGAGACAGTGCCGGAGAAAGGAGAGGATCGCTGCCCGGCACTGTCAATCAAAGAAAGAAGGGGCGTGGCAGCAGGTTGGCGCACGGAGCCTCTAGGAGCAGGGGCAACGCCCCCCCTGCTCCTAGAGGCTAATTTACATATTATAAAAAGACGTTTTTTAGCCTAAATATACATCAGAAATACATATAAAGCACATTATCAAGCTGATCTGACATTAGCACATAGCTAATGTCAGACAGCTTATAATGTGTAATCCTGGTGACAGAAACCCTTTAAAATCTAGCCACGGGTTTGATGGCCAGGTCAAAAAGGAGAGGGGAGAGCGGGCACACCTGTTTGGTTCCTCTCTGAAGGGGAAAAATGGGGGATAGAAACCCTCTCGTATGAATGCGTGCCGCGGGGCTGGTATACAGTCCCTGTAAAAAGATGCAGATATCCCCAAAGATGTTGAATTTATCCAACACCACCCCAAGCCAGTCCCACCTCAGTGAATCAAAAGCTTTTTCCGCATCCAAAGCCAACAAGATAGGGGCCGTGTCCGGCTGGGGGCGGCGTCGAACCCAATCCAAGGTTGCCAGCACTTTTCTAATGTTTGCTACCCCCGACCGTCCCTTTATGAAACCGACTTGCGAGGGGCCTATCAGGGCGGGCATCAGGAGGCTCAGTCTATCAGCCAGGATTTTGGTCAAAATCTTGAGATCCTGAGCGAGATCGGGCGGTATGAACCTGGATCCTGTGGGTCCTTATTGGGCTTTAGTATCAATTTAATGTAGGCCACGTTGACGTGGGCGGGGAAACCGCCCGTGTGTAGGAGGTGATTAAAATATTCAACTAGGGTGGGGGCAAGGTGATCTTGTAGTACCTCATAGAATTCCCCTGAAAACCCATCAGGGCCTGGCGCCTTCCCGTTATGTAGGGAACGTATAGTATGTAGGACTTCCTCATCCGATATTTCGGCATTTAGGATACCCCGCTGTTCCTCCGTCAAAGATGGTATTTTAATTTCTGATAAAAAACGTTTGCCCTCCCCATGTTCCCCTGGGGTGTCCTTATAAAGCCGCTCGTAATACTTTCCTAGCAGTCCATGTATCAGCTTAGGGTTTGTGTGTATAGCTCCGCCCTCATCTTTCGATGACGTAATAACTGTAGGAGCCCTCTTTCCCCTAGCTAAATTCGCTAGCATTTTGCCCGACTTATTTCCAAAACGTAAAAGATCCGACTGATATTCTGATCGATACATGGCTTCCCGCCTATCAACCCACAATTCAAAATTGCTTCTAGCTGCCATCCAGGCATCTTTGTGTTGACCCGAAGCCACCTGGAGAAATCTAGTGAGTACTAACCGAAGGGCAGTGCTGGTTTCCTGATATTGTTTAGCCACCACTTTGCGCAAGTTGCTCACATAGCTAAGTATCCGACCTCTCAGGACCGCTTTAGCAGTCTCCCAATGGATCGAAACATCTGATGCACCCCGAGGATTGTCTCCTGCAATTCCAGCCACCAACCTCGTATTGTATCCTTGAAATTGTCATGTCTGGCCAGGAACGAAGGAAACCGCCACAGGAAATCTGTCCCTCTAGGGTACGTATTCTGCAAGTAAATGGAAACGGGTGAGTGATCAGAGATAAGCAAGTCATGGATTTCAGAGGAGACCACCTTAGAAGACATATGTGACACAAAGAGGTAGTCTAAACGAGAACAAGCATTGTGTGCGTGGGAAAAGTGCGTGTTTTCTCTATCATCAGGGTTTAGAGAACGCCAGGTATCATATAAGCCTGTAGAAGCCAAGAGAGGCGGTATGACCTTGTCAGAAAGCCTCTGTGTACCCACAGCCCCCTCAACTCTTTTCCGATCTTCCAGAACAAAGACAACTGAGTTAAAGTCGCCACCCACAATCCTATTATGGATTCCGTCCGCATGTAGTCTGTTCTCAAGAAGAGCGTAAAAAGGCGCATTAGTGTCATTTGGGGCATATATGTTGTGTATACTATATTGTGTCCCCTCAAATTCAAGCACCAACCCATGCCATCTGCCCTCACTATCATGGGATTCTGATAACACTGTCCCTGAGAAGTTCTTGTGGAGCAGTGTGAGCACTCCTGCCCTGCGTTCACTGGCCAAGGATCCATAAACAGAGCCCACCCAAAATTTCTTCAATCGAAAAAAAACTATGTCAGGGTGCAGACGTTGTCGCAAAATTTTGGAGCGCTTCTGAGGTGAGCGTAACCCCTTGATGTTCCAGGAGATGATTCGCATTTCAGCTCTGGTAATCACGGATCCTCGGACAGAGAGAGCAGTGGGTGGGTAGGGGGAAAGGAAGGGAGGAGAAGGGGAAAGAACACACTAAAAAATGAAAAACAATAAGTAACACTGCCTGTGAATATGTCAGGTGATACCCGCCAGGCACCGAGGCTAGATGGTATTAGCCTTCCCTAAATCTGGGTGTTGACTTCTCTTTTTCCTGCCATGGCAGAACTCCCATATACACTGCCTAAGCAATAATAACCAGTGAGGCTAAATTATCAAGTTCCTGTAAATTAGATAAAACTCCTGGCCAAAGGTACCCGGATACGTTCCATGTATTCCTCATATTCAGCACAGCCAGCCCTGGGCAGATATTGTTCCAAATATTCTCTGAATACAACAATGGGAGGGCGGGGATCCAAGACTGATTACCCCAAACCTGAACCAGGGGGAACATGTAAAATTTATGTGTCAAGAGTTAGTCCTACAAACTACTATTTAGTAAACCCATGGGTAGGCAATTTAGCAGGGTGGACTGAGACAATGGAGGCTGCTGATAGAATTATAGGTACACACACAGAATGGGATTGGAAAAAGGTGAAAACCATCTCAGAAATCCAACCAAACTCAGAGGCAGATAATTACACCTGTAACACACCCGATGGCATAACAGAGATATGGACACAGGTACAGGAACACATGAATGAAGTGTTCAAACAGAAGTCATCACTCCCTGTAGCAGTGGCATGTAAACAAAAATCTGCCGAGACTGTCACTGAATTCTGGAAACGATTCATGGATTGCTGGAAGCTGGAGGCAGGTTTACCAATGCACCAGAATGACAGCTTAATCATTTCCACATTCATTAACAACCTGTCAGATAAACTGATCCTCACTGTGAAACAAAATGTTTCATCATGGACATCCGATAGAAGAGTTATTTAGGGTCGAAGGATCTTCTCAGTTACAGAGAGTTTATTTAGTGACATGATTACTGTGAACACGAAGGACTTTGAGAAACATCTTTTTGAAAAACAAGCAGCGGGATGTTTTGATGTGAGGAAACTCCCAGCTCCACACTTGTATACAGGCACAAGAGGGAGGGGGAGAGGCAGACGCAGGGGGAGAGGTGGAAACTACAGGCAGGGAGACAGAGAACTGATTGTAGACCCATATTCAAACACCAGCTGTTATAATTGTGGGCAGGAAGGACACTGGACAAGGCAGTGCACGGCACCACGTAGAAACACATCAGTGCAGGTAGCACATAACCAACAACAGCCGACACAGGCATTACAGAACAGGAACCAACAGAACACACAGAACCAGCCCAGATTCCCTATTGACTGGAACAACCAGCAAGCCTACTGACGGGGCCCGGAGGGAGTCACCCCAACTTTCACACAGGTCACATCACACTGGAAAGACATGCCTATCATCTTACTTAAAGTAGCAGGAAGAAAAACAGGGTTTATGGTAGACAGCGGTGCCACCTCTAGTGTGTTAAACAAAGATTTGTACAAGGGACCTTTGAGAGAGCCGGACCCCTCTACAGGATTTTAGGGCAATCAACAATCTCATTGTACCCATTGCACCTCTAGTTCCAGACATCACCGCCCTCTTATCCTCCATCCCCGCAGAAGCCGCCTGGTTTAGTGTTATTGATTTGAAGAATGCCTTCTTCTCAATCCCAGTTAATAAGAGTACCAGACTACTTTTTGGTTTTTTTTTCTTTGAGGGACGGCAGCTAACCTGGGGCCGGATGCCACAGGGATATGCTGATTCACCTGTAGTGTACAGCATTGTCCTCCAAGCCACTTTGAAACCATGGCACCCCCCCCTAGGTTCGGTGCTGATACAATATGTGGACGATTTGTTACTGTGCAGTATGTCAGAGGAGGCCAATGTTACTGATGGTGTATCTTTGTTAAAATGGTTATCAGAATGTGGACACAAGGTGCCACGCAAGAAAATGCAATGGTGTAAAAAGCAAGTTGAGTACTTGGGCTTTGTCCTCACAGAAATGGAAAGGTGGATCAGTCCAGAGTGAGTCCAGTCTGTAGCGGGACTGGTCACCCCAAACACCAAGAAGGAAATGCTGTCCTTCCTTGGTATGATAAATTATTGCAGACAATGGATCCCTGACTGTTCCTACTATGATAATATCCTGAGGCAAGCCACTCTGGAGGACAAACCAGAGCTCATAAGATGGTCTGAGGAAATGTTGAATGCTTTTGATATGTTAAAATGTTCTCTGATGTGTAGCCCAGGATTGGGCCTCCCTGACTATAAGCTGCCGTTCCACATGTTTATGCGCCAAAATTGTAAAACCATGGCGGGGGTGCTGACACAAGAACATGGAGGCAAGTTGCGTCCTTGTGCTTTTTTCTCAAAGATAATGCCGGTATCCGTACAAGGTATGCCGGCATGTCTGTGTACTCTTGCGGCTTGTGCTATGATGGTGGAGCTCGCGACCCCCCTCACACTGGGGTACCCCACCATCCTACACACAACTCATGATGTAGTGGGGTTACTACGAGGCATACACACCCAACACATGTCAGCCCAGCGACTGTCAGGATATGAGATACTCTTGTTAAGTGACTCTTCCTTACAAATCAAATATGCCCCACATTCGGCAGGGCCAGCACCGATATTGAATGCACTCATAGGGCTAAAAGGAGAAGAAGACACCCTGCCCGACGCACATGACTGCCTCAAAATGTTAGAGTATGAGACTTCCCCCAGAATGGATTTGTCAGCGACGCCTGTGACAGGGGCACCTGAAGTATTTGTTGACGGCTCATGCTCACGCCCACTCGATACTGTCTTCTGCGCAGCCTATGCCATAGTCATGTTACCCGACATAGTGTTAGAAGCAAGACCAATACATGTCCAATCAGCCCAGGCTGCCGAACTAATTGCACTCACCAGAGCATGTACCCTACATACAGACAAATCAGTCACAATCTACACAGACAGTAGATATGCACATGGGGTAGTGTGGGATCATGGAGTAATATGGCAAAGGCGGGGGTTCACTGCTGCAGATGGGAAGAAGGTCTCTCATTCACTCCTCATTGATAATCTTTTAGCTGCCCTTAAACTACCCTCTAGCCTGGCCATAGTACATTGCAAAGCACACACACAGGGCAAGGATAGAGTGTCCCAGGGCAATGCTTTAGCTGACAAGATAGCAAAACAAGTTACAAAAGAAAACCCCACTAGGATTCACAAAGATTCATGGGAAATGGCATGCCTCAAACCACCCTCTTTGGACACGGTCCAAATGATCACTGACCTGCAACGATATGCATCACAGGAAGAAGAGAAAGACTGGGTGTACCCTGTGTTGCAGAACAATCCACAAACTGGATTGATCTGCAAAGAGGGGAAACCCTGTATACCGCAACATAGTGCTGCCCTCTTCATTGCTCATTTTCATGGTGTAGGACACAACAGCATACAAACTACAGGTTTACTCCTTGGTCAAAACTTTGACATCACCAACATAAATAAACTGGTAGCTGATTATGTAGGGAGATGTCTTACATGTTTGAGAAACAATCCAAACAACCCTCTTAAGATCCCACATCAGTGCCTGGACTACCCTATTACACCTTTTACCCATCTGCAGGTAGACTACACACTATCCCCAAAACAAAGGGTAAACAAGAATATGCATTGGTAATAGTAGACATGTTCTCACGATGGCCAGAAGTATTCCCCACCAGGGCAGAGGATGCAGAAACAACAGCAAAAATACTCACCCAACAAATTATCCCTAGGTGGGGTTGCCCCTTGGTAATTGAGTCTGACCTAGGCCCAGCCTTCACAGAAAGCAGACATTGACCAGATCAGGGAGGAATACGTTACTCATCTTATCTGAATCCTTAGCAAAACTGAGGAGAAAGTTGCTTGTAAATTTCCCTCTCTTCCACAGGAACCCACGCACCCTTTCAGGTCCGGTGATATTGTGCTGGTGAAGATAATGAAAAAGGGGAAAAGACTGAGGGAATTTGCCTACAGCGCCCCCACCACCGTTGTGGCAGTAACCAGGACAGCAGTGCTGACAGAGCAATCGCCCACGTGGATCCACGCTACGCGAATAAAATTGGTAGAGAGGAACAAGGCAACCGAGAAGGAACGACAAGAAGGGGTACTAACGGAGGCAGACAGCCTTGACCCCCAACGAGATGACACAGTCGGAGAATTCCTTAAAATGGCTGAGACCTGCAGTTCTGACAATTGCAGCCTTATGCATCCTAATAACTGTTCTTCGATCATGGGACAGACAGACATACCTAACAACAGGATGCAGAGGGGAGGACAATCTGTGGAAGACAAAGGAGAATCTGTGGCTGTACCTGGCCAAGACCCTGAACCTAACTGATTTCTGTCTTCGAACCACCTTGTCTGCATCCAATATTCTAGAAACCTGCTTGGTAGCAGTGCCCACTCCAGTGTCTATATGGACAGGGCTCCTGCGTTCCCAGTGGAATGACACTGATTTAGAAGAACATGATGTTAGATATGGACATGTGAATCCTTATTATGTCTGCTATAATTGCTCTACACATAGATATTTACAAGGTAATATGATCAGAATAATCACAGGTCTAGTCACAGCTGCAGAAGTATGCTATAATTTCACTTGTGATGAAAAATTACTACCTCCATGCATACAAGCAAAGCAACAAAATAAGACCAAACCAGATATTTGCCAATGGGGCGTAAGTAGTTGCAAAAAGATGATATCAGGAAGAAATATGCAATGTAATATCACAAAGATAGTGCCATCCTTAGACAAACATGTCCCCCTTCCAACAGGATGGGTGTTAGCATGCGCAAACTTTAGTTACACGTACATACCAGCAAACATTACAGATGGACCCTGCACGATGGCTAGGTTAACATTAGCCATGATACCATTACTTCCTGCAACACAAACACGTTATACACAAGAATCTTCTGTGCAGTTACCGGAAGATTGTAATTATAATGTGAACCTTCTCTCAGAAACAGAGTACTTAAGCCTGGCAATATCAATGGTAGGAGTACCAGGGTTAGCTGCATATAACCACAAGACAATCTCAAGGCTTGCTTGCTTTATGGTAAAAGAAATAAATGTCACTAGTGCAATCTCGCAGGACACATTGCTAGATATACAGTCATATAAGAAGGCAATTCTACAGAATAGGGCAACCATTGATTATCTGCTATTACAACATGGTATAGGGTGCTCTGCTTTTTCAGGTATGTGCTGTTTTAATTTGTCAGATCATTCCCAAGGGATAAAGGATAAGATGGGCCAATTAGAAGAAATGATAAAACACATAAAACAAGATGCTAATCAAGGATGGTGGGATTGGCTTTTTAGCTGGATACCTGACTTTGGTCAAATCCAATATGTATTAGGAGTGGTATTTGCTATCATCGCTATAATGATATGCTTATGTTGCTGTGTACAATGCGTACCCTCGCTTCTTTCCACATGTCAAAGTTTCACTGAAAAGAGGGTGCGCTCGACGTCTTATTATACTCCAGTGCTCACAGGTGAGATGAACAATACCCCACCAAGGCCTGAAGAATATACCCCAGAGGCTTATATGGAATACTTAAGAACTTATAGGCAAAAGAGGGGCAAGGAGAACCATATAATATGAATATAAGGTTCTAAGAGGGGATTGAAGGAATATGCTGTCTTGAACTTTGTTTAAGAACATTCTGTCATAACCAGAATGTTTTGGGCAAACGAGTATCTAACCGGAATTCCTTATCTTGTCCGTGTCAGCTAGTACGTGGAGCATGAAGGCCAGGATGTAACTGGGGAAAGTATGTTGCATGACGGTATGTGCCTCATTATGATTGGAGGCTATATTGTTTGGAAAAAGATGATTGAATAATGAAAGGGCGTATAATGTCCTATATAAGCTTGAACCTTATTATCAATAAACAGAGTAATTTTGATCATCATATGTGTTGTGTCTGATATGGTCATATTCACTCTCCTGGTGCCAGAAAAGACTTAATCCAAGCTGATGCATCTAGTCATCTTTTATTATCATCCTATCAGTGTGCGTGGGAAAAGTGCGTGTATTCTCTATCATCAGGGTTTAGAGAACGCCAGGTATCATATAAGCCTGTAGAAGCCAAGAGAGGCGGTATGACCTTGTCAGAAAGCCTCTGTGTACCCACAGCCCCCTCAACTCTTTTCCGATCTTCCAGAACAAAGACAACTGAGTTAAAGTCGCCACCCACAATCCTATTATGGATTCCGTCCGCATGTAGTCTGTTCTCAAGAAGAGCGTAAAAAGGCGCATTAGTGTCATTTGGGGCATATATGTTGTGTATACTATATTGTGTCCCCTCAAATTCAAGCACCAACCCATGCCATCTGCCCTCACTATCATGGGATTCTGATAACACTGTCCCTGAGAAGTTCTTGTGGAGCAGTGTGAGCACTCCTGCCCTGCGTTCACTGGCCAAGGATCCATAAACAGAGCCCACCCAAAATTTCTTCAATCGAAAAAAAACTATGTCAGGGTGCAGACGTTGTCGCAAAATTTTGGAGCGCTTCTGAGGTGAGCGTAACCCCTTGATGTTCCAGGAGATGATTCGCATTTCAGCTCTGGTAATCACGGATCCTCGGACAGAGAGAGCAGTGGGTGGGTAGGGGGAAAGGAAGGGAGGAGAAGGGGAAAGAACACACTAAAAAATGAAAAACAATAAGTAACACTGCCTGTGAATATGTCAGGTGATACCCGCCAGGCACCGAGGCTAGATGGTATTAGCCTTCCCTAAATCTGGGTGTTGACTTCTCTTTTTCCTGCCATGGCAGAACTCCCGTATACACTGCCTAAGCAATAATAACCAGTGAGGCTAAATTATCAAGTTCCTGTAAATTAGATAAAACTCCTGGCCAAAGGTACCCGGATACGTTCCGTGTATGGGCCATAAAGGCAAGATCTGCTCCAGTCCAGGTGCTGACCCTGTAGCTCACGGGCAAGCGTGGTAGTCCCTGAGGATGAGTCTCACTTAAATCTGAAGGTGCTTCAGCGTCCACTTCTGGAGTTCCTTCCTGAGCTGTTCCGTGGACGGTCACTCCCCCAGCAAGGCGTGGGTTCCGCTGACGACTTCAATGTGGACCGCTGAGGAGATAGGGCGACGTCACGCAGCTCCGAATCTAAAATCCCGCCGATAGCTTCCTCCGCCTCAGAGGGGGATCTAAAAGTGACCGTACCTCCTTGTGCTCGGTGGATCCTCAGCACCGCCGGAAAAAGGAGCTGAAAACGAATGTTCTTATGGTAAAGCTTGGTGCAAATAGGACTAAAACCCTTGCGTTTTTTCGCAACATCTGCCGAGAAATCCTCAAAGAGCAGGATCCTGTTGCCTCTAATAGTGATTTGGTGCTGTCTCTTGCGAAAGCTGAGGAGCAGGGCCACCTTATTGTTGAAATCCAGCAGCTTAAAGATGACTTGACGCGGTCGTCCATCCCCGCCACAGGGAGACGCCACTATAGAGTCCCCGACCAGGTCTTTTTCTGGGCCTATCCTATGAGCACGCTTCACCCTGCAGAAAAAATTGAGGCTAAGGGCCTCGGGTAGTTCCCTTTCACATAAGTCCAGAAACTCAGGTTGCTTGATAGATTCGGGCAGACCCACCACCCTAAGATTACTGCGGCGGGACCTGTTCTCGAGGTCATCCACCTTGGAGCGCAAGTAGTCCAGGGCATGCTGCTGTGATTGAATGACAGAATCAGAATCCCCAACTTGTTGCTGGAGAGAGCGCAGCTCTTTTTCCAGGTTCCCTACTTAGAGGCTGGTCTGATTTACCTCCTCTCTCAGGGAGTTAAAGGAGGTCATTATAGTCGTCTCCAAAGTCTTTTGGATGTCTGGCATCATGCGCAGCACCACTTCTATGGCTAGCTTTTTATAATCCAGGGGGTCAGAGCTACCCAGGGGAGTCATATCTCCCTGGAGATTCTGGGAGCTGTCGCCTTGAAACTGCAGCGGCTGGCTATCCGCCATCTTTGCCGCGTCCTGTGAAGCTGCTTGCTGCGCACCTGTAAGTTTCTGGCCACTCCAGAGCAGATATCGTTCCATCGGCGTCCAGGAGTAGGTAGGTGATGTCGGCCACACTTCCTTCGGGGGTATAATCGCCTCCCTGCGCTGCTAAATGATCACTGAAATCGGCTGTAGACGGGAGCTCCGAGCGTTGCTTCCTCACATGGAGGCGCCGGAACCGGAAGTCGGTTTGAAGCATTTTATTGGCTAACAAAAATAGAAGTAATGATGTTACATAGCGAGCTTTCGAGACATCACCAGTCCCTTTATCAGGCGTACTACAAGAACATATAAAAAAACAGCAATATATGTACCATAAGAACAGAGACATGGGGGAATGGATGGGAATTTGAAAGATAACATTAGATATAGAACATGTAAATGTCCCAGGGATTTTATAGTCCTGATGTGTGTTGGGGATCTCTATCTTATCTGTTGTCATTATATGGGCACAGGTCTTGCATCTTCTGATATTACAGGGATGGATTCCTTTTTCTGTGGTACATGGCCTTGAACTTGATCTGATTAGAATATCCATTAGATTTGGAGGTTGTCCGTAAGCTAGTAAGGAGGGATCTGGGAAGATTGTTTTTAGTTGATCATCCTTATGTAGGACATGATGTAATTTTTGGGCCGTTTTCCTCAGTACCTCTAGTTGTGGGGTGTAGGTCACAACCAGAGGTACGCACTGGTTCTGTTTCTTTTCATTGGATTGGAGAAGTTGACTTCTGGGGATCTCAGTGGCTCTTGTGATCTGATCTTCAATTGAAACAGGATGATAGCCCGGGTGCAAAAATGTCCTTTTTAGATATTGTAAATGCTCATCCCTGTCTGATGGGCTGGAACAGATTCGGTTATAGCTGATGGCTTGTCTATAAATGATGGAATTTTGATATATTTGGGGTGGAAGCTGTCCCATTTGAGGCATGTATTTGGGCACATTATCAGGGGGCATTTTTCTACTGTCCCACATTATAAATTATTATTACTACCATGTGCATTATGGTGAGTTTTATTATAACTGAGGGATTATGGGGAACATGAATAGTAGTATTGGCATTCTGGTAGCATTATTACTTCTGGTAGCACATTAGTTCATTTGGGTGACCTGTAGGGTCACTATTACTATTAAGTGCACTCTGGCAGAGAATTATTACTATGTTTGGGAGCACTATCACAGTGTGTGTGTGTGTAGTATCAGCTTAGTACAGTTCTTTTTGGGGGACATTATGTTTACACTATTAGTGTCAGGGGTACTATTTTCTTGGTTCTATTTTTTTTTTTTTTTTTAGGGCATTGTGTTCCAATAATAATTGAAGGGGCACTATATGTGTGTAATTAGTATTTTCGGGGGGTTTATCTGTTTCTGCAATATAGTTTTGGGGAGCACAGCAGGCACAGTATTGGAGAAGCATGATGGGATGTTGAGAAGGAGGGAGGATGATGTAGGAAAGTAATATGTCTGTTTGTCAAACTCTGCAGAGACGAGAGGGAGCTGAAAGAGATCATCATGGTAGTCTGGTCTGAATGGAAAAGATGAGGAAAGAGACCATCTACAACAAAGGAGATGTCACGGGATGTAAGAGATATGTGGCTCTGTATTAGGCTACCTATATATCTACCTTAGTGATTCACTAGATTTGGCACTGGGGTCCGGCAGACATCCGGCCGAGATGCAGAGAATCAGCAGGACACAATCCTCTGCACGCTGCAGTTTGTGTCTTGTCGGTTCCTTGCATTTTCTGCCACAGGTGTGAAAGTAGCCTTACCCATATGTTTATATATATATGTAATTTATGTATCTATAAACAAATAATTGTATACACAGTGGAGGCACACAGTCACCTGAGGCTGAAGTTTTGGAATCGGGCGTTGGTCAACATTTTATTCGTCGTTTTCTTGACGACTCACTCTTTCAGCATCCGAAACGGCCCTGGGTGTATGTGTGGATAAGAATAGACTGAGCTGCGCCTCCATTGGTACCCAGCATTCAGACTAAAAAACATATTTATATATTAACATAACATTTTATTAGAACATCAAACATAATATTAGATATAAAATATAGCTAGTATAAAACAACTTTATTTTCCTGTATCGACAGCCTATCTTCAGGATAAGGGGAGGGATTGAAAAAGAGTTCTAGTCAATGTTCGCCTGCTCGATGTCAATATTGTGGTGCTGGGCGGGGGTAATTACAGCTCCTTCCATACCAATCACTGAACGTGACGAGACAGGAGGAGCTGCAATAACAACTCAGAGTCCGGACCCTGCCAGTCTGATATCGCTGACCTGTCGCGAGGATAAGATATCGATATAGGAAAACAGATAGTCCATTTCAATCTCAGTATAGCATGGTATAGCCATGATTGGAAATTCTAACAGAACAACTAAATATTAACATTTCGATAAAAAATAACGTACTAACGCAACCTGAAAAATAAAGTCACATACACAATATGCTTAAAATGGCTCACAAATGAATAAGGGCAAGAATTGGAAAGAGCTCTATTCGTTGTTTACCTGCTCTCCGTCGATATTGGATGGCGGTGGTAACTGCAGCTCCTTCTGTCTAAGGGAGTCGAACGCAACGAGACAGATAAAGCTGCACTTACACCTACACCCTGCTTCAGTAGAGTCGGGCTCCTGTCAGTCAGATGTCGCTGACCTATGGCAAGGATAGGATATTAATATAGGAAAACAGACAGTCCATTTCAATCTCAGCATAGCATGGTATAGCCCTGATTGGAAATTCCAACAGAACAACTAAATATTAACATTTCGATAAAAAATAACATACTAACGCAACCTGAAAAATAAAGTCACATACACAATATTCTTGGCGGTAGTAACTGCAGCTCCTCTGTCTCAGGCAGTTGAACGCAACGAGACAGATAAAGCTGCACTTACACCTACACCCTGCTTCAGTAACCATTAGAGAGTCGGGCTCCTGACAGTCAGTTATCGCTGACCTATCACGAGGATATGATATATTGATGTAGGAAAACCGACAGCCCCTTACAATCTCAGAATAGCAAGGCAGTTCTAAAAGAACAATTAAAAGGGTGGTCTCACTTTAGTCAGTGGCATTTATCATGTAGAGCAGGCATGCTCAACCTGCGGCCCTCCAGCTGTTGTAAAACTACAACAATGAAGAAAGAATAGCCGGGACGGCACTCACCAACCGATGCGTTACAATCGATGCGTTTATTGAATATTTTCAGTCATCAGACAAACTTCGGCAGTAGGGGCAGACCGCCTTGGCGTGGAGCAGAGTACGTCTCCTACGTCAGTGCCTGAGGAAGCGCATTTGCGCGAAACGGCCGTCGCCTGTTGCGGACGTCCATGCCAAGGCGGTCTGCCCCTACTGCCGAAGTTTGTCTGATGACTGAAAATATTCAATAAAAGCATCGATTGTAACGCATCGGTTGGTGAGTGCAGTCCCGGCTATTCTTTCTTCATTGTTGTACACACCTCATGAACTATTTTCATTATTGGGACTGAGCACCACTTGAAACGATCTTTTATAAGGGAGTGAGGGAGTTGCTGATAGATGCTACAGTTGGATTTTAGGGTGCATCTCGGAGTGCCACAGAAAAATTCTCTTTATATTGTGTTGTAAAACTACAACTCCCACAATGCCCTTCTGTAAGATGATAGCTGTAGGCTGTCAGGGAATGATGGGAGTTGTAGTTTTGCAACAGCTTGACGGCCGCAGGTTGAGCATGCCTGATGTAGAGAATGTTAAAAGAAGGCATTTATTAATGTACTGCGATTGAGCATATTGGCCTCCTTTGCTGGCTTGGTTCTTTTTTCCATCACGTTATACATGGCTCATTTCCATGCTTATGACTACCCTGTGATCCAGCAGCGATTGCCATGTTTGTACACTATTAGAAAAAGTGCTATCCTCTCTGGTGGCCGAAACCACTTGAGAACACATAGGCAGGTGTTTTTTACTATAGTGTGCGAGCACGGTGACTATAGTGTGCGAGCACTGATGGATTTTAGGGTGGTCGTAACCATGGAAACGAGGGGTGTATAATGTGATGGAAAAATGAATCTATCAAGCAAAGGGGGCAATATGGACAATCATAATACATTAGTGCCTTTTATTAACTTTCTCTATATGATAAATGCTATTTGCTGAAGTGACACAACTAGGGATGTCCAGATACCGATACCGACATTTGCACAAGTACTTGTACTCGTGCAAATGCCCCCCCGATACCATTGCCGATACTGACAGGGAATGTTCCACAGGATTGGCGCATAGCAAATGTGGTGCCAATATTCAAAAAGGGTCCAAAAACAGAGCCTGGAAAGTTTAACATCTATTGTTGGTAAACTGTTTGAAGGGTTTCTAAGAGATGCTATTTTGGAGTATCTCAATGATCACCCGTACATATTAAATGGTAAAACACTCGGTAACACTGACATGGAAAAGGATCTAGGAATTTTAATAAACAGCAAATTAAGCTGCAAAAACCAGTGTCAGGCAGCTACTGCCAAGGCCAATAAGATAATGGGTTGCATCAAAAGGGGCATAGATGCCCGTCATGAGAACATAGTCCTACCACTTTACAAATCACTAGTCAGACCACACATGGAGTACAGTGTACAGTTCTGGGCTCCTGTGAACAAGACAGACATAGCAGAGCTGGAGAGGGTTCAGAGGAGGGCAACTAAAGTAATAACTGGAATGGGGCAACTACAGTACCCTGAAAGGTTATCAAAATTAGGGTTATTCACTTTAGAAAAAAGCCGACTGAGGGGAGATCTAATAACTATGTATAAATATATCAGGGGTCAGTACAGAGATCTGTCCCATCATCTATTTATCCCCAGGACTGTGACAAGGGGACATCCTCAGCGTCTGGAGGAAAGAAGGTTTGTACACAAACATAGAAGAGGATTCTTTACGGTAAGAGCAGTGAGACTATGGAACTCTCTGTCTGAGGAGGTGGTGATGGTGAGTACAATAAAGGAATTCAAGAGGGGCCTGGATGTATTTCTGGAGTGTAATAATATTACAGGCTACAGCTACTAGAGAGGGGTCGTTGATCCAGGGAGTTATTCTGATTGCCTGATTGGAGTCGGGAAGGAATTTTTTCCCCCTTAAGTGGGGAAAATTGGCTTCTGCCTCACAGGGGTTTTTTGCCTTCCTCTGGATCAACTTGTAGGAAACAGGCCGAACTGGATGGACAAATGTCTTTTTTCGGTCTTATATACTATGTTACTATGTTACCTGTGCGCCGCTTCTAAATGTGTCTTGGTCTGTCCGCGGCCTGCCCCTGCATGTCGCACTGCAAAAACTGCTCCTTCTTGCTCCCAGTCCCCGCCCCTCCCTCTGATTACCAGCGGCCTCCTCTGTCCCCGACTCCTCGCATGTTTAAGACTCCGCCCACAGCCATCCAACATGACCAGTTCTGCATGTGGTGTGAGGAGGTTGTCTGGAAAGAGACTTTTCCCGCGGCTGCTCTGCTTAACACTTTCCGCAGCGGCCGTCACAGTCCCTGGCTCCTCCCTCCATGTTCCCCATGACTCTGCCCACAGAGCACAGGAGCAAGCCAGCCGCGGGAAAAGACTCTCCAGAGTCCAGACACCCTCCGGCCTCCTCACAGAGTTTCAAAACGTTAGAGGATCCGGTAGTAAGTATATAAAGTTTAAATAGAAGATTATAATAACCAGCCAAGGTGGTCACAGACAGAAAGAAGTAAAAAATAGGTGGTGTGTCTGTTTTCTGTGGCCCTGGTCCTTCCCTTCCTGCCTGCAAGCTGCACATTGATCTCTAAAAGCAGGGATTAGGGAAGAATGTGTCCCCTATACATGAGCAAGAAGAAATATACATTACTATGATGGCCACAAGACTATTATACTGAGGAGAGGGGGATTCAAAAATTGTTGTCCTGACTCCTTACAGTATGTCTCCTTGTGGCCACCATACAGTCTCCTTGAGGCCCCCATACAGTATAAAGTCTCCTTGTGGCCCCCATACAGTATAAAGTCTCCTTGTGTCCCCCATACAGTATAACGTCTCCTTGTGGCCCACCGCCTCATACAGTGTATAACGTCTCCTTGTGGCCCACCGCCCCATACAGTGTATAACGTCTCCTTGTGGCCCACATACATTATAACGTCTCCTTGTGGCCCACCGCCCCATACAGTGTATAACGTGTCCTTGTGGCCCACCGCCCCATACAGTGTATAATGTCTCCTTGTGGCCCACCGCCCCATACAGTGTATAACGTGTCCTTGTGGCCCACCGCCCCATACAGTATATAACGTCTCCTTGTGGCCCACCGCCCCATACAGTGTATAAGGTCTACTTGGGGCCCACTGCCCTATACAGTGTATAACGTCTTCTTGTGGCCCACCGCCCCATACAGTATAACGTCTCCTGACTCTCCTTGTAACCCCAAGTGTTTTTTTTTTCTTCAAGTTCCCCATGACTCCGCCCACAGACATCTGATCTCTGAATAGGAGCACAGGAGCAAGCCAGTCACAGGAACAGCCTCTCCAGAGTCCAGAGTCAGACCCTCCTCACACAGAGTTCGCCTGCCAGGAGTTTCCAAAGGTAGAGGATCCAACCCTAGTAAATAGAAAAGCTCTTAGTTAGAACTTAGAAGAATATAACTTGTGGCTGCCCCCATACAGTATAATGTCTTCTTGTGGCTGCCCCATACAGTATAAGGTCTCCTTGTGCCCCCATACAGTAAAATGTCTCCTTCTGGCTGCCCCCACACAGTATAACATCTCCTTGTGGCTGCCCCCATACAGTATAGCGTCTCCTTGTGGCTGCCCCCACACAGTATAACGTCTCCTTGTGGCTGCCCCCATACAGTATAGCATCTCCTTGCGGCTGCCCCCCCACAGTATAACGTCTCCTTGTGGCTGCCCCCATACAGTATAACGTCTCCTTGTTGCTGCCCCCATACAGTATAGCGTCTCCTTGTGGCTGCCCCCACACAGTATAACGTCTCCTTGTGGCTGCCCCCATACAGTATAACGTCTCCTTCTGGCTGCCCCCACACAGTATAACATCACCTTGTGGCTTCCCCCACAAAGTATAACATCTTCTTGTGGCTGCCCCCACACAGTATAATGTCTGCTTGTGGCTGGCCCCACACAGTATAACGTCTCCTTGTGGCTGCCCCCATACAGTATAGCGTCTCCTTGTGGCTGCCCCCACACAGTATAACGTCTCCTTGTGGCTGCCCCCATACAGTATAGCATCTCCTTCTGGCTGCCCCCACACAGTATAACAGCTCCTTGTGGCTGCCCCCATACGGGGTACCCCAGTCCGACACTGTGGATAGATGATGATTTTTCTCTAAAACAAGTTATGCTCCATGCAAAGGCATTTCAAGGCTCTCACACTGGTCAAGCAATAGCAAACATCCTTCAGGAAATGCTTGAGACTTGGGCAATTCCTAAAGGTTCTGTTCATGTTGTGGTCCGTGACAGTGGCAAAAATATGATAAAAGGCATGGATGAAGCTGGACTCTGCAGTATTTCCTGTGTGGCACCAGGGCCGGTGCAAGGATTTTTGCCGCCCTAGGCAAAAGAAAAGTTTTCCGCCCCCCCCCCCATGTGACATCACAATGCCCCACCGATATAATCTGCCAATCTGCCATAATAAAGGGGTTCTGCAGTTTATTTAAACTGATCGGCAGGGGTCCGGCACCCGGGACCCCCGCCAATCAGCTGTTTGAGAAGGCAGCGGCGCTGGCAGTAGGAGCCTGGGTGGGACTAAGCTTCATTCAAGTGAACAGAGCTTAACCCCACCAAGGCCAGTGATACTAGTCGTGACGTCACTGCGCCTGCGTAAAACAGCAAGAAGGCCGAGGCACTACTGTCAGCGCCGCTGCCTTCTCAAACAGCTGATCGGCGAGGGTCCCGGGTGTCGGACCTCCGCCGATCAGATGCTGATGATCTATCCAGAGGATAGATCATCAGTTTAAATAAACTGCAGAAACCCTTTAACTAACGCCAGTTCTCTCTCCCCCCCCCCCTTGTCATTCTTCACTCCCCCCCACTTGTCATTCTCCCCCCCCCTTGTCATTCTTCACTCCCCCCCACCCTTGTCATTCTTCCTCCCCCCCTTGTCATTCTCTTCCCCCTCTTGATTCTTCACACTCCCCCCCTTGTCATTTTTTCATTCTTAACCCCCCCCCCCACCTTGTCATTCTTCACCCCCCCACCTTGTCATTCTTCACTCCCCCACCCTTGTCATTCTTCCCCCCTTATCATTCTCTTCCCCCTCTTGTCATTCTCTCCCCCTCGTCATTCTTCACACTCCCCCTGTCATTCTTCACTCCCCCTTGTCATTCTCTTCCCCCTCTTGTCATTCTCTCCCCTCTTGTCATTCTCTCCCCCTCTTGTCATTCTCTCCCCCTCGTCATTCTTCAACCCCCTTGTCATTCTCTTTCTACCCCCTACCTCTATTGTAGCGCGGCGGAGCTCTTTATATTCCACGGGTACAGGAGCTTTTGTTTCCTGTACCCGAGGGGACTGACAGGAAGTGCACACTGTGTGCGCACTTCATGTCAGTCCGGCCGGGTACAGGAGACCGATGCTCCTGTACCCACGGACCATAAAGAGCTCGGCCACGCTACAATGGAGTGACAGGAGGGAGCGATGAGCGCTTCCCTTCCCTCCTGTCAGCTCCTCTAATCTTGGTGCGCCCGGGCGGTGCGCCCTCATGGACGCGCCAGCCCGGGCAGTGCTGCAGCCGCCAGAGGCTCAATTCAGAGCGCTCGGCGGCTGCAGCATGAGTCGGGGCCGGCGCTCTTAGCAGCGCCCCTTCCCAAGGGGCGCCCTACGCGGCGGCCTATTCCGCGTATAGGACGAGCCGGCCCTGTGTGGCACATACACTGCAGCTGGCTGTCTCAGGGGAGCTGTTAGCACAGCACAGCATTGCTGATGCTCTGGGAATTGGGCGCAAAATAGTCGGCCACTTCCAACATTCAAACCTGGCATACTCTCGCTTACAAGATATTCAAAAGCAGCTCGGTCAACCAATTAAAAGACTTCAACAAGACGTGCAGACTCGTTGGAACAGCACGTTTTACATGCTGCAGTCATTGAATGAGCAGAGACGGGCACTAGGAGTATATATGTCTGAGTATGAGCTTCCCGCCACTTTCACTGCAAACCACTAAAAACTAATGGAGAAAGTGTTACACGTCTTGGAGCCCTTTGAAGAGCTGACACATCAAGTGAGTTCTGCGGATGCTTTGGTGTCTGATGTTATTCCTGCTGTGACTGTGCTGCAGAGATTGCTGTCAAAAGAGGATGACGACCATGGTATTAAAACAATGAAAAACACTTTGCTTGCTGCTTTGCAGAAACGCTTTTCTGATACAGAGTGCAATCCACTATACTACATAGCAACAATAATTGATCCAAGGAGATGCAGTAACTTTTAAATAAAAAGTTTTGATTTGCTCATAAATGCTGGGGGGAATGATGTATTTCATCATTTTGTATAAATTTTCTTTTCTAGGTATAAAGATCGATTCTTTTCCAATGCTAACAGTTTGTCGTGGAACTTCAAAAGCTTTTAGAAGACACAGCCACACTTAAGGAAGAACCAGCTGTCAAAAAAACCACACCATGACAAGCCGAACACCAGCCTGGAATGTGTTTTTTTCAGGAAATAGCAGATGAGCATCCCTCTACATCTGAGAGCATCACTCCAAAAGCTGCTACTGTGCAGCTGCTAAGGTACCTAGAGGAGAACACTGCTTCAATACTTGGCATTAAACAAAAATATGTTTTCCAACTTTGGCTGTAATGGCACAAAAGTATCTTTCAGCCCCATGCTGTAGTGTAGAAAGTGAAAGACTGTTCAGCTCAGTGTCTCACGTTTTTCTAGCTGAACATGCAGAAATGCTTCTATTCCTTAAAAAAACCTTCCACTTATATTACATAAATAGTTGATGATACAAGCTCATGTACTTTGTTATAGTTCTGTTTTTGGGCCTTTTGGTTGGTCGGTGGTCACAAAATACATGTGTATGTATTTCATTGTTAAAATTGGTATCGGTAATTGGTATGGGCGAGTACCTAAACAAAAGTATCGGTACTCGTACTTGGTCTTAAAAAAATGGTAACGGGACAGCCCTAGACACAACCCATTTAGATATTAACACTTCTATAAAAATAACACATTAACAGAACCAGAGAAATTCAGTGACATACACAATATCCGTAAAATGACTCAACAGAACAACAATTTTCTGCATCGACAGCCTATCTTCAGGATAAGGGCACAGATTAAAAAATAGTTCTATTCATTGCTCGCCTGCTCGACGTCGATATTGTGGTGGCAGGGGTAATTGCAGCTCCTTTCGTTCCAGGCACTTGAACACAATGAGACGAAGGGAGTATTAATTACACCTACTCCCCGCTACAGTAACCACTCAAAGAGTCGGGCCCCTGCCAGTCAGAAATAATGCTGACCTATCGAGAGGATAGGTTACAGATATAGTAAAAAAAAAGGGGGAAAAAAACAAACACATTAACAGAACCAGAGAAATCCGGCAACATACACATACACCGTGCTTTCCTGCGTCGACGGCCTATGTTCCGGAGAAGGTCACGGATTAAAAGGAGTTCTATTTATTGCTCGCCGGCGATTTTGCGGTGGTAACTGCAGCTCCTTCCTATCCCAGACACTAGAAAGCAATGATAGAGAAAAAGCTGCAGCCACACCTACTCTGCGCTGACCACTCATGAGTCGGGCCCCTGTCAGTCGGATATCGCTGACCTATTGTGAGTATAGGATATATAGATATAGGAAAAAGCCAGCTTGCGAGGTTATCGATGTAGGAAAATGGACAGCCCCTTACAATCTCGGTACAGAAAGGAAGTTCGAAAATAACAATTAAAGGGAACTTGTCATCAACTTTATGCTGCCAATACAAACTACAGCATACAGGGAGTGCAGAATTATTAGGCAAGTTGTATTTTTGAGGATTAATTTTATTATTGAACAACAACCATGTTCTCAATGAACCCAAAAAACTCATTAATATCAAAGCTGAATATTTTTGGAAGTAGTTTTTAGTTTGTTTTTAGTTTTAGCTATTTTAGGGGGATATCTGTGTGTGCAGGTGACTATTACTGTGCATAATTATTAGGCAACTTAACAAAAAACAAATATATACCCATTTCAATTATTTATTTTTACCAGTGAAACCAATATAACATCTCAACATTCACAAATATACATTTCTGACATTCAAAAACAAAAAAACAAATCAGTGACCAATATAGCCACCTTTCTTTGCAAGGACACTCAAAAGCCTACCATCCATGGATTCTGTCAGTGTTTTGATCTGTTCACCATCAACATTGCGTGCAGCAGCAACCACAGCCTCCCAGACACTGTTCAGAGAGGTGTACTGTTTTCCCTTTTTGTAAATCTCACATTTGATGACTGACCACAGGTTCTCAATGGGGTTCAGATCAGGTGAACAAGGAGGCCATGTCATTAGATTTTCTTCTTTTATACCCTTTCTTGCCAGCCACGCTGTGGAGTACTTGGGCGCGTGTGATGGAGCATTGTCCTGCATGAAAATCATGTTTTTCTTGAAGGATGCAGACTTCTTCCTGTACCACTGCTTGAAGAAGGTGTCTTCCAGAAACTGGCAGTAGGACTGGGAGTTGAGCTTGATACCAGCCCAAACCAGTACTCCACCTCCACCTTGCTGGCGTCTGAGTCGGACTGGAGCTCTCTGCCCTTTACCAATCCAGCCACGGGCCCATCCATCTGGCCCATCAAGACTCACTCTCATTTCATCAGTCCATAAAACCTTAGAAAAATCAGTCTTGAGATATTTCTTGGCCCAGTCTTGACGTTTCAGCTTGTGTGTCTTGTTCAGTGGTGGTCGTCTTTCAGCCTTTCTTACCTTGGCCATGTCTCTGAGTATTGCACACCTTGTGCTTTTGGGCACTCCAGTGATGTTGCAGCTCTGAAATATGGCCAAACTGGTGGCAAGTGGCATCTTGGCAGCTGCACGCTTGACTTTTCTCAGTTCATGGGCAGTTATTTTGCGCCTTGGTTTTTCCACACGCTTCTTGCGACCCTGTTGACTATTTTGAATGAAACGCTTGATTGTTCGATGATCACGCTTCAGAAGCTTTGCAATTTTAAGAGTGCTGCATCCCTCTGCAAGATATCTCACTATTTTTGACTTTTCTGAGCCTGTCAAGTCCTTCTTTTGACCCATTTTTCCAAAGGAAAGGAAGTTGCCTAATAATTATGCACACCTGATATAGGGTGTTGATGTCATTAGACCACACCCCTTCTCATTACAGAGATGCACATCACCTAATATTCTTAATTGGTAGTAGGCTTTCGAGCCTATACAGCTTGGAGTAAGACAACATGCATAAAGAGGATGATGTGGTCAAAATACTAATTTGCCTAATAATTCTGCACTCCCTGTAAAGTACAGACAGGTGAGTTGATTTCAGCGGTCTGTCATTTTTAAGTTAAAAGGTAGTGGTTGGCAATAACCAACATCACAATCGTTGCAGACTACGCCTGCAAAAGAGTCAAGGCCACCTGAGAAGAGTCCTGGTTATTCATGGATCCCTGCTGATGACTGACAGTCTTCTACCTAGTTTTCTCCCTTTCTCTCTAGGAGAGAACTGCCAATAATCAGCAGATGGGGGACAGCATGAGATTAGGAATGTTCTTGGCAACCACTTACATGTAACTGATGTGTGACATAGCACTGAAATCAGCATTTCTGTCCCTACTTTATGCTGCCCTCATTACAGTCAGCATAAAGTTGGTGACCGGTTCTCTTTAAGCCAGTGTTCACAGAATCCTGCCTGGTACTATGGCTTAGCATGGTGAGGGTATGACCAGGGGAGGGAGGACAGAGCCACTAGGACAGGGGTCAAAACCTTGGACACTCCAGCTTTGATGAAACCTACAACTCCCAGCATGTTTCATTCACTTCTATGAGAGTTCTGAGAGCAGCCAAGCCAGTGTGCATGCTGGGAGTTGTAGTTTCACCACAGCTGGAGTGCCAAAGGTTGCTGATTCCTGTCCTAGAGGCTCATTTGCATATAATAAACGTTTATTTTTTACAAAAACTGAGGTACATTAACTCGGCCAATTTAATAACCATGTACCTGATGACAGAATCCCACTAAGGACCTTTGCATGTAGCAGAACTGTATGTGAATGCATAGCAGAGCTATATATGTGTTTAGAAATAAAATAAAAAAATTAATTAATTTAGCGTCTTTTGCGGATCTGTCATGGATGGATCCGTCTTAAACACCACTGAAAGTCAATGGGGGACGGCTCTGTTTTCTATTGTGTCAGAGAAAACGGATCCATCCCCAATGACTTACATTGTCGGCCAAGATGGATGCGCCTTGCTTCGCGCACGGCGTCATTGGTTGCTATGACGCCGTGCGCTCCCTGCCGCAGCTGCAGTACAGTAATACATTGGTATGATCTATATAAGTGTATTACTGTACTGCAGCGGCGGCAGGGAGCGCACGGCGCCATAGCAACCAATGACGCCGTGCGCTCCGGCTGTAAAGAAGAAATCCAGTCCTGGTTACCACGGACTGGTCACGTCCGGGTTTAACGGACGTGAGCATCTAGCCTTACCATGTTCTTAGCCAGAATTGGGTATAACATGCATTACATTAGTAGGAATGCTCAACTTGTGGCCCTGCAGCTGTTGCAAAACTACAACTCCCAGCATGCCTGGACAGCCTACAACTAATGTCTAAACCGCTGGCAACAAAAGTGAGTACACCCCTAAGTGAATATGGCAAAATTGTGCTTAAAGTGTCAATATTTTGTGTGGCCACCATTACTTTCCAGCACTGCCTTAACTCTCTTGGGCATGGAGTTCACTAGAGCCTCACAGGTTGCCACTGGAATCACAGAGCTGGTGGATGTTAGAGACCTTGTGCTCCTCCACCTTCCGTTTGAGGATGCCCCACAGATGCTCGATAGGGTTTAGGTCTGGAGACATGTATGGCCGGTCGAGCTCCTTTACCCTCAGTTTCTTTAGCAAGGCAGTGTTCGTCTTGGAGGTGAGTTTTGGGTAGTTATCATGTTGGAATACTGCCTTGTCGCCCAGTTTCCGAAGGGAGGGGATAATGTTCTGCTTCAGTATGTCACAGTACATGTTGGCATTGATGGTTCCCTCAATCAACTATAGCTCCCCACAGCCAGCAGCACTCATGCAGCCCCAAACCATGACACTCCCACCACCATCCATGACTGTAGGCAAGACACACTTGTCTTTGTACTTCTTACCTGGGTGCCTCCACATGCTTAACACCACCTGAACCAAATAAGTTTATCTTGGTCTCATCAGACCACATGACGTGGCTCCGGTAATTTATTTACTTAGTCTGCTTGTCTTCAGCAAACTGTTTGCGGGCTTTCTTGTGCATCAGTCTTTAGGCTACATGCACACAACCGTTGTTGTTTTGCGGTCCGCAAACCGCGGATCCGCAAAACATGGAAGCTGCTCTGCGAATTGCGCAACGGAACGCGGCCCATTATAGAAATGCCTATTCTTGTCCGACATGCTCTTTTTCTTTTTGCGGGGGCACGGAACGGAGCAACGGATGCGGACAGCACACGGAGTGCTGTCCGCATCTTTTGCAACCCCATTGAAGTGAATGGGTCTGCGCCCGAGCCGCAAAATATGCGGCTCGGACACGGACCACAACAACGGCCGTGTGCATGAGGCCTTAGAAGAGGTTTCCTTCTGGGAAGCAGACTAATTTGATGCAGTGTGTGGCATATGGTCTGAGCACTGACAGGCGGACCCCCGGCCCCTTTAACCTCTGCAGCAATGCCGACAGCATTCATACGTCTATCTTGAAATGACAACCTCTGGATATTATGCTGAGCACGTGCATTCAACTTCTTTGGTTGACCATGGTGAGGCCTGTTCTCAGTGGAACCTGTCTTGTTAAACCGCTGTATGGTCTTGGCCACTGTTATGCTCAGTTTCAGGGTGTTGGCAATCTTCTTTTAGCCTAGGCCATTTTTATGTGGAGCAACAATTCTTTTTTTCAGATCCTCAGACTTCTGTGCCATAAGATACCTTATTGAACGTCCAGTGACCAGTATAAGAGAGTGTGAGAGCGATAACACCAAATTTAACCCAACTGCTCCCAATTGAAACCTGAGCCCTTGTAACACTAACGAGTTACATGACAACGGGGAGGAGAAATGGCTAATTCGGCCATTTTCGCTTATGGGGTGTACTCACTTTTGTTGCCAGCGGTTTGGACATTAATGGCTGTGTAATGATTATAGATGGATTGGCACTCTAATATGAAATTATCATCGGAAAATGTTATTAATAATAATATCTTAAAGCAATGCAGGATTAAAGACAATAAAAAAAGGAAATAAAAAAACAATAATAAAAATAGTACAATGGCCTTGCAGTGGGGGACAGAAGGTTTTCACTGGGTTCAGTGTGTGCTGTCGTATTCTCCTACCGAGTGGTCCACCTAGAAATGATGGATAGTGGGGATAGCTGTAGTCCCGAATTATAGGGGCTACGGCATCCACACGGAACCCCAGTGATCCAATACAGAGTGAATGAAAGGTCAAACCATATATATTGGTATTATTTGCAATGGTCAAAGTGCTGACTCGCTCGACAATGAATCGCTGTATGATAATGGCACTGTAAATATTCCACAAATCACAGTCCTATATAGTCCTATATTGTAATAAGATATTCCTATATTGGTACTTTGACTCTTAATAACTTATTGTCAAAGTAGAACGTTCCCTTGGTGGAGTCCCAAAAAGTGATATTTCAGCTGGAACACTGGTTGCAATATTCGGTATTGTCCCAAATGCCACTGATGAAGGGGACAGCCCTTCCCCCCGAAACGCGTCTGGTTTAAGGACTGACACCCCAACTGTCCACAATCAACGGTTACAAGTACAATGCACTGTATTGTCGATAAAAAGTACCTTTTCAGCAAGACAACCAAGTCCGCTTTTTCCACCTGCACCAGGAAGTGCGAATGGCGCATATCTCCGCACGGAAGTGAGAACGGCGTACACCTCCGCTCGGGATACCTCGTGGAGCTCCAGCTTCTCAGCACTTGCTGGACGCCGAGACGTCGGTATAACATACGGAAAAATCTTCAGCGCATTGCTACTTCAAAACCAACAGGGGCCACTTGAAGGTAAGCCCACAATAGTGGGAGCACATTTAATAATCACTAGCGGACATATGAATAAGACTTGGATGAACATTGTTTAACAAGTCCCATAACCGTTACAAACCGTGGAACCCACTACTGCTGGTATTACTGAGGTACCACAACAACATTTGGGACAATACCGAATATTGCAACCAGTGTTCCAGCTGAAATATCACTTTTTGGGACTCCACCAAGGGAACGTTGTACTTTGACAATAAGTTATTAAGAATCAAAGTACCAATATAGGAATATCTTATTACAATATAGGACTATATAGGACTGTGATTTGTGGAATATTTACAGTGCCATTATCATACAGCGATTCATTGTCGAGCGAGTCAGCACTTTGACCATTGCAAATAATACCAATATATATGGTTTGATCTTTCATTCACTCTGTATTGGATCACTGGGGTTCCGTGTGGATGCCGTAGCCCCTATAATTCAGGACTACAGCTATCCCCACTATCCATCATTTCCAGGTGGACCACTCGGTAGGAGAATACGACAGCACACACTGAACCCAGTGAAAACCTTCTGTCCCCCACTGCAAGGCCATTGTACTATTTTTATTATTGTTTTTTTATTTCCTTTTTTTATTGTCTTTTATCCTGCATTGCTTTAAGATATTATTATTAATAACATTTTCCGATGATAATTCCATATTAGAGTGCCAATCCATCTATAATCATTATACTAAACATTTTGAAGGGTGAATCAAAGTAGGATTAGAGCACCACCCATGCGAAGGAGGAAGTGAGCTTTCTCTACACTATATACTTTATTAATGGCTGTGTGTTGAGTTATTTTAAGGGCACATCAAATTTACACTGTTATATAAGCTGTACACTGACTACTGTACATAGTATCACAGGGTCAGATCTTCAATGTTGTCCCATAAAAAGATAGTATGAAATATTTACAAAAATATGAGGGGTGTTCTCACTTTTGTGAGATACTGTAGCTTGTCATGAAGTCAGTTCTGGCAGACAAGGAGGGTGCGCATTTCGATCCTGTGAGAGGCCATCTCTGCTGGAGGAAAAGTGTTGACTAACCTAAGAGAGACAAGGGAGATAAATATCTTCCAGCAGCCTGGCAAATCCAGTTTGACCAATGATTTTAAGTCTGGAATATTATTGGTCCCCAGCTCCCCACATTCAAGCTATTGGAAAGAATACACTTGTAACAACTCTACGTGGCAGCACCAAGGCACCTGGCCTTCTGGAGGGGGGCTGGCAGGGGCGTAGCTAATGGCTCATGGGCCCCGGTGCAAGAGTTCAGCTTGGGCCCCCCTTCCCTCAGTGCTTTGTGTGTCTTCTTATGCAGCACAAGGGTCTTTGGGCCCCCTCAGGCTCCTGGGCCCGGTAGCGACTGCTACCTCTGTACCCCTTATAGCTACGCCCATGGGGGCTGGGTTATCTTGCTTAACTTTAATCGTAACTGAAGGAAAGTCCCAAAACTGTCATAACCCTTTTCAAAGCCCCTTGCAATTACAGTGCAAAAGAACAAGATATATATGTATATACAGTATATAACTTGCAGTTACCGAACATACCAATGAACAGTATAAGGGGACATGCACACCCAATTGAAGTCTATGAATCACTGGCCTGACGATGCGCTAACTCAAGCGCGAAACGGCCGTCGCCATTCCGCAGCCGCCCAGCTCGATGTCCGCCCCTGCTACCTGAAGTCTGTCTGAGGTCTGGTCCATGAAGAAATAAATTGTACTTTAAGAAGCCGGGTGGAGTGCCGCACCGCTTTTTTTCTTATCTACGCTTGAGCACATATCGCCCTTCTGGGAGCTGAGCACCACGCACGACAATACACACCGGACCGGAGGTGGCTATAATAGGCGCACGGGGTGAAACATTTGGTGGTACCACCCTTTCTTAATCCTGTCTTCCTCCCGTTGAAGTCTATGAATCAGTAGAGAATAAAAGCACGGGTTCAGCTTCACAAGTTTCAAAGACTTTATTTAATCCTGTGCACGTTTAAAAAACCATCAGTAGCAGCATTGCATCATTGACGCATTTCGGATCGCTCCAAATATGGATCCTTAATCATGGAGTCTATGGGTCCGTGAAAATCACTGACACGCATCGGTGTTGTGTCCGTGTTGCATCAGTTTTTTTCGCTGAAGACTAATAGGAGATTATTTGGACATTCATTTTCAGCTGAGCAACGTCAGTGAATTACGGGTGACACGTGGATGGCAAAAATGGACACGCGGACCGACCACTGATATTTCACAGACATTTTCACGGATGAAACGTGTGACAGGCCTAAAGGGGGCGCATTCACACGACCACAGTGTTTAGCGGGTCCGCAAATTACGGATCTGCGAAACACAGATGCTTGCCATGTGCCTTCCGCAATTTGTATACTGCACAGGGTAGTGGCCATAATAGCAAATGACTATTCCTGTCTCTGGTATCCTGGAATCTAGTACTCTAAGGAGACATGTCTGAGGAGAAAGTGTCGATACAGTTTTGAATCATGAACTGCATGTGACGCTTGTCCAGGAGTTATTGTGAGTTCTGCACTCAGACTTTTTCCCAGGGTGTAAAATGTAGAACAGGGATGCCAAACCTGCGGTACTCCAGCTGTTCCAAAACTAAAACTTCCAGGCTATATCTATCAGGGCATGCTGGGAGCTCTACTTTTTTAACAGCTGGAGGGCCACAGGTTGGGCATCCCTGCCTCAAGAGGTTGTAGTTCAGCTGGGTCCAGCAGAGATTTCTTTTAAAACATATCTCTTCCTGTTCTGTCAACCAATGACAATGAAGCTAATTACTGAGAGTGGGCGTTGACAGTCATGCCTATTTATTTAAATTGTCCAATCACATTCATGATAAACAAACATATTAACCCAACCTCTTGACATCCTTCTTGGACATCACTATTACCTGGCAGGGGATCACCGGAAGATTCCCTGCTGAGGACGACTACCCCGAGGATCGTCGCCTTTGGATAATTTTTTTCCCAAAGGGCATACCTTGAGAAGTTGAAGTTAAGTTAAAAACATGGAGCCTGCAAGAAAAGAGTAAGTACCTACGTTTATTATTCATGAGGATATACCCAACCATTAGATCTGTTTGTTTGTTAAAGTGTAACTGTCATTTTTTTATAATTTTTTTTATTTGTTATTTTATTAGGGCTAGGCATGTATACCTGAGTCAGGCCTCATGCACACATACGTGGACAACGGTCCGTGAAAACCAGGACTGCCGTCCTGCTGAGTGCACGAGCGCAAGGCGTCATTGGTTGCTATGACGCCATGTGCTTCGTGCCGCCGCCGCTGTACAGTAATATATTCGTATTATCTTTTTAAATGTATTACTGTACAGTGGCATGAAGCGCATTGGCGTCATAGCAACCGAATACGCCGTCCGCTCGTGCACTCAGCAGGACTGGTTTTCACAGACCGTGGTCCACGTATGTGTGCATGAGGCCTAACTCAGGTATACATGACTAGCTCAAATAAACTTGCAAATTAAAAATAAATATGACAGTTACACTTTAACAATCAAACAGGTCTAATACTAAAAGGGTGACAAGACGTCCGGTTTTAAGCCGGACAGTCCGGTTTTTAGACTCCTGGTCCTCCATCCGGCGCGAGGCCAGGACGAACGGCCAGAAGTCCTCCTTTTCAGGACCGGACCGCGGCGCTCAGGCATGGTCACTTTAAGGAGGCAGGGCCACTTTTGGATCACACCGTAACTGGCTGTGCGCCTTCATGACGTCAAGCTGCAGCGGCCAATTAATTTTGTTTTTTGCTGGAGCCTGGCGGGAACTAGTCAGGAACAGAGGAGCGCGAATCGTGATGGGACAAGACCGCCACAGGTGTACAGCTGCAGACTGCTGTGGTGGTGCCGCCAGTCACAATGATAGCAATTCTCTGCCGCTCCCCAGTGCCCAGCTCTAACTGTGCCACTCACCCCACCATCAGCTGCCTCGCAACGCCGCTCTCTCTCTGCCAGGAGCCGGGATCTTTGGGGGTGATATATAACCTGACGGACACGGTAGGAGCTGCACAGGTGTAGCAGGATTCGGTGTACCTGTGGGGAACTGAGAAGAGGGGACTGAAAGTAAAACATGAAGATAAAAAAAAATCCATTCCACCCAAAAATGTAATAAAAAAATGAAAGGATAACTGTCACATTTAGACCCTAATTTCAGTTTTCATATATGTAGTTACTAATATGATAATATTCCTGAATCAATAACTATTAGACTTACTTACCTCTTATTTAATAAGATTCAGCCCTTAGCAACCAGTCTGCATAAAACTGCAATTTCACTATTCTGTTAAAATGGCCGCCCTCAGCCCTGAGGCTAATCCATAGGACGCCTGCAGTGAAGTTAGTGAAGACCAGCTCTGTATAGGGGGGTCTTGCAGTGAAGTTCCCAGGTCTGGCTGAAGCCTGTAGTCCTTCTACAAGCTCTCCTCTTATCAGATAAGACTTTCATTTATACACTGAGCAGCCATCATATCTCCCTGGGCTCTACATTGTCCAGAACTGCTAAGGGGGTGTCTGCCAAGCACAGGCATGTGGAGAAGTTCACACACACGGTTCACACACACAGCCCAGCACTGTTATCTCCTGTCAGGAAGAACCTGGCTTTTTATACATTCCCTTACAATGTTGACTCACTATCAGTTCCCAGTGCAGCAGCATGCTCTGGTAGACGTGCTCTGGTAGACGGAAGGAGCATAGCAACCTGATTTTAATCTCAGGTAAAAATAGCCAATACTGGGGACTTTTAGGTGGCTTTTAGGGGTTATTTATTAAACAATCAGAAATTAAAACAGGGCCAACAAGGTGATATTAATCACCAAAATCCAATAGTAAAAAATAAATAAATTTGACAGTCATACTTTAAACTGTATTTTATATGTATTATAGTGACATTTTGTCTACATATAGTCTCTAAGTCGACCAAGAGCTTCCCCCGCAAACACCAGCACTAAAGACATTTTGCTGTACTTGCTATACAGCAGCACATACCTGTCACATCCAGGGCCTCCCAGGTGACATCTCCTCCGATTTAGAGCTTCTCAGCCATCATCTTCTCCACTCGGTCCAGAAAACTTCTCTCAGCCGCCTCGTCTCTGCAGAGTGTGACACACAGACATCTTAGCTTCCTCACTTTTCTGTACCTCCAAATACTATCCTGAAGAAAAATAAGTGTCATACAGATATTCTTCCCCATAGTAAAAGTGCTCCTCATAGTCCCACTCATAGTAATTCCCTTCTAGAATGCCCTCATTAGTAACACTGCCCCCTACAGTGATAATGGCTCCCAAGAATGCCCTCATTCGTAGAAGAGCCCTCCAGTATTAATATTACCCTCACAGAGCCCCCAGTAGAAATAAGGCCTCCATATTGTTCTCCCAGTGGTAATAAAGCTCTCTACAGACCCCTCAGTAGCAATAAGGCCCCCCCATAGTGCTCTTAGTAGAAATAAGGCCGATCTATAAGTCCCTTCTATAGAGCCCCCAGTAGTAATAAGAACGCCTGATGTTCCTGGATTTAACCGCTCCAGAACCGCCTAAGGCACGGATGCGTTCGGCGGGCGGGCGGTCGGGTTATTCTCGGTGGACGCATCCATGTGTCCTCTCACAAGAGCCGAAATTTCCTGTGAACGCACGCGCGCGCTCACAGGATCGCGTCGGAAGGAAGTTAAACTACAGCCTGCCAGCGCTGATCATGTGCGGGCAGGCTGTAGTAGTTAGTGCACCAATACCCCACATGTGACCCCATTTTAGAAAGTAGACAACCCAAGGTATTCCGTGAGGGGTATGGTGAGTTCATGTAAAATTTTATTTTTTGTCACAAGTTAGTGGAATATGAGACTTTGTAAGAAAAAAAAAAAAAGTCAACTTCCGCTAACTTGTGCCAAAAAAAAAATCTTCTATGAACTCGCCATGCCCCTCACGGAATACCTTGGGGTGTCTCCTTTCCAAAATGGGGTCACATGTGGGGTATTTGTACTGCCCTGGCATTTTAGGGGCCCTAAAGCGTGAGAAGTCTGGAATCCAAATGCGTAAAAATGCCCTCCTAAAAGGTACTCGTTGGAATTTGGGCCCCTTTGCACATCTTGGCTGCAAAAAAGTGTCACTTATGTGGTATCGCCGTACTCAGGAGAAGTGGGGCAATGTGTTTTGGGGTGTATTTTTACATATACCCATGCTGTGTGTGAGAAATATCTCTGTAAATTGACAACTTTGTATAAATTTTTTTTAAAAGTTGTCATTTACAGAGATATATCTCACACATAGCATGGGTATATGTAAAAATACACCCCAAAACACATTGCCCTACTTCTCCATTTTGGAAAGAAGACACCCCAAGGTATTTCGTGAGGGGCATGGCGAGTTCATAGAAGATTTTTTTTTTGGCACAAGTTAGCTGAAATTGGCTTTTTTTTCTTTCTTACAAAGTCTCATTAACTTGTGAAAAAATTTTTTTTTTTACCTGAACTCACCATAACCCTCACGGAATACCTTGGGGTGTCTTCTTTCTAAAATGGGATCACATGTGAGGTGTTTGTACTGCCCTGGCATTTGAGGATCTCCGCAATCATTACACGTATGGCCAGCATTAGGAGTTTCTGCGATTCTCCTTATATTGAGCATACGAGTAAGAAGATTTTTGCCCTGTGAAATCCTAAAGGTACTCATTGGAATTTGGGCCCCTTTGCGCACCCAGGCTGCAAAAAAGTGTCACACATGTGGTATCGCCGTACTCAGGAGAAGTAGGGCAATGTGTTTTAGGGTGTATTTTTACATATACCCATGCTGGGTGAGAGAAATATCTCTGTAAATGACAACTTTTTAATTTTTTTTATACAAAGTTGACAATTTACAGAGATATTTCTCTCACCCAGCATGGGTATATGTAAAAATACACCCTAAAACACATTGCCCTACTTCTCCTGAGTACGGCGATACCACATGTGTGACACTTTTTTGCAGCCAAGATGCGCAAAGGGGCCCAAATTCTAACGAGTACCTTTAGCTTTTACTTGGCTGCCCACAATTTAGCCCCGCCAAAAATGCCAGAACAGTAAGACACCCCGAGGTATTCACTGAGGGGCATAGTGAGTCCATGGGAGATTTTTATTTTTTTTGCCAGAAGTTAGGAGAAATGGAAACTTTATTATTTATTTTTTTTCCTCAGAAAGAGTCATTTTCCGCTAACTTGTGAAAAAAAATGAAATGATACATGAACTCACCATGCCCCTCCGCGAATACTTTGGGGTGTCTTCTTTCTAAAATGGTGTCATTCGGGGGGTATTTATACTTTCCTGGCATTCTAGCACCTGAAGAAACATGACAGGTGCTCAGAAAGTCAGAGCTGCTTCAAAATGCGGAAATTCACTTTTTTCCACCATAGTTTGTAAACGCTATAACTTTTACCCAAACCAATACATATACACTTATTGGATTTTTTTTTTATCAAAGACATGTAGAACAATAAATTTTGAAAAAAATTTATAGAGAAATGTAGTTTTAAAAAAAAAAAATGACAACAGAAAGCGAAAAATGTCATTTTTTTGCAAACATTTCGGTCATTTTTTATTAATATCAAAAAAAGTAAAAATGTCAGCAGCAATGAAATACCACCAAATGAAAGCTCTATTAGTGAGAAGAAAAGGAGGTAAAATTCATTTGGGTGGTAAGTTGCATGACGGAGCAATAAACGGTGAAAGTAGTGTAGTGCGGAATTGTAAAAAGTGGCCTGGTCATTAAGGGTGTTTAAGCTAGGGGGGCTGAAGTAGTTAAAATGCCCTCCAGTATTTATACTGCCCCCTACTGTTATAATGCTCACCCTGAAGTGCCCCAGTATTTATATCACCCTCTCCAAAATACAGTCCCATGTAAATAACATCACGCCATCTCTCCTGCCCCTCCAGTATACAGTCCCACATAAATGAAATCTCCCCAGCCACTTCCAACATACAGTCCCATGTAAATAACATTACCCCTCAACGTTCAGTCCCATGTAAATAATATCACTCCCTCCCACAACCGCCTTCAACATTCAGTACCATGTAAATAATATCAAGCTGCCCCAGTCACCTCCAACATGCATTCCCATGTAAATAACATCACCCCCCTCAACTTTCAGTCCCATGTAAATAACATCACTCCACCCCACTATCCCATGTAAATAACTTCACTCCCTTCAGCCCTAACAAACAGCCCCAGTTAAATAACTACAACTCCCAGCATTGCTCTACCGCTCCCTTCACTTGCCTCTCTTTATGTACAGACCTGTACATAGTGAACTTTAAAAAAAAGTTCGGCGTTCGGGTTGTGGTAACTCGCGCATCCCGTTATGGATTCCACTACCGCGGACTATCGCGGCATATGGAATCCATAAGGGGCGGCTTCCACCAACCCGAACTGTTGAACAGCCGAAGGACCTGGGGTGACGTCACCGTCATGTGATCAGTGCAGGGGGCGTGGCTCAGCACGGATATGCTCTATTTTTTTGGTTGACCATCCGCATTTTTTGATAGACCCATTGAAATGAATGGGGAAGCATCCTATCCGTGAAAAAAAACGGAACGGACGCAGAAACAAACAACGGTCATGTGCATGAGGCCTAAGTCACTTTTCTGGTGCAAGGGAGATGATAAATATCCCCTTAAAGTTGCTTAATGAGAAACACTGATATTTTACAGTGCACAATAAACGTTCATGCATATGAGGCCGAAAAAATTAACAATTAATATTTCTATTTATGCTAGTGGGTCCCCAAAATCTATTCTACTGGTGGGCCCCAGGCACCCCGGTCCGACACTGATTCCCAGCATGCTCCATTCATTTCTGTGAGAGTTTTTAGAAGAGCAGAGCAAACGTGCATGCTGGAAGTTGTAGCTTCACAACAGCAGGAGTGTCGCAGGCTGGGTACCCCCATTCTAGACACTGACTGCCTCCTAGTTACATATGGATTTTGGGGGTCATTTACTCACATGTCGTATATATATACCGTGTATATACATCTGTCATAGATTTGGTCGCAAAGGGGATTTGTGAACGAATCTGTGAATTTTCCCCGCTCACACCAGGTCTAAAAAAAAGGGGCCATGGGCGGGGAAGGGTACTGGCAAGGGAGCTGGTACTGGTGGTAGATCCACCGCCAGAGCAGGGGTAACTAGGAAAAGTTCTATTTTGAGCAGCGGAAAGGACATACAGACGCAGTTAGTACACGGGTGTGTTGTCCGCATCTTTTGTGGCACAACTGAAGTGAAGGGGTATCGCAATACTTTTTTACTGATATCAAAATCAAATCGAAATTTTGTTATCGTGACAACCCTAGTCACAGATAACCCCAAGAGAGATAACTGTTTTACCAGTCAATTTATTAAATACATATGGTCTCCTAACATAGTCCTTTTTATCAGGAATCCAACACCTTTAACATGCCCCGTCTGCTACATGACACAGAATAAGCTCTCACCCACCTGAGGAGGAAGCTCAATAGCGACGAGGAGATAAAATTTAAGTTGGCCTTGGCCAAGGAAGCACTCATGGGCATTGCGTCTAAAGGGATTGTCATTGACTACGAAGAGAATGGGGTACTCTTCCTGGAGGACAGAGGCTTTTTAATACTAAACAAACCAACTGTGGGCAGGTATGTGCCATTTATGTTCACTAGTGTCTCGTGTATATCCAGTTTTCTCATTCATGCCGACATGGCTTTTTCATCCATTAGGACTATCCGATATTAGAGACCATCCACCTCTTTATCAATTTCAACAATTTCACACGGGCCAGTGGTTTTTGAAGTTGAAGAAGATATTTTGGACAATCCAGCACTAGAGGAGAACGAACAAGAAATGGTCTTCGTTCCCAGAAAGGCAAGGATGAAGGAGAAGAAAGGAGAGAACATGAAAAAGATACCATAGAACATAGTGACCCCAACTTCCAGTTACAATTGGAGACAGAAGAGGAGGATAGAGAAGACCATAGAAGTACGGTCAGCCTTGATAAAAAGACACAGAGGTTAGTGTATACACATGGGGGGGGGGTCATTTATTGAAAAAAGTCTGTGACTCTTTTCCATTTTACGACACTTTTCTTGAGTGGCGAGCAAATGGGGCACGGTCTGGGTGCGTAAGAGAGCAGCCCATCTAGCCTTTCACATTTATGATTTCCCGTGCCAGATTTTGGCATGGGAATGGGTTTAATCTAGCCATTTCATAGATTTTTTGTGTGTGTTGCACTGCCAGCTGGAGCAAGTGCCAAAGTTTTGTGTTGGTCTGGACGTCCACATAACTTTGGTGCATCCAACGGCAGGGGCAAGGTACTAAGAACGGCATCTAAATCACTGGTCTTAATAATTGTGCCCCATAGCCCTTAAGTCTTATCAATGTTGTAAAGTATCTTTACTCTGACTGGATGCGCTTTACTTTACAAATCTAGAGTACTACAGACAAAGTGGTCGGTCGACGTAACAAAAAGGACGAAGGCTGCAGGACTATACGGTCGCCATTCGTTGGCTCATTCCATGCTGAAGGGTTTTGCCTCCTATTTAAAAGATTCTTTAGGAGTGACAAACTATACTCAGGAGGTGGAAAACGTGTCGAGATTCCTTTATTCCATGAACCCACACAGGGTCAGTCTGGAATTTGTGAGGGGCATAGAAAAAGTCAGCACCTTCTTCAACAAGCTACGTGACCAGAAGCTTGCCGACCAGACTATTTTCAACTACCTGAAGAACATACGTAAAATCATGAAATACAATATAAGAGCAACCAATCACTCTGGCCGAAGCTCTATAAGTCCTGCGAATTCTTCATGACTGTTGCAGAAGATATACATAAGAGATTGTCCAAAGGAATTTCGAAAGAAGTTGTCAGTAAAAAGTGAGTTATGATTCCTTAAAATAAATATATACCTTATTCATGTTTTCACATGTACTTCACACTTACCTAACAAGTATCCACACCTTACTAACATTAAAATTGTGAACTTTTAGTGTATATATATTTATACAATATTTGTCTTATTTTAGGTACCTGACACTGAAAGATAATATGAAGATGCCTACTGAATGTAGGAAGCTCCTTGATGTAGCTAAACCTTACTTCTTAGACGCAATCAAGGCTGCCCAAGAACAATTCCTAAGAACACCATCAAAACTTGAAATAATTTATTATCTCGAGGCCCTGCTTGTCCTCAAAAATCTACAGAGGCCAGGTGTAGTGGCAAATATCTGTAAGTAACATTCTCCTTAGATAGAGAGATCTTTATGTATCACTTACCAAACTTACGAAAACTGCAAAATTTCTCTCTCTTAACCCATAGCTTTCTGAGTGGAAAGACAGGATCCACCACACCCATAAAGGTACTGTTAGGTCTATCATTGATGTTCAAAATCACAAGACCGCTACGCAACAAGTTGCTTCGTTTGTGCTAACTGGGGCGGAAGAAATGGTAAGATTTCTCTTAGGCCTCTTTTACACGACCTTATGGCCTTTTCAGTGTTTTTATCGGATCCGTTTTTCCTTTCCGTTGTGTTTCCGTTTCGGTTCCGTTTTTCCGTATGGAATATACAGTAATTACATAGAAAAAATTGGGCTGGGCTTAAAATTTTCAATAGATGGTTCTGCAAAAAACGTAACGGATACGGAAGACATACGGATGCATGTCTGTATGCGTTCCGTTTTTTTGCGGACCCATTGACTTTAATGGAGCCACGGATCGTAATTTGCGGGCAATAATAGGACATGTTCTATCTTTGCACGGGACGGAAAAACGGAATGCACATGGAAACACTTCCGTTGTGTTTGCGGAACTATTGAAATGAATGGTTCCATATATGGAACCCTAAAAATGGCCCACAAAACGGAAAAAAAAACACGGTCGAGTGAAAGAGGCCTAAAGTCCACATTTGTAGTTTAAATGTGGCTTTTCTGTCTTCTCACTAATTTACTTTCCTCCTAGTGGTTTAAAGTTTACTTTACAAAAGTTGGACCAACTCTGATTAAAAGAGACACACCAAGACCTCTCCCCCCTGACGCCGGCCTCATTATTGTGTCCCTTTGGGAGCTTATCGGGAATTTTGGAAGCTATTCGCTAACATCTCGATACGAAAATTCTTTGAAAATCCCCAATTCCCTCCAGTGACGGACCACCCTTCCCATCTACAAACCCCTTTCTCTTTGGCTCTCTGCCAGTTCCATTTTAGGACAGTATCTCGCATTGCTCGGGAGAAACTTGTCATCAGAGATTTGCTGACTGCTTTTGAGAAGATAGTTCTATCCCCTCTTTTGAATCAAAGAAAGATCTCCTCCTTCTATACCCTCCTGGGGAGCCAGGTGAGAGAACTGAGACCTCCGTTCTTATCGGAATGGGAAGAGGAATTAGGGTTAGTGTTGTCTGATACAGAAATTAAAGAAGTTTTATCGTTATCACATGGCTTTTTGCCGTGTGTTCGTATGCAAGAAAACCACTGTAAACTCCTTTCACGCTGGTATAAAACGCCTTAATTGCTATACAAGATGGGTTTGTCAGATTCTGCAAGCTGCTGGCGCTGTAAACAGGAAGTGGGGTCCCTGTCACATGTCTGGTGGCATTGCTCGAAAATACGCCCATATTGGGAGAAAATTCAAATGGCCCTTCAGAAGATTACTGGCACTGATTTTCTGATAACATTTGATATTCTTGTCCTCCCTAGACACTCGACACAATCCTCACCTTCCAAGAGGAACATACTAACTCCCTTATTGGCAATTGCCAAATCACTGGTACCGCTACATTGGTTCGATGTGAATCCTCCCACCATTGGGGAATGGATTGCCAAAGTCGACCAGATTTGCCAATTTGAAGAATTGACTAGTTGGCTCAATCAGACACATGAAAAATTCCTGACTACATGGCAGAAATGGAGAGATGGCAAAACCTCTCTGGCATTGATGTGAGCCCATTTACGATTATGTCCTACATTTCAAGGGCTGGCTGCGAGGCCTCCTCAACCGCCCCCCTCCTTTCTCCTTTTCCCCAGTCTCGTTCTTCTCTTCTCCTTTCTCTAGCGTTAAAGTGACTGTCCGTTACTTTTACTTATTTCAACTGAATCTTCCCCCCTCTACCTCCCCTCCCCTCCTTCCTCACTGAACCTCAGTGCATAGGTACCCACCTAGTTTCTAGATACCCATTTGTGGTAAATGTTACGGTACAGACAGGAAAATCCTTTTATGTTAATGCTGCCACTATGTAATCATTGCCTATGTCTATTCATTTTCAATCCTCCTTTAATACAGCTCCTTGGAGCTGAAACAAATCGTATACTTTGTTCACAACCATATGTTTTCCTTCTTTTTGGAGTTGTAATGAGCTTGACAAAACAAAACAAAATGTTAATTATAAAAAATAAAAAAAAAGACACACCAAAGGACATATTTATCTTATCAACCAAAGGATTGGAGATTCACAACTTGTCCAATAACATCAGTCGGTACCACAGAAAGTAAGTATCAAAAATGTCACATATAATTCTTACACTATAATGACCATCACCCCCTGACCCCCCCCCCCCTTATCCCAATGCCTCAGCCCCTCAAATGGATTATAGTGAGCCCGCTCCCTGGCAACTACATAGCTTCTGATCCCTGCACAGCCGCCACTGCGTCTCCTCGTGGCACGGATCAAAACATGCTAGTTGTTTTGGAGGGAAGAATCTAGATTTTTCCCTCCAAAATGTGAAACTATGAATGTTTCGGAAGGCACACGGATTCCTTCTGTTTTTTATTTTTTGCGGATGCATTTTTTTGCGGACCACAAAACCATACGGTCGTGTGCAATAGGCCTTAGCCAAAAAAAAAAACATGGTGTCCAATAGTGATCTTCCGCCAACATGGCATGTTCATCGCTCCCATCCACGATCGCTGCATGTAATGGCATAGGTGGCGTAAATGCAGTTTTAGGCCTCGTCCACATTTCTGTGTCAGTGTCACGCCCGCGGAGAAAAAACTAAAAAACAAAACATACGATTAAAAAATACTGGTGTGAGGAAAATGCGCATGTCACTGAAAAAAATTAAATGTAAATGAGTCCTTAATCTGTTGGCATAATACAGGCCTTAGGCCTCCTAAACACGACCGTATGTATTTTGCGGTCTGCAAAAAATGCGGATCTGCAAAAAGTACAGATGACGTCCATGTGCATTCTGCATTTTGTGGAACGGAACAGCTGGCTCCTAATTGAACAGTACTATCCTTGTCCGTAATGCGGACAATAATGGGACATGTTCTATTGTTTGGTGAAACGGACATACGGAAACAGAATGCAAATGGAGAAACTTAGTTTTTTTTTTTTTTGCGGACCCATTGAAATTAATGTTTCCGTCGAAGTTCCGGAAAAAAACAAAAACGGAACGTAAACAGACACGGAAAGAAAATCTGTTTGTGTAAATGAGGCCTCATACTGTTCATTGGTACTTAACTGAATGTTGTATGCTGTGGAAAATATATATATATATATATATATATATATATGGAAACAGCCTACGCTACAGGCCTCATTCATTTCAATTCGTTACCACAATTCCTCTCATACATACTCGGGTTGAAGCACATACGGGTTCAACCAGCATACGTCTTTTCAGCATAATTACGCGCACATGACTCTAGATCCTTTTTTACACACCACTTGTCACGAAACACTCGTGTCATTTACACATAAACCACGACCACCCCCAGATAAGCACAACCTCAGGTTCAACACTTCACAGTCGTTCCCGCATTTCATATCCCAAACATGGTACGTCCATACGTCCGTGATCCATAATACCTTGCTGATATTCTGCTCTTTCCAACAATCCACTCACTATACTAATCTCTTTTACCCATTTCAGGCTGTCTCGGTATATATATTTTGCTTCACACGGTTTCCTGTGATATCTTGTCATACTACCAGGTACGTACACCTGCTCATATGGTTTCTTCCATACATTTCATATTTTCTGCTAGGTTAGAGTACTGGCAATAGGTTCACAGGCTTCCCTATAGGTATCTATTCCTGTCTTGGCTTCGCCGCTAGTTAGTGGTCCCGCAAGGCCAACACCCCGCCTCAACGTTCAGAGGCATACACCCATCGGGCCACACGTTAGCTAGCCGCCTTGCATGTTGCATAGAGAGGGCCTCACCTGTCACTCCCTTCCCCTGTTTTCTGTCTTACAGTCACCGAGAGGCATAAAAACTCCTGCCACTACGTTGAGTGGCCTCAATAACCCCTCGCGCCAACGCATAGATAGAGCCTCTCAAAAGCCACTTGGCGATTAGCAGTGCCTCATCTGTCACCAAACAAGCTTAATGTTTCGCCTTTGGCCTAGCTAGCCTGCCAGTACAATTTGGGGGGAGGTTTATACACTAACTATGGTTTTGGTTACAGCATGTCGCAAGAAGGGGTGGAGGATTTCTCCCTGCCTAGCACTCCGGCTAGAGCTGTCACTCCCACACAAGGAGGAGAGCTAGCCAGTCCGGCATCAATCCGATCCTGGACTATCCCGCGTATAACAGCGGAACTAAGGAGACGTCAAATCCCCTATCCTGCTTCAGCAAGGAAGTCAGAACTTTTCTCACTGCTACGTACCACCACGGACAACGCGGATGCCGGGGAAGGACCTAGCCAGTCCAACCATGGTGACATACGTACCATGTTGTCTTCACTCATGGCATCCATGAACAAAGTCAACTCCAGGCTGGAGAAACTGGAGTCGGTCACTACGGCCCTGACGTTATCAGGACCACCCGCGGCTGCTTCACTAGCACCAGCCGGTTCACCAATCATGGCTCCAGCCATCGCCCTGGATGACCAGGAAGTTAGACCGGCTCACATGATACCAGAGCACTTGAAGAGAGATATCCTGGAAGGTAAAGACGTCAATCTGGCCTCCCTGTTGATTGCTTTCCAGGATATTGTGGAAAACAAAACTTATGCATATGAGGACGTGTCTGTTGTTGTCAGATCCAGGGATGCCCGCCTAAACAGGAAATTGACCATTCCCGAATTTGTCCTAGCTTTCAGTATTTACAGGGAGGTCAAATGTGCGGTATATCCCAACAGAAGAGAGGAGTTGGATCTTTACATGCACAAACTGATCTGGGCAACAAATATGGTGGTTCAGCCTACTATGACTACCATAGGTCTTTTTCTGCAAAGGTGGCTGGAGCTTTCTCCCACGGTCCAACTGGGCAAGGATTGACACTGTCATTTTTTGCAGACACTTTGCGGGGCTAAGAACTCCGGCTTGTACATAATGCTCCTCCACAGCCCACACTACACATTTTTGTCCCAACGGGGCATGTGAGCAGGCCTCCACGCAAGGAGCTAGTTCCTCTGGTGTTCCAGATAAATTGTCGAGAGACAAACTGGGACGACCAATCAAGTTTCTGGGCAAGTCCCAGATATGCAATAACTTCAACGCTGGGTCTTGCAATTTTAGTGGATGTAGACTACTGCATATCTGTTCACAATGTTTCAGGGCACATGCAAAGTCCATGTGTCCGAATAAATTGTATTCCAAGCCATACTTAACGTCCATTAATCTGCCAGAATTCACGGCGTTTATGTCTCAGCACCCATCTAAACACCTGGTAGACTTTCTCGTCTCCGGTTTAACAGAAGGCTTCCATACGGGTATCGTACACATACCAACCGGAATTCTAGAATGCCCCAATCTACAGTCGGCACAACACAACCCCACAGCGGTTGACTCCCTCATAGCCCAAGAAGTGGCCGAGGGCTTCGTATTGGGTCCTTTCAGAACTCCTCCTTTCACAGAATGGCGTACAAACCCCATTGTTGTTGTCACTGGGAAATCTTCCCAAAAACAGAGACTCATCACTGATCTATCAGCACCCCATTCATTGGCCAACCCCAGTCTCAACTCCCTCATACCCTCGGAGGAATTCTCCTTGCAATACACCACCATAGATCACGCCATTACTGCCATCATACAAGCAGGGAGGGGGACCTGGCTGAGTAAGACTGACATTACCAACGCTTTTAAACTACTATCAATCCACCCCACTCTGTGGCACCTACATGGCATTAAATGGGCCGGATACTACAATTTTTTTCTCCCGTCTAAACTTTTCGGTCCAAAAGTAGCCCTGCGATTTTTAATACTTTTGCTGAAGCCTTATGCTGGTTACTGTTAACCATAGCCAAATGCCCCACGGTATTACATTACCTGGACGATTTTCTACTGGTCGAGGGGAATACCCCCCCCCCTAGTCTCAAAGCTACCACCAGGTTATTTGAGCATCTGGGGGTACCTATCTCCCCCAAGAAAACAGAAGGGCCAGACACGGTCATCCCTTTTCTGGGCCTCCAATTGGACTCGGCCACAATGCAAGCGAGTTTACCACATGACAAAATAGACAATATCCTTACCCTCATCAACAACTACCTTCAACTCGGTACTTGCAACCGCAAGGAACTACAATCTCTACTGGGATCGATTATTTTGCCATGCGCATCATACCTCAAGGGCGCTCCTTTATTTCACGACTGTTGCATCTTTTTCCACTTTTCTTACATGATTCACACAGGTTGTCCTTGGATACCCATGCTACGGCAGATCTAAGCATGTGGAAGAGATTTTTAACCACCTGGAATGGTAAAAGCATGTTCCTCCCTCAATTGTCAGACTCATCTCCTACCATTTGGTCACATGCGGCATCTACCACGGGTTTTGCAGCAATTTTTGGGGACGAATGGCTTTGGGGCAGCTGGCCGCCAGCAGTACAGGATTTGGAGGGATTTTCCACGACCTCCGCCCTTTAAGAGATCTATCCCATCATGGCGGCTGCAGTAGCATGGGGCCATTTATGGGCAAATATGCCAGTGCGTTGTTACTCAGACAACCAGGCAACCTGTCACATCATTAACAAAGGCCGTTCCAAATCCCTTACGATCATGCGGTTGTTGAGGAAACTCACTTGGTTGGCAGCATGTCATAATTTTTTCCTGTGTTGTGTCCATATCTCTGGTGTCTGTAACACAGCCGCTGACAATTTGTCTCGATTTAAATTTCAGGCATTTCACCAGGCGCTCCCGCCAGCTGCGCCCACAGCCACCAGCACCCCAACATTCCAACAGCTCATACTGGATTAACACACATCATGCAGCACAGTAGGACACTGTCCCAGTTGGCACTATCCAGTAACACACACAAAACATACAACAGGGCTTTCACACTTTTCAAAAGCTTCCTTTTGGAACATAACATCAGGCAACCATTCGCCGTGACATCCCTTTTGGGATTCGCTTCCTTTTGCCACCTGAAACTCAACATGTCATACAACACCATCAAACTCTACCTCACGGGCATTCAACACCATATGCTAATTTTACAACCAAATAACAACAGTTTCAGGGCCTCTCACCAGATCAAAACCATACTTAGAGGCATTCAGAAGTCAGAACCCACACATGCAACCCAGAGGCTGCCCATAGATAGCCACATTTTTGAGGCACTGTCAAATCTACTGGACTAAAAACCATTTGACACCAACACAAATTCTATCATCAAGACAGCACTATACCTAGCTTTCTATGGGTTTCTTAGGCCTAGAGAGTTCACTACTACAACCACGACCCCAACCACTCCTTACCTCCTCTACTTCCACTTGACAAAACACGAGGATCATTATATCCTGACTCTCCCTCACTCCAAAACCAGTCAGCACACACCCGTAAACATTCCGCATTATCCCACGCACAACAGATGGTGTCCCGTCAAAGTTCTGGATGCACACATGCAGCCGCACAACTCACGGTTCTCCCAGCTGTTACTACAGTTACAAGGCTCCGTTCTCACTACTACGACCTTCATGACCTACGTCAGGTTCTTGCTCACACAACTAGGCCTCAACGCAGCCAGCTACTCCGGGCACTCCTTTCGCGTAGGAGCCACGTCCACAGCCTCCAGGGCCAACATCCCTACTCATGTCATTAAAACGCTCGGACGCTGGAAATCATCCGCCTACTGTCGGTACATTCCGAACCCAGTACAGGAATTAAGGGATGCTTTCAAAAACATGACTGGTTAAAAAATGTATCTGCATTGATTGTAGGGAATAAATCTGATTACTTATTTTTGCCCTCTTCTTTCTCAGGCCTACCTCATCGTCGGTTCCGGCACACCACAACCAACTTGCTCTTTAAGGTCATCCTACGTTCATGGTATCGTACACTGTACCATTATCAGCACCTCACACAAATATATATATATATAAATTGAAGAAAAAGAGCAGCACACTGCAAAAATGGGTGCAAATTCCGGCAACTGACCAGCGCCAAGGTCCAATTCAGTTACATGTAGAGAAAAGCACGGCAGCACTCCAATATTCGTGAAGAAAACTGTGGTTTATTCAGCCCAGTTTCATCAGCAACGTTTCGACTGCTTGTTGAGAAAGACTGCAACAAGCAGTCGAAACGTTGCTGATGACACTGGGCTAAATAAACTGTTCTTTTCTTCACGAATATTGGAGTGCTGCCGTGCTTTTCTCTACATATATATATATATATATATATATATATACACACACATACTATGGATATATCTTGTTCATTTGCAGTGTAAATGCAAGGGCCTAAAGCAGAATGTATTTTAGCGGAAAGAATCTAGATTTTTCCCTCCAAAATGTGATACTATGAATGTTTCCCTATGACATATCAGGTGTAGCTATAAACTCATGTCAGGAGAGTTGTTTATGTCTGGTCCTTACTGAATGCAAGCCTGTCACATGCAGTGCATCATTCAAAAATTGTCTGCACACAGCATGCAATAACAGCGGTGCCATTGCAAGACGCACACGCCTGGTATCCAGAGAATCTGATAAACACTACGGTTGTGTGAATGTGCCCTTAATCTGTTAGTAGAATACAGACCTTATAATATTCATTCGTATGTAACTCCATGTTATATATTGTAAAAAAAAAAAAGTTATATATATATATATACACCGGATTCCAAAAAAGTTGGGACACTAAACAAATTGTGAATAAAAACTGAATGCAATGATGTGGAGATGGCAAATGTCAATATTTTATTTGTAATAGAACATAGATGACAGATCAAACGTTTAAACCGAGTAAATGTATCATTTTAAAGGAAAAATATGTTGATTCAAAATTTCACAGTGTCAACAAATCCCCAAAAAGTTGGGACAAGTAGCAATAAGAGGCTGGAAAAAGTAAATTTGAGCATAACGAAGAGCTGGAAGACCAATTAACACTAATTAGGTCAATTGGCAACATGATTGGGTATAAAAAGAGCTTCTCAGAGTGGCAGTGTCTCTCAGAAGCCAAGATGGGTAGAGGATCACCAATTCCCACAATGTTGCGCAGAAAGATAGTGGAGCAATATCAGAAAGGTGTTACCCAGCGAAAAATTGCAAAGACTTTGCATCTATCATCATCAACTGTGCATAACATCATCCGAAGATTCAGAGAATCTGGAACAATCTCTGTGCGTAAGGGTCAAGGCCGTAAAACCATACTGGATGCCCGTGATCTCCGGGCCCTTAAACGACACTGCACCACAAACAGGAATGCTACTGTAAAGAAAATCACAGAATGGGCTCAGGAATACTTCCAGAAACCATTGTCAGTGAACACAATCCACCGTGCCATCCGCCGTTGCCAGCTGAAACTCTACAGTGCAAAGAAGAAGCCATTTCTAAGCAAGATCCACAAGCTCAGGCGTTTTCACTGGGCCAGGGATCATTTAAAATGGAGTGTGGCAAAATGGAAGACTGTTCTGTAGTCAGACGAGTCACGATTCGAAGTTCTTTTTGGAAATCTGGGACGCCATGTCATCCGGACCAAAGAGGACAAGGACAACCCAAGTTGTTATCAACGCTCAGTTCAGAAGCCTGCATCTCTGATGGTATGGGGTTGCATGAGTGCGTGTGGCATGGGCAGCTTGCATGTCTGGAAAGGCACCATCAATGCAGAAAAATATATTCAGGTTCTAGAACAACATATGCTCCCATCCAGACGTCATCTCTTTCAGGGAAGACCCTGCATTTTTCAACAAGATAATGCCAGACCACATTCTGCATCAATCACAACATCATGGCTGCGTAGGAGAAGGATCCGGGTACTGAAATGGCCAGTCTGCAGTCCAGATCTTTCACCTATAGAGAACATTTGGCGCATCATAAAGAGGAAGGTGCAACAAAGAAGGCCCAAGACGATTGAACAGTTAGAGGCCTGTATTAGACAAGAATGGGAGAGCATTCCTATTTCTAAACTTGAGAAACTGGTCTCCTCGGTCCCCAGACGTCTGTTGAGTGTTGTAAGAAGAAGGGGAGATGCCACACAGTGGTGAAAATGGCCTTGTCCCAACTTTTTTGGGATTTGTTGACACCATGAAATTCTGAATCAACATATTTTTCCCTTAAAATGGTACATTTTCTCAGTTTAAACTTTTGTTCCGTGATTTATGTTCTATTCTGAATAAAATATTAGAAGTTGGCACCTGCACATCATTGCATTCAGTTTTTATTCACGATTTGTATAGTGTCCCAACTTTTTTGGAATCCGGTTTGTATATACACACGCGAGCGAGAGAGATAGGTATACCTTGGTCATTGTAATTGCAAGGCACTAATGGAGACTGAGACTCTTCATTGACTATCCCTCAATTACCATAGGGGGTTAAAATAAAATTAAACTTCTTCCCAGACGGTCAGGTGCCAAGGTGGAGGTTACTTAGGTGATAAACTTCTATTGTTTTTCAAAAGTCTGAATGTTGTGAGATGTGGACCAATAATATTCCAGGAGGCATATCATCGGTCAGTTTAAATGCATATACAAAGTATCCATCTATTTGGCCCTCAGACCACTTTTGCCAAGCTGTTGGAAGATCTGCCATCTGTTTTTTCCTGTCTTTGCTAACTGAGCCACCATTTTGAGTACAGCAGAGATGGCCTCTCACAAGGTAGAAATGTGCACCCGCCTTGTCTGCAAGAACTGCGTCAAACTTCAGGACAAGCTGTCGGTCCATCTCCGCCGGGTGTGCATGAAAACATGAAGTGATGAAGACATCCACCAAGCTATGATGGAGACAAAGGACAATCTGATGAAGATGGTTGCTAACTTGAGCATTGTTTCCTACAAAGCTCTAAATTATCGGAAGAGAGACTTTGCAGACCCACAGGACTTCTTTGCGGATTTTTTGCAGCGTCATAGTTGCACACTTACAGATCTACCGTCTGAAGGGTAAGAGTACACACATTTCCTTTGCTTGCAGGGACGCTCAACCTGCGGCACTCCATCTGTTGCAAAACTACAACTCCCAGCATGTCCTTATAGCCATAGGCCAGGGATGCTCAATCTGCAGCCTTCCAGCTTTTGCAAAACTACAGCTCCTAGAATGCCTGGAGAGCCTACTGCTGTCAGCCTACAGCAGAGCATGGTGGGAGTTGTAGTTTTACAACAGCTGAAGAGCCAAAAGTTGGGCATCTCTGCTGTAGGCTGTCCAGGCATGCTGGGAATTGTAGTTTTGAAACAGCTGAAGGGCCATAAGTGAAGCATTCCTGTCAGGTCTGGCTAAGAACATGGTTATAGGTCAGGGTACATGGTTATTTAGTTGGCTGACTTAATGTACCTCAGTTTCTGTGAAAAATATATGTTTTATTATATGTAAATTGGGCTGGTTATTGCCACTACTCCTACAGCATGGATCAGCAACCTTTGGCACTCCAGCTCCTGTGCAACTACAACTCCCAGCGTACTCTTTCCACCTATGTGGGAGTTTAGAGAGCGCCGAGCAAGTGTGCATGCTGGGAGATGTAGTTTCCCAACATCCGGAGTGCCAGAGGTTGCTGTTCTAGAGGCTTGGTTTTATCTTCCTCTGAATGCGCCCTCCAGATGTTAAGGGCCCTTGCACATGACCGTATGCCTTCCAAGACAATGTCCATGAGCGGGTCATATGACCCGATGTGGCAATGATCGTGCGCACAGGAGTACACAGCACTGTAGATTCCAATGATGCTGTGCACGTCGGGCCACCGGTGGGCCTATTGTCCCTTACTCATGTGATCTTAAGAGTGTGGGACAATAGTCCCACGGGTGGCCTGACGTGCACAGCATCATTGTAATCTACGGTGCTGTGTACTCCCGTGCGCACAATTGATGCCGTTCCGGGACATATGGCCCGCTCACGGACCACATGCCTCGGAGGGCATACCGTGGTAAGGGCCCTAAGCCAGTGTTCACAGCATCCTGCCGGGTCCTGTCTCTTCCCTTCCGGCGGGTGAACAGATAGCCATGCCACAGGTGTGAAAGTACCCTAAGTAGGCAAGTCGAAAGAAGCGACAAAGTGCGGGGCTGGAGGGGCAATTGGTGTATAGCAGAACTGGCTTAGATTCCCATATTAACCAATCAGATTCCACCTTTCTTTTTTCAAAGGAGCGTTGAAAAATTGAAAGGGGGAATCTGATTGGTTGCTATGGTTAACCACGCCAGCTCTACTTTACATCGGTTGGATAAACCCCCACCCGAGCCCTGCCCAAGAGCTTTGTGCTTAGTAGCGGCTAGTTCCCATCCCGCAGATTGCCCTGTGACGTCACAGGAAACATGCGACCCGGAAGCAGGAATTATTGGGTGGCAAACCTGTAATGAATAGGCGCTGCGATACGTGAGAAGGAGGCTGCAAGCAGATCACACGTTTTTCACTGTAGGTCTCCCTCTCACTCCCTCTGTAATTCTTCTTTTACATTATATCCTCTCTGAGCCTTTCTCTGTATACCCCCGTCTTTGTATATCTGTTTGTATACCCCCCTCTCTGTATATCTGTCTGTATACCCCCCATCTCTGTATATCTGTCTGTAAACCCCCCTCTCTGTATATCTGTCTGTAAACCCCCCTCTCTGTATATCTGTCTGTATACCCCCCCCCTGTATATCTGTCTGTATACCCCCCCCTCTGTATATCTCTGTATACCGCCCTTCTCTGTGTATAACCCCTGCCCCCCTCTCCCCCCCCTTTCTCTCTCCTCTCTCCCCCTCTTTCTCTCTCCTCTCTCTCCCCCCTTTCTCTCTCTCTCCTCTCTCTTGCGCTCTCCTCTCTCTTGCACGAGGAGAGCAGTGGGAATCTGAGGACCACATCAAAATTCGAAATAATTCATCTGGAATATTTGATGTAAAGAGTGAAACTGAACGTGATAAAACTTACATTGTCAATCTGTCTGAAAAAATACCAACATGTAATTGTTTAGACTGGAAAAAAAAAATTCATGCCTTGCAAGCACATGTGTGCAATTTTTGCTTTTGAGAAGGAATGGGGTTGGGAAAAACTGGATCCAGCTTACAGTCAGAACCCGCTTTTTGTCCTTGACACGGACCGTTTCATTCCAGACACAGAACCAACTGCCGACAATAAGTTAAGAGTGGTGCACTACATCTACATCCACAAATTCTGTATCCAAGCTCCCACAACGGAGAAGAACAAAACGAACGATCATGATACGGAGTTGCACGCAAAAGATAAAGAGACTGCTAGACAGTGTATATTTACAAAGAGATGAGGACTACCTCATAGAGCTGGAAAGATCCATTGATTTGCTATTAGAAAAATCTTTTAGTAAAATTCCCACCGACCATGGCCTCCCAATAATTGAATCCCCTCAAAAAAAAGAAATCATTCCAAATGTTGTACCCCTTCCCAAAAGGCTTTATGGGAAGCCCAAACAACAAGGCTCTGAAAGGTTTGGGAGTAGGGCAGAACAAATGAAACTGGATGTTTGGGATACTGTAAAAGAATCAGCACAATCGGTAGAAGAAGCAAATATCAATGACAGGAAATGCGTTACCATAAATGCTAGAACACTCACTCATTGTGATAAAAAAGCTATTTTAAATTGTGAGTGGCTGGACGATAAAGTGATCAATATAATTCAGTATCTGATAGCCACTGATTTTCCAGCCATCTCAGGGCTATTTGATACCTTAATTCTTTCCCATGACTCTGTATCATGTATAAATAGTCAAGAAGTATTACAGATTCACTATTTGGGAGCCCTTTTGGTGGTTTCCCAAAGTTCAGGGACCATTGTGACAGTGTTTGACTCATTCAAATCTACAAGAGTCCCTGAAATGTTAAAAAAACAGCTTCTGAAAGTATATGACCCTCTCTTTTCCGGAGAATATCATGTACTTGACCTGGAACTTGTTTGTTGCCAGAAACAAGATGGTGCAAATGACTGTGGTGCTTGAAGGGTTCTATTACTGATCAATTTTGTATGGGCTTTTTTAAATTCATCTATACATTGGTGTGGAGTGGACTTTGGTCTGTAGTGTAGCTGTAACATGTTTATATTGCAGTCCAAGGTCTATATGCATTAGTATATCAGGAGACACACGAGGGAGAAACTATTTTGCTGACATGTAGCTTTGACTCTAAAGATAAGATAACAAATGTGTAGCTAAAGACTCGTGTTTCTCTATCATTGGTTTGCTTAAAGATCATGTCATTGGACTACGACTATATATGTCTCATGTACGTAATAAAGGCTCAGAGTGGCATTGCATAACATAGAATCGTGTCATGTGTCAATGCTGCTCTCCTGGCGCCAGATAAGAATCAAATCAAGCTGAATAAGAGGGGAAGAAATGAATATTCCTAACAATCTGGGGGCTCTGTCCGGGATCGAGAAGGTCATCCTCGGGTCTGGTGAGAAGAGACACCAATTTTGTCCTCTTTGTCCATAGACAGACTCAGGGAGTCTGTTAGTTAGTGCTTGGAGCACTACATATAGAATTGTGTCAGGGACACATAAGATACAACTCAGGAGGGAGTTGTACACAGCTCAGGGAGCTGTCAGATTAGGTACTCAGGGAGTACCCAGTATTGTGTCAGGGACACATAAGAAACAACTCAGGGAGTTGTACACAGCTCAGGGAGCTGTCAGATAGGTACTCAGGGAGTACCCAGTATTGTGTCAGGGACACATAAGAAACAACTCAGGGAGTTGTACACAGCTCAGGGAGCTGTCAGATTAGGTACTCAGGGAGTACTCAGTATTGTGTCAGGGACACATAAGATACAACTCAGGGAGTTGTACACAGCTCAGGGAGCTGTCAGATTAGGTACTCAGGAAAGTCCAGTAACAAGGAAAGTGTACTTCAGAGGGCTTGATTTCACAGAAGGTTTCACAGCTTGATTTGATTCTTAATAAGATAATTGTAGAAGTTTTGCATGATAAGTTGTTTGATAATTGTAGAAGTTTGCATGATAAGTTGTTTTGTTAAACATACTTATATAAGGGGAAGTGACAGGCTGGGTCGTAAGTGTACAGCTGTCGTCCCAAGACTAACATTCTGTTTTGTTTTTTGCTATTACTGTTTTGAATTCTTTTTGTAAGAAAACAAGTTTTGATAATGAGTAGTCAAAAAATCTAAGACAGAATGCCCTAAACCAGAACCAGGTGAAACATGTAAATAATATGTTGCCCGAGTCAGTCCTACAAATTATTATCTTGTTAACCCAAGGGTAGATAATTTGGCAGGATGGACAGAGGCAATGGAAGCGGTAGATCCCTTTCCCAGGGAAGGAGACAATAGCATATATCACATGGACATGGTCAAATGTCTATGCTTAGGCGACACTGCCGCCTGGCCGTATTTTGAACCTGACCCTTCATGGGATATGGATTGCTGGAAATTGGAAGCAGGGCTACCAGTTCTCCAGAATGACAGTCTAAGTATTTCCACATTCATTAACAATCTATCTGATAAGCTAATGCTTACAAGTAAAACAGAACGTCTCCACGTGGACTTTAGACAGCATAGATCAATTTGAAAAACACCTTTATGAAAAGGAAGCCGCAGGGTGTTTCGACATTAGCAAATCCACTGCCCCCACACATGCTTATGCAGGGAACAGAGGGAGAGGGAGAAACAAGAGAAGGACAGCAGGAAACTTTCATAGATCAAATGATAGAAATAAAGACTTCCAAACCATGAATAACCGCTGTTATAACTGTGGACAGCAGGGACATTGGGCTAGACAGTGCACAACACCCAGGAGAGGCACGCAGAATCGGGGAGCACACAGCCAACAGCCCATGACACAAAGGAGACAGATTACAGATTGACAGGGTACGCAGACTCAGCCCAGGTTCCCCATTGATTGGAATCATCAACAACCCTACTGATGGGCCCGGAGGGAGTCACCCCAGCTTTCACACAGGTCACCACCCACTGGAAAGATACACCGATTATTTTGCTTAAAGTTGCTGGAAGGAAGGTAGGATTCATGGTAGACAGCGGAGCCACCTCCAGTGTGTTAAACAAAGACATGTACAAGGGACCTTTAAGAAAGTCTGACCCCTCTATGGGAATCAACGGGGTATTAACTAAAACATATAAAACGAGTGCCCTCCCAATAGAGACAGTGGACGGTGAATACAGTACGGACCATACTTTTAGCATCATACCAGATTGCCCTGTAAGTTTATTAGGAAGGGACCTGTTTGTGAAGTTGGACTTGGTGGTGACAGTAAAAAATGACGGACTAAGTATTCACTCAGCCACCATGCCCATAGTGACCCCGGCTATATGTACTTTTGTTAGTTTACAGGACCACCCTTAGCTAGGAGACATAAACCCTTCACTATGGTCACAGGGTGACTATGACACGGGCCTGATTGATTGCACACCTTATCAAGCCAATCTTAAACCCGGTGCCACACCAGTGTATCAAAAGCAATACCCACTGTCCAAGGAAAAGATTGAGGGGCTACGGCCAATGATAGAAGAATTTCTGAGAAGAAATCCTCGAGGAGGTGATTTCACCTTACTCCACCCCTATCAATCCTGTGACAAAGGCAGATGGTACTACCCACTTTGTCCAAGATTTGAGGGCAATCAACAATCTCATTGTGCCCATAGCCCCGGTGGTTCCTGATGTCACAACTCTCCTTTCCTCCATCCCAGCGGAAGCCGTCTGTTTAATAAGAGTACCATTTTGCTTTTTCCTTTGAGGGACGTCAACTGACCTGGGGTAGAATGCCAAAGGGGTATGCTGATTCACCAGTTGTGTAAAGCTTTGTCCTCCAAGCCACTTTGAAACCCTGGCACCCCCCAAGGTTCCCTCCTGATACAGCATGTTGATAATCTATTGTTGTGCAGCATGTCAGTGGAGGCAAGTGTACATGATGGTATATCCTTGTTGAAATGGTTGTCAGAATGTGGTCATAAAGTGTCGTTATAGAAACTGCAGTGGTGCAAAAAGCAGGTTGAATACTTGGGCTTTTTCCTCACACAGGGGGAAAGAAGAATCAGTCCCGGGAGAATCCAGTCTATTGTGGGTCTGGTCACCCCACACAAACCAAAAAGGAAATGCTGTCCTTTCTTGGTATGATAAACTACTGTAGACAATGGATCCCCGACTGTTCTTATTATGACAATATTTTGAGGCAAGCCACTCTGGAACAATCCCCAGAGCTAATAAGATGGTCAAAAGGAATGTTGAATGCTTTCGATACTCTGAAATGTTTATTGATGTGTAGCCCAGGAGTGGGCCTCCCTGATTATAACCTACCATTCCACATGTTTGCACAACAAAACTGTAAAACCATGGCGGGGGTACTCACTCAAGAACATGGGGGAAAGTGGCGTCCTTGTGCCTTTTTCTCAAAGGTAATGCCTGTCCCTGTACAAGGGATGCCGACATGTCTATGTACTCTTGCGGCCTGTGCGATGATGGTGGAATTAGCCACACCCTTTACACTGGGACACCACACTGTCTTGCATACTATCCATGACGTAGTGGGACTACTCAGAGGTATTTGTACGCAGCACATGTCAGCACAAAGATCGTCAGGTTATGAAGTCCTTTTACTCAGTGATCCATCGTTACAGATTAAATATGCCTCACATACGGCAGGACCAGCACCTATACTGAATGCATTACTAGGACTAAAAGGGATAGAAGACTTTTTAGCAGACGAACATGACTGTCTCAAGGTACTCGAATACGAAACCTCCCCCAGACTAGACTTGTCAGCCACCCCCATACCGGACGCACCAGAAGTGTTTGTAGACGGTTCACGTCCACTCGACACATCTACTGTGCAGCATATGCAGTAGTGATGCTGCCAGATATTATCCTTGAGTCACGACCCGTTCATGTGCAATCAGCCCAAGCTGCAGAATTAATAGCACTTACAAGGGCATGTCAAATACACAAACACAAACCTGTCACAATATACACTGACAGCAGATATGCACACGGGGTTGTGTGGGACCATGGGGTAATCTGGCAACACAGGGGTTTCACCACAGCTGACGGTAAGAAAATATCACATTCCCAGCTTATAGATGATCTGTTGGCTGCCCTCCAGCTTCCCTCACAAATAGCTGTTATACATTGCAAAGCACATACTCGAGGAAAAGACTGGGTTTATCCTGTTTTGCAGAAAAATCCACACACTGGATTGGTCTGCAAAGAGGGGAAACCATGTATACCCCGGCACAGCGCTGCACTTTTCATAGCACATTTTTACGGAGTAGAGCACAACAGCATCAAAACAACATGCACCCTTTTGAGCCAAAATTTCTTGTAGAATGCATGAATCGAACAGTTAAAGACAAACTTAGGAATGCCACAGCAGGTACTTTTGAGAAATGGAAACAAACCCTACCTATTATATTGGCAGAAATAAGAATGACTCCTAATAAGAGGTTAGGACTGTCACCCTTTGAAATCCTTATGGGTAGGCCCTTTCCAACTCCTTGGGCAAGCCACCCCCTAGTGGTACAGGAAGGCGACATAGACCAGATTAGGGAAGAATATGTCACAAAACTGATTAAAGTTCTTAGCAAAACTGAAGAAACAGTTGCTTGTAAGTCTCCCTCTCTTCCACAGGAACCGACGCACCCGTTCTGGGCTGGGGACACGGTGGTGGTCAGGGTACTACGTAAAGGAAAAGATCCCAAGGAGCTGGCATTCGGACCCCCTACCACAGTGGTAGCAGTCACTAGAACAGCGATTCTCACAGAGGAGGCTCCGATCTGGATTCATGCTAGCAGAGTGAAAAGGATCCCTGAGGTTTCTTCTCCAGTGTTCAACGAAGACAAAGAGGGGAGCTCAGAAGAAGCCTTGCCACAGGCTGAAGATGAAGACCCCAAAATATTCTGGGAGATTTGTTTGTCTGCTGCTGATTATTAATCTTTGTGTTTTCTTGCCAATCGGACTCATTACCACTTGTATTTATCATCCAGAGGAGATGAGTTTATTATGTGGTGCACCAAATAATCACACAGTTTCTACAGGAGCACAGGAGCAAGATCCAGTTGTTCCTGGCCCCTCTTATTCTGAACAGAATAGTATAATCAGGATAGTGAAGGCCCTAAATGTTAGCTCATTGTGCCTTAAAGATTTACAGAGTCCACGAGACCTTAAACAAACATGTGTTGTTGCTGTATCCAATGTATACCCTCATTAATTAATACATTTATGAGATGTAGGCGCGTCCCAGATACACCACAAGCTGCATACATTCAGGTACCTAAAAAAAAAAAACTGGATCTCCAGAGGAGTACCAACAATATTTACAGAAATATTTTGAAAGGAACAAAATGAAAAAACCAAAAATGAAATATGTAGATGGTTTTTAAGAGGGGATTGAAGGGTTCTATTACTGATCAATTTTGTATGGGCTTTTTTAAATTCATCTATACATTGGTGTGGAGTGGACTTTGGACTGTAGTGTAGCTGTAATATGTTTATATTGCAGTCCAAGGTCTATATGCATTAGTATATCAGGAGACACACGAGGGAGAAACTATTTTGCTGGCATGTAGCTTTGACTCTAAAGTTAAGATAACAAATGTGTAGCTAAAGACTCGTGTTTCTCTATCATTGGTTTGCTTAAAGATCATGTCATTGGACTACGACTATATATGTCTCATGTACGTAATAAAGGCTCAGAGTGGCATTGCATAACGTAGAATCGTGTCATGTGTCAATGCTGCTCTCCTGGCGCCAGATAAGAATCAAATCAAGCTGAATACCGAAGTCTAGTACCAGGGGTACCAATAAGAGGGGAAGAAATGAATATTCCTAACAGTGCTTTTGCCATAGCAAACGCAATAGCTCTTGCCCATGGCTTTGATGTAAAACATATCTTTGCACCAACAGGAAATGCGAAAGCACATAATAAGCTGCCTCGAAATGCAAAAAATCTCAATGTTTCCCCATGACACAGTAACCATTGCAAATACAATTACTAGGAAAAGATTTCCACTGCCTGTGTAACATTCACAAACCAAAAACCAGCATGGTGGAATGTTTTCTATGCTTTACCTGTGTTGGCCTGAAAAAGACTGACAGATGTGTTACATCGAAAAAACAATTTCATTGCCCTGGTTGCAAACAATAATTTAGATTTTTTTTCTTCTATTCTTTATAGTTGTATACTGTGCAAGATTGTTTATACTGATTAAAGAAAATAATTGACAATAATAAAGTTGAATAAATGTATTAGTGTTTTTCATGGCAATAAACACAATGTTCTTTTTTCTTTGTCTGTTTTTCACATTCATAAACACCATACGTTAAGGTGCCTCGTGTTTGACCGTAGGACCAGATGATATCTTAAAAGGATCAACATGTCCCCACTATTTGGAGAACCCTAAAGATGCCCATACACCTTACAATTTTCTGTGGTCAGATGGAAAAGGTGGAACAGATTCCTCCATCTACACTTGTGGATGGAGTAATCTCCACCCGGGCCAATCTGTTGCACTTTTTCCATCTGACCACAGAAAATCTGCAGATAAATTGTGGTGTGTGGGCACCTTAATACTCAAGTGAAAGAGAATAGTGAAAAAACTAGACTGCACAAGTGATAACGTGTGAAAATAAACACATCTCCTGTACCCATCAATTAATACACCACCCGGCTTAGAGCTTGAACTTGAAAGAAAAAGAATAAAGTTAGGAAACCCCTGCATGTGTAATAGATGGGGAGGGAAAATGTTTTTAGGATTAAAGCAGTAGACCATGATAATGGGAAACAGAAAAAAAGCATGATTGAGAACATGTAAAATTACATTCACTTGCAATTTAAAAATAAAATATACATACATAATTTTCATGTTAAATTATGCTTAAAAATCCTTTATAAAATAAACGTAGTAAATTACTGGAAACCATGGCTTTGGATTAAGTGGAAGAACTATAATGAGGGACTGTGAAGTTAGTACCACTAAGCCTGATCTAAACATTCCGTATTATAATAATCAAAATACTTAAAGGAACACATATATGAAAAAGAACTAGCACCCCCCCACTTGAATGGGTCTGTGAACCGTTTTTCACAGACAAGAATAGGACAGGTTATATTTTTTTGACGGACTGGAATCACGGACCACGGACGCGGAGGACAAACGGTGCATTTGCCGAGTTTTCCACGGACCCATTGAAAACCAATGGGTCCGCAGAAAATCACGAAAAACAGCACAACGGACACGGAATCAAACAACGGTCGTGTGCATGAGGCCTTAATTAGGTGAATCTGCAGGATGGGAACTAGTCGCAACCGTGTAAAAATCACATGACTATTTGTACTATCGCTTTGGCCCATTGCAAACTGCTCAGAAAGCTAATATAACACAACGCTGCTTTGTTCGCAGGCAGATTAAATGATTATATAGACACCGTATGCTATGCTTAGAATTACAGATAAGCGAATTTCATGTTATGAGATTCATTTATGCTCTGTTCGGTGGTAAAAGCAGATTTGCCTTATGAATTCCTTTACCACGGACCATAACGCAAAGCCTTTAGAGGCATTCCGTCACAATAGAGGTCTAGGGGCTGCAAAACAGACCCAAAACCGTTTCCGTTATGCTTGAGAGGACTCCCCCCGCAAAACAGAAACTGGACGGATCCGTTTTGCGGCCCATAGACTTCTACTATTTGCTTATCTCTACTTATTCTCATGGTAGAAACCAACTTTTCCGTGCGGTGCAGCTGTAGCTCGTCGGCAAGTTGTCCTCCGCGCTTGTAGAAATCCTGAGTTGTAGTCCCGACAGAGATACGATTTAATGGATTATGCACAGGCACAACGCACAATTATAATTAAACCAGTAATCTTTATTAGGTTTTTGAACTTAAAAAAAAAAAATCCTAGTCAACATCCAGAAACAGCGTTGGATTGATAACTGTCTTAGGCTACCCTCACATTTGCGTTTTTGCCTGACTCGGCAGGGATCTGCAAAAACGCTTCCGTTAATGATAATACAACTGTCTAGAACGCCATTGAAAGTCAATGGTGAACGGATCAGTTTTCTATCGTGCCTGAGAAAACGCATCTGTCCTCATTGACGTGCACTGTGGGTCACGCCGGCTCCGTTTTGCTCCGCGTCCCATGACGGAAATGAAACCGCAGATTGTGGGAACGCAACACAATTTTCACACAGCTGTCACAGGTACAAGCACAATGCAAAGAAATCATTACAGTTTCCAGAGTAGTTCTATTAATTCCTATTCACTGAGCTTCCACAATGGTGGCTGCAGGACTCCCTCCCAGCTCTCTGGGTGCTCAGACAAAAAAACTGTCTGTGTGTTTTGCCTTTGCCCGATTATTATGGAAGCGTTCAGGGTGCCTGCCCATACTGCATCTCACTGACTAATATTGCATATTGTCTCTGTCATTTTATTTTTCAGGTTCTGTTAATAAGTAATTTTAATATTAATGCTAATATTTATTTGTTGTTTTAGAACAGCCCTGCTGTAACCAAATTGCAGGGGGCTGTCAGTTTTTTCCATATCCATATCCTATCATCGCGATAGGTCAGCGATATCAAACTGGCAGGGGACGGACGCTGAGTTGTTATTGCAGCGGAGAGCAGGTGTAATTGCAGCTCCTCTTGTCTTGTCGCGTTCAATTGACTGGGACGGAAGGAGCTATAATTGCACCCGCCCGCCACAGCAATATCTATGGTGAGCAGGCGAACATTGAGAGGAGCTTGCCCTTATCCTGAAGATAGGCTGTCGATACAGGAAAGCGAGGCTGTTTTAAAAGAGTTATATTTTATGTGTAATATTATGTTTGATGCTCTAATAAAATTCTATGTTAATATATAAATATGTCTTTTAGGGTACTTTCACACTTGCGTTGGTGCGGATCCGTCTATTTATTTGCACAGACGGATCCGTTTGCATTAGTTTTAAAGAAAAATGACAAAGTCCAAAACAGATCCGTTTTAAATTACATTTAAAGTCAATGGGGAACGGATCCGTTTTCAAATGCACCATATTGTGTCATTGAAAATGTATCCGTCCCCATTGACTTACATTGTAATTCAAAACGGATCCGTTAGGCCAGGCATGTCCAAACTCCGGCCCTCCAGATGTTGCATAACTACAACTCCCATCATTCCTGGACAACCTACAGCTATTAACCTACAGAAGAGCATGATGGGAGTTGTAGTTCTGCAACACCTGGAGGGCCAGAGTTTGGACATGCCTGCGTTAGGCTCTGCCTCTTCAGATGGACACCAAAATGATGCAAGCAGCGTTTTGGTGTCCGCCTCCAAAACAGAATAGAAGTGGAACGGGGCCTAACTGATGCATTCTGAACGGATCCTTATCCATTCAGAATGCATTGGGGCTTAACTTATCCGTTTTAGACCGTTTGTGAAAGCCGTGAAATGGATCTCACAAACTGAATCCAAAACTCTAGTGTGAAAGTACCCCAAGTCTGAATGCTGGGTACCACTGGAGGCGCAGCTCAGTCTATTCTTATCCGAACATACACCCAGGGCCGTTTCGGATGCTGGAACAGTCAGTCGGCAAGAAAACGCCATACGAAATGTTGACCATCGCCCGATTCCAAGCCTCAGGTGACTGTGTTCCTTCACTGTGTATACAATTATTTGTTAACAGAGATATAATGATTGATATATATATACACACACATACACAGCTATACAAAACATACAGGGTAAGGCTACTTTCACACCTTCAACAGAAAATGCAAGGAATCGTCTGGACACAAACTGTAGCCACGTATCGGTTTGTGTCCTGCTGATTCTCTGCCGCTTTGCAAGATTGTGGCCGGATGTCTGCCAGACCCCATCATAGTTATGGCGCGTTATAGTGAATTACTAATGTAGATGTGAAGGTAGCCTAATATAGAGCCAAATATCTCTTACGTCACGTGACGTCTCCTTCGATGTAGATGGTCTCTTTCCTCATCTTTTCCATTCAGACCAGACTACCATGATGATCTCTTTCAGCCCCCTCTCGTCTCTGCAGAGTTTGACAAACAGACATATTACTTTCCTACATCATCCTACCTCCTTCTCAACATCCCATCATGCTTCCCCAATACTGTGCCCGCTGTGCTCCCCAAAACTATACTGCAGAAACAGATAAACCCCCCGAAAATACTAATTACACACATATAGTGCCCCTTCAATTATTATTGGAACACAACGCCCTAATTAAAGAAAACAAATACAAAGCTGCACCCCGCAAATAGTGCCCCTAACAGTGTAAACATAATGCCCTCTAAAAATAACTACCTAGCTGATACTATCCCCCTTCCCAACTGTAATATTGCTTTCAAAGCATTCCCCCGGAGATGCCCACAACCAACTTCTACATAGAGCCACTTTCCCTTACTCTAATACAAATAATGAAAAAATAAATAAACACTAATACTTTCCTCCATGCCACTTTCAGCTATGCGATGCAGAACTCATTTGATCTGTGTCCCTCCCTGTACGATGCCCGTCTCAGGTGGCGCCATGAAGCCTGGGGCCTATTGGAGAAACGGGGAAAGGAAACGCCCCTCCCCTGCCCCACCATTCATTTGTATGGACAGCGATACAATTGAATATGTAGAAATACGCGCTTCCACAATGTAAGCGCTAATCTCCGCCCCCACACACACACAGGCCCCTGTTCCGCTGAACCGGGTGCACAGACTGTATTCCCGCCCATGATGTTAGTGTTACACTTATAATCAGGATATTCGCCTTTTTAATAATGCCTATTAATGTCGATTGATGAAAGCAGGGAATAATAAAGAGTTTTTGAGGACTGCGCTTGTTTCTTGGGTACTGATTTTTTGTTTCTTTTCCTTTCCGTTCTAGATGGAATATCGGTAGTCCTAGGAATGCAGCTGAGCTTCAACCAATAGACTCCACCAAATGACCGAAAGCTGCATTTCATGACGTGAGGAGGAGGAGGACATCAAGATCAACAATCTGTCTATGTTTTGTGTTCCTTTTCCTACTTTTCTTTCTTCTCTCCTTTTTCCACTATATAGGAGTTTTTTTCCTACTGTGCACCCATTACACAGTAGTTTTTTTTCATCTCCTATATAGACTTTGTTTTGATTTCCTGTGTCAACAAGCCGTTTTCACGCATGTAGGCCGATGTACGCCTACCACTATTATCACGATCTCGAACGTATTAGTATATGCGTTGCCATTAAATTTGTTTATATTTACTGCATTCAATAGCTGTGCGTTTTCCTTGCGATACCAAGCCAATAAATTGTAGCCGAAGAAAACTGCAGGTTTGATGCCAAGGTATGCCTCCCGTGAGGCAGCGTGGGCGCAGGAACCGCCAGCTCCTCTCCTCTCTAGACCAGAGCTTGAAGGAAGAGCGCGCTGCTAATCGAACCTTTCAGCTAAGCTACAAGTTTTCGCTCCACTTTTTCATCACTACAGGGGAAGTTTCAGAGGGAAGCAATTATTAGAAAATTGCCAACTCGCTTGCCTGTGAGCGCCCTGCCATCACTAGTGCCAGGGTAAAAGAGTCCATGTACTGCGCAGTAACAGGCTAGACAGATGCAGGGCCCTGCAAAATCTCACCAACACTAACAGGTAGGGTGGGCGAGAGGCTTCCTTACTTCCTCCCCAACACCAGTCTGGAGGGGGAGATCCAAACTAGCCATGAACTCTGCTGTACACTATGGCCCTCATGTCATCCTGGCACCTCCGAGATAAAGGGCTGGGGCTGCCAGGTACCGGGGGACCTGCTAGTAACAGAACCCACACTACACAGTATATACTGCAGCCTTCTCCTGGGGCAATACATACCTACTGTGGGGTATATACAGCTGTGCATTACAGATTATACACTGCAGCCTTCTCCTGGGGTATACATACCTACTGTGGGGTATATACAGCTGTGCATTACAGAGTATACACTGCAGCCTTCCCCTGGGGTATACATACCTACTGTGGGGTATATACAGCTGTGCATTACAGAGTATACAATGCAGCCTTCTCCTGGGATATACATACCTACTGTGGGGTATATACAGCTGTGCATTACAGAGTATACACTGCAGCCTTCCCCTGGGCTATACATACCTACTGTGGGGTATATACAGCTGTGCATTACAGAGTATACACTGCAGCCTTCCCCTGGGGTATACATACCTACTGTGGGGTATATACAGCTGTGCATTACATAGTATACACTGCAGCCTTCTCCTGGGCTATACATACCTACTGTGGGGTATATACAACTGTGCATTACAGATTATACACTGCAGCCTTCTCCTGGGCTATACATACCTACTGTGGGGTATATACAGCTGTGCATTACAGAGTATACACTGCAGCCTTCTCCTGGGGTATACATACCTACTGTGGGGTATATACAGCTGTGCATTACAGAGTATACACTGCAGCCTTCTCCTGGGGTATACATACCTACTGTGGGGTATATACAGCTGTGCATCACAGAGTATACACTGCAGCCTTCTCCTGGGGTATACATACCTACTGTGGGGTATATACAGCTGTGCATCACAGAGTATACACTGCAGCCTTCTCCTGGGGTATACATACCTACTGTGGGGTATATACAACTGTGCATTACAGAGTATACACTGCAGCCTTCTCCTGGGATATACATACCTCAGGGCTTGACAAATTTCCTTGGAATCTAGGAACCAGCTAAAAAAGTTAGGAGCCAGGTGGAGCCGCGTCATAAAGCCCCCAATAGATGCCCCCATAGTGCTCCCCCCCCCCACTTCTCCATAGAGCCCCCCAATAATGCATGCCAGTACATAGGGCCCCCAGTAGATGCCCCCATAGTGTTCCTTCCCCTGTTCTCCATAGTGCCCCCCATAATGTGCGAGTATATAGGGCCCCCCATAATGCTTCCCCTCTTCAATAGGTTATATGACACGTCAGACGCTGCCAGCGTCTAAGGGTCCATTCACACGTCCGATTTTGCAATCCGATTCCGTTCAGAATAAAATCGGAACGTTTAATCGGATCCATTCATTTCTATGGCCTCCGCAAAAATGCGGATAGCACTCATGGTGTTGTCCGCATCCGTGACTCCGTTCCGTTTCTCGGGATCCTTGTATGCGGATCCCAAAAAAAGAATCACCTTGTCCTACTTTCTGTCCAACTTTCCGTTCCATTTTCCCATTGTAGTCAATGGATCCGCAAAATAAACGGAAGACATGCAGTTTAGCATCCGAATGTCATCCGATTTTGCGGATCCGTTTACAGGAAACAAAAAAAAAAATTAAACCCAGCCCTCTGTGCCATGTGCTTTCTGTTTTGAACCACGCTCTCAAGGACCAGTGTTGGGAGGAGATTGCACAAGAATTGGTGACGTCCGCATGGGAGTCTGGAAACCTTGCCAAACGTGAAAAGATTAGTGAGTATATATATTAAAATATGTAATGTATGATTTTACTTTTCTCTCTGTCCTGGAGCAGTATAGTGTACGTGATGCTGTGTGCATGGGGCTGCCTGCGGGTCTAATGTCCTGCACTTATATATGATCATATGGGTGCAGGACAATAGTCTGGCAGGTGGCCCCATGCACACAGCATCATAGTAATGTATGATGATGTGCGCTCCCATGTGCACGATATATGCTGCTCTGTTATATATGGCCTGCTCATGCACCATATGTCTCGGAGGGCATACGGTCATGTGCATGAGCCCTTATGCAATGCATTATAGCCAGTGGTTGCATAGCAACCCTGGTCTAAAATTTAAAGTGCAAGGCCTAGTCTTTATGCAAAGCATACTTAGATTAATCCCTGTATGCAATGCATTTTAGCCAGAGGTTGCATAGCAACCCTGGTCTTGTATTAGTCTCCTATAAAATTTGTGCATATTATTATATTAATAATTTATTAACATTTTCTTTATATCTTGCAGTTAAAGATCTGAAAAAACGCTGGAATTCCTGCCGAGATCAATATCGTCGCGAAATAAATTTAAAATTACGAAGTGGCGATGGCGGACTAAAAAAGAAGCCATATATATACACAAGACAACTACAATTCCTCAAACCCATCATGGAATTAAGGAGGTAAGATTTTATTGTTTATTTATATTACTCATTACTTTCACACTAGCGTTTTTATTGTCCAGCATAGAGATCCGTCTTCGGGGCTCTATGTCAGAAAAATCCTGATCAGGATTATCCCCATGCATTCAGAATGGAGAGAAATCCGTTCAGGATGCATCAGGATGTAATCTATATCTTCAGAAAGCTGCGGTTTTTTCCTCCTTCCAAAAATCTGGAGGACTTGCCGTAACGCCGCCATGGTAAGTATCGGCAGCAGTGTACTTACATGCGCTGTAGCAGCCAGGCGATCCTTCTTGATGTCAGAGGTCCGTGCGGTGCATAGATCTATGCGCCGCACAGACCTGTAACATCAAGAAAGAGCGCCCGGCAGCCGCAGCGCAAGTACGTATACTGCTGCTGACTAGTTACCATGGCAGCCAGAACTGTAGCATTCTGGCTGCCATGGTAACCCAAAAGCATTTTGAAGACTAACCAGGATCCTGATCAGCCTTCAAGTTCTTTCGAATTTGACTTGCTTTATGACGGATCCAGCAGGCATTTCCAACAACGGAAGTCCTGCCGAATCCACACAACGCAATTGTCAAATTACTCTAAGCTACAAAGAATGCTGAGAGTTGTAATTTTACTGCATTTGGTGGCCGTAGAAATGAATGGAGGGTCGCTGCACGTGCGTGGTGCGCCCTCCTTCACTTTCGGGGAACCGTTCTCATTGTAGTTGCAGGTCCCTGTTGTGGGATCCGCACCTATAAGACAATGGGGGCATATGCTAGCAAAATACCCCCATTGTCTATGAAGGGATAACTGCTTTAAAGATTGCCATCAATATGTGATTATACAATTCAAAGTTTTTTTTCTAGTTATATTATATTTCTGAATCTAAATTTTTTTTTTCTCATAGCACTGTCGACAACCTGTCGTCAGAATCCAACACCATGCTGGAATCTGGGAATCCTTCACAAGAGGCCTCACAGGTGCAGCCTGAAGGAAGAACTGAGGAAGTACCCTAAAGGGTTCTATTACTGAGCCATTTTGTATGGGCTTTTGAGTTTCATCTATACATTAGTGTGCTTGGAGCTTGTGTGCTTGTGTGGAGTGGACTTTGGACTGTAATGTAGCTGTAATATGTTTACGTTGCAGTCCAAGGTCTATATACATTAATATATCAGGAACATGGAGGTGAGAGAGTTCTCGAGGAACTATTTTGCTGACATATAGCTTTGACTCTAGAGATAAGATAACAAATGTGTAGCTCTGTGATTGGATAGCTTAAACATCATGTCATTGGATTACGACTATATACGTCTCATGGAAGCAATAAACAAATCAGAGAGACCTTTGAACAACACCCAATTGTGTCCTGTGTCAATCTCTCTCTCCTGGCGCCAGATAAGAATCAAATCAAGCTGAATACCGAAGTCTAGTACCAGGGGTACCAATAAGAGGGGAAGAAATGAATATTCCTAACAATCTGGGGGTTCTGTCCGGGATCAAGAAGGTCATCCTCGGGTCTGGTGAGAAGAGACACCAATTTTGTCCTCTGGCCGATCCGAGGGCACTGGCCACGTCTCGGAGTAAGTACAGAGTTTTTTGTATCCGGGATACATAGATACAACTCAGGGAGTTGTACACAGTTCAGGGAGCTGTCAGATTAGGTACTCAGGGAGTACCCAGTATTGTGTCAGGGACACATAAGATACAACTCAGGGAGTTGTATACAGCTCAGGGAGCTGTCAGATTAGGTACTCAGGAAAGTCCAGTAACAAGGAAAGCGTACTTCAGAGGGCTTGATTTCACAGAAGGTTTCACAGCTTGATTTGATTCTTAATAAGATAATTGTAGAAGTTTTGCATGATAAGTTGTTTGATAATTGTAGAAGTTTTGCATGATAAGTTGTTTTGTTAAACATACTTATATAAGGGGAAGTGACAGGCTGGGTCGTAAGTGTACAGCTGTCGTCCCAAGACTAACATTCTGTTTTGTTTTTGCTATTACTGTTTTAAATCCTTTTTAAGAAAACAAGTTTTGATAATGAGTAGTCAAAAAATCTAAGACAGAATGCCCTAAACCAGAACCAGGTGAAACATGTAAATAATATGTTGCCCCAGTCAGTCCTACAAATTATTATCTTGTTAACCCAAGGGTAGATAATTTGGCAGGATGGACAGAGGCAATGGAAGCGGTAGACCCCTTTCCCAGGGAAGGAGATAATAGCATATATCACATGGACATGGCAAGGGTCTATGCTTAGGCGACACTGCCGCCTGGCCGTATTTTGAACCTGAACCTTCATGGGATATGTATTATATGCAGAAAGGAGGAGAACAATGGCTAGAGATAGCTCCTCACTGGTATGACCCCAACATGTGACAAAAGGTTTAAAAAGATCAAAAGACGATAGAAAACTACATGAGATACAGACTAAGAAGGAAAATGATAAAAAACCATCAGATGTTTCCCCCACCTTCATATGTACATAAAATTAACTGTTTAGCGTTCAGGATTTAATAGCAGCCAGTCACATAATAGCAGGACACGCAGTTAGTAAACAACCCCCACCCCCAATTGTATTGAGATATAATTTAAGGAACAAGGGTTAAGAGGAAAAGGATAATGAGATAAGGGGACCTGAGACATCCATGACTTTTTTGACGGTTGGTAATCAACTGATGAAAAAGGCTTTGGACATAGATGACATTAATAAAATTATTAAACACTGCCCCAAGCCTACTGTGGCTCCGTCTGGCACAGTGGCTTATTTAAAGAAAGCCTGTAAAGGGAGAAATATGCGAAAGACAGCAGGAAACTTTCATAGATCAAATGATAGAAGCCATGACTTCCAAACCATGAATAACCGCTGTTATAACTGTGGACAGCAGGGACATTGGGCTAGAAAGTGCACAACACTCAGGAGAGACACGCAGAATAGGGGAGCACACAGCCAACAACAGCCCATGACACAAAGGGGACAGAATACAGATAGACAGGGTACGCAGACTCAGCCCAGGTTCCCCATTGATTGGAATCATCAACAACCCTACTGACGGGGCCCGGAGGGAGTCACCCCAGCTTTCGCACAGGTCACCACCCACTGGAAAGATACACCGATTATTTTGCTTAAAGTTGCAGGAAGGAAGGTAGGATTTATGGTGGACAGCGGAGCCACCTCCAGTGTGTTTAACAAAGACATGTACAAGGGACCTTTGAAGAAAGTCTGACCCCTCTATGGGAATCAACGGGGTATTAACTAAAACATATAAAACGAGTGTCCTTCCAACAGAGACAGTGGACGGTGAATACATTACGGACCATACTTTTAGCATCATACCAGATTGCCCTGTAAGTTTATTAGGAAGGGACCTGTTTGTGAAGTTGGACTTGGAAGTGACAGTAAAAAATGACGGACTAAGTATTCACTCAGCCACCATGGCCATAGTGACCCCGGCTATATGTACCTTTGTTAGTTTACAGGACCACCCTTAGCTAGGAGACATAAACCCTTCACTATGGTCACAGGGCGACTATGACACGGGCCAGATTGATTGCACACCTTATCGAGCCAATCTTAAACCCGGTGCCACACCAGTGTATCAAAAGCAATACCCACTGTCCAGGGAAAACATTGAGGGGCTACGGCCAATGATAGAAGAATTTCTGAGAAGAAATCCTCGAGGAGGTGATTTCACCTTACTTTACCCCTATCAATCCTGTGACAAAGGCAGATGGTACTACCCGCTTTGTCCAGGATTTGAGGGCAATCAACAATCTCATTGTGCCCATAGCCTCGGTGGTTCCTGATGTCATAACTCTCCTTTCCTCCATCCCCGCGCAGGCTGTCTGTTTAATAAGAGTACCATTTTGCTTTTTCCTTTGAGGGACGTCAACTGACCTGGGGTAGAATGCCACAGGGGTATGCTGATTCAACAGTTGTGTACAGCATTGTCCTCCAAGCCACTTTGAAACCCTGGCACCCCCCCCCAAGGTTCCATCCTGATACAGTATGTTGATAATCTACTGTTGTGCAGCATGTCAGTGGAGGCCAGTGTACATGATGGTATATCCTTGTTGAAATGGTTGTCAGAATGTGGTCATAAAGTGTCGTTAAAGAAACTGCAGTGGTGCAAAAAGCAGGTTGAATACTTGGGCTTTGTCCTCACACAGGGGGAAAGAAGAATCAGTCCCGGGAGAATCCAAGTCTATTGTGGGTCTGGTCACCCCACACAAACCAAAAAGGAAATGCTGTCCTTTCTTGGTATGATAAACTACTGTAGACAATGGATCCCCGACTGTTCTTATTATGACAATATTTTGAGGCAAGCCACTCTGGAAGAATCCCCAGAGCTAATAAGATGGTTAAAAGAAATGTTGAATGCTTTCGATACTCTGAAATGTTCATTGATGTGTAGCCCAGGATTGGGCCTCCCTGATTATAACCTACCATTCCACATGTTTGCACAACAAAACTGTAAAACCATGGCGGGGGTACTCACTCAAGAACATGGGGAAAGTTGCGTCCTTGTGCCTTTTTCTCAAAGGTAATGCCTGTCCCAGTACAAGGGATGCCGGCATGTTTACGTACTCTTGCGGCCTGTGCGATGATGGTGGAATTAGCCACACCCTTTACACTGGGACACCACACTGTCTTGCATACTATTCATGACGTAGTGGGACTACTCATAGGTATTTATACGCAGCACATGTCAGCACAAAGATTGTCAGGTTATGAAGTCCTTTTACTCAGTGATCCATGATTACAGATTAAATATGCCTCACATACGGCAGGACCAGCACCTATACTGAATGCATTACTAGGACTAAAAGGGACAGAAGACTTTTTACCAGACGAACATGACTGTCTCAAGGTACTAGAATACGAAACCTCCCCAGACTAGACTTGTCAGCATGTCAAATACACAAAAACAAACCTGTCACAATATACACGGACAGCAGATATGCACACGGGGTTGTGTGGGACCATGGGGTAATCTGGCAACACAGCTGACGGTAAGAAAATATCACATTCCCAGCTTATAGATGATCTGTTGGCTGCCCTCCAGCTTCCCTCACAAATAGCTGTTATACATTGCAAAGCACATACTCGAGGAAAAGACTGGGTTTATCCTGTTTTGCAGAAAAATCCACACACTGGATTGGTCTGCAAAGAGGGAAACCATGTATACCCCAGCACAGCGCTGCACTTTTCATAGCACATTTTCACGGAGTAGGGCACAACAGCATAAAAAAAAATAATAAATAAAAAAATGCACCCTTTTGAGCCAGAATTTCTTGTACAATGCATGAATCGAACAGTTAAAGACAAACTTAGGAAAGCCACAGCAGGTACTTTTGAGAAATGGAAACAAACCCTACCTATTATATTGACAGAAATAAGAATGACTCCTAATAAGAGGTTAGGACTGTCACCCGTTGAAATCCTCATAGGTAGGCCCTTTCCAACTCCTTGGGCAAATCACCCCTAGTGGTACAGGAAGGCGACAGACCAGATTAGGGAAGAATATGTCACAAAACTGATTACAGTTCTTAGTGAAACTGAAGAAAAAGTTGCTTGTAAGTCTCCCTCTCTTCCACAGGAACCGACGCACCTGTTCCGGGCTGGGGACACGGTGGTGGTCAGGGTACTACGTAAAGGAAAAGATCCCAAGGAGCTGGCATTCGGACCCCTACCACGGTGGTAGCAATCACTAGAACGGCGATTCTCACAGAGGAGGCTCCGATCTGGATTCATGCTAGCAGAGTGAAAAGGATCCCTGAGGCGTCTTCTCCAGTGTCCAACAAAGACAAAGAGGAGAGCTCAGAAGAAGCCTTGCCACAGGCTGAAGATGAAGACCCCACAATATTCTGGGTGATTTGTTTGTCTGCTGCTGATTATTAATATTTGTGTTTTCTTGCCAATCGGACTCATTACCACTTGTATTTATCATCCAGAGGAGATGAGTTTATTATGTGGTGCACCAAATAATCACACAGTCTCTAAAAGAACTCAGGAGCAAGATCCAGTTGTTCCTGGCCCCTCTTATTCTGAACAGAATAGTATAACCAGGATAGTGAAGGCCCTAAATGTTAGCTCATAGTGCCTTAAAGATTTACAGAGTCCACGAGACCTTATACAAACATGTATTGTTGCTGTATCCAATGTATACCCTCATTAATTAATACATTTATGAGATGTAGGCGAGTCTCAGATACACCACAAGCTGCATACATTCAGGTACCTCAAGAAAACCCTGGGTCTCCAGAGGAGTACCAACAATATTTACAGAAATATTTTGAAAGGAACAAAATGAAAAAACAAAAATGAAATATGTAGATGGTTTTTAAGAGGGGATTGAAGGGTTCTATTACTGAGCCATTTTGTATGGGCTTTTGAGTTTCATCTATACATTAGTGTGCTTGGAGCTTGTGTGCTTGTGTGGAGTGGACTTTGGACTGTAATGTAGCTGTAATATGCTTACGTTGCAGTCCAAGGTCTATATACATTAATATATCAGGAACATGGAGGTGAGAGAGTTCTCGAGGAACTATTTTGCTGACATATAGCTTTGACTCTAGAGATAAGATAACAAATGTGTAGCTCTGTGATTGGATAGCTTAAACATCATGTCATTGGATTACGACTATATACGTCTCATGGAAGCAATAAACAAATCAGAGAGACCTTTGAACAACATCCAATTGTGTCCTGTGTCAATCTCTCTCCTGGCGCCAGATAAGAATCAAATCAAGCTGAATACCGAAGTCTAGTACCAGGGGTACCAATAAGAGGGAAGAAATGAATATTCCTAACAATCTGGGGGTTCTGTCCGGGATCAAGAAGGTCATCCTCGGGTCTGGTGAGAAGAGACACCAATTTTGTCCTCTGGCCGATCCGAGGGCACTGGCCACGTCTCGGAGTAAGTACAGAGTTTTTTGTATCCGGGATACATAGATACAACTCAGGGAGTTGTACACAGTTCAGGGAGCTGTCAGATTAGGTACTCAGGGAGTACCCAGTATTGTGTCAGGGACACATAAGATACAACTCAGGGAGTTGTATACAGCTCAGGGAGCTGTCAGATTAGGTACTCAGGAAAGTCCAGTAACAAGGAAAGCGTACTTCAGAGGGCTTGATTTCACAGAAGGTTTCACAGCTTGATTTGATTCTTAATAAGATAATTGTAGAAGTTTTGCATGATAAGTTGTTTGATAATTGTAGAAGTTTTGCATGATAAGTTGTTTTGTTAAACATACTTATATAAGGGGAAGTGACAGGCTGGGTCGTAAGTGTACAGCTGTCGTCCCAAGACTAACATTCTGTTTTGTTTTTTGCTATTACTGTTTTAAATCCCTTTTTAAGAAAACAAGTTTTGATAATGAGTAGTCAAAAAATCTAAGACAGAATGCCCTAAACCAGAACCAGGTGAAACATGTAAATAATATGTTGCCCCAGTCAGTCCTACAAATTATTATCTTGTTAACCCAAGGGTAGATAATTTGGCAGGATGGACAGAGGCAATGGAAGCGGTAGACCCCTTTCCCAGGGAAGGAGATAATAGCATATATCACATGGACATGGCAAGGGTCTATGCTTAGGCGACACTGCCGCCTGGCCGTATTTTGAACCTGAACCTTCATGGGATATGTATTATATGCAGAAAGGAGGAGAACAATGGCTAGAGATAGCTCCTCACTGGTATGACCCCAACATGTGACAAAAGGTTTAAAAAGATCAAAGACGATAGAAAACTACATGAGATACAGACTAAGAAGGAAAATGATAAAAAACCATCAGATGTTTCCCCACCTTCATATGTACATAAAATTAACTGTTTAGCGCTCAGGATTTAATAGCAGCCAGTCACATAATAGCAGGACACGCAGTTAGTAAACAACCCCACCCCCAATTGTATTGAGATATAATTTAAGGAACAAGGGTTAAGAGGAAAAGGATAATGAGATAAGGGGACCTGAGACATCCATGACTTTTTTGACGGTTGGTAATCAACTGATGAAAAGGCTTTGGACATAGATGACCTTAATAAAATTATTAAACACTGCCCCAAGCCTACTGTGGCTCCGTCTGGCACAGTGGCTTATTTAAAGAAAGCCTGTAAAGGGAGAAATATGCGAAAGACAGCAGGAAACTTTCATAGATCAAATGATAGAAGCCAAGACTTCCAAACCATGAATAACCGCTGTTATAACTGTGGACAGCAGGGACATTGGGCTAGAAAGTGCACAACACTCAGGAGAGACACGCAGAATAGGGGAGCACACAGCCAACAACAGCCCATGACACAAAGGGGACAGAATACAGATAGACAGGGTACGCAGACTCAGCCCAGGTTCCCCATTGATTGGAATCATCAACAACCCTACTGACGGGGCCCGGAGGGAGTCACCCCAGCTTTCACACAGGTCACCACCCACTGGAAAGATACACCGATTATTTTGCTTAAAGTTGCAGGAAGGAAGGTAGGATTTATGGTAGACAGCGGCGCCACCTCCAGTGTGTTTAACAAAGACATGTACAAGGGACCTTTAAGAAAGTCTGACCCCTCTATGGGAATCAACGGGGTATTAACTAAAACATATAAAACGAGTGTCCTCCCAATAGAGACAGTGGACGGTGAATACATCACGGACCATACTTTCAGCATCATACCAGATTGCCCTGTAAGTTTATTAGGAAGGGACCTGTTTGTGAAGTTGGACTTGGGAGTGACAGTAAAAATGACGGACTAAGTATTCACTCAGCCACCATGCCCATAGTGACCCCGGCTATATGTACTTTTGTTAGTTTACAGGACCACCCTGAGCTAGGAGACATAAACCCTTCACTATGGTCACAGGGCGACTATGACACGGGCCTGATTGATTGCACACCTTATCAAGCCAATCTTAAACCCGGTGCCACACCAGTGTATCAAAAGCAATACCCACTGTCCAAGGAAAAGATTGAGGGGCTACGGCCAATGATAGAAGAATTTCTGAGAAGAAATCCTCGAGGAGGTGATTTCACCTTACTCTACCCCTATCAATCCTGTGACAAAGGCAGATGGTACTACCCGCTTTGTCCAGGATTTGAGGGCAATCAACAATCTCATTGTGCCCATAGCCTCAGTGGTTCCTGATGTCACAACTCTCCTTTCCTCCATCCCCGCGAGGCTGTCTGTTTAATAAGAGTACCATTTTGCTTTTTCCTTTGAGGGACGTCAACTGACCTGGGGTAGAATGCCACAGGGGTATGCTGATTCACCAGTTGTGTACAGCATTGTCCTCCAAGCCACTTTGAAACCCTGGCACCCCCAAGGTTCCATCCTGATACAGTATGTTGATAATCTACTGTTGTGCAGCATGTCAGTGGAGGCCAGTGTACATGATGGTATATCCTTGTTGAAATGGTTGTCAGAATGTGGTCATAAAGTGTCGTTAAAGAAACTGCAGTGGTGCAAAAAGCAGGTTGAATACTTGGGCTTTGTCCTCACACAGGGGAAAGAAGAATCAGTCCCGGGAGAATCCAGTCTATTGTGGGTCTGGTCACCCCACACAAACCAAAAAGGAAATGCTGTCCTTTCTTGGTATGATAAACTACTGTAGACAATGGATCCCCGACTGTTCTTATTATGACAATATTTTGAGGCAAGCCACTCTGGAAGAATCCCCAGAGCTAATAAGATGGTTAAAAGAAATGTTGAATGCTTTCGATACTCTGAAATGTTCATTGATGTGTAGCCCAGGATTGGGCCTCCTGATTATAACCTACCATTCCACATGTTTGCACAACAAAACTGTAAAACCATGGCGGGGGTACTCACTCAAGAACATGGGGAAAGTTGCGTCCTTGTGCCTTTTTCTCAAAGGTAATGCCTGTCCCAGTACAAGGGATGCCGGCATGTTTACGTACTCTTGCGGCCTGTGCGATGATGGTGGAATTAGCCACACCCTTTACACTGGGACACCACACTGTCTTGCATACTATTCATGACGTAGTGGGACTACTCATAGGTATTTATACGCAGCACATGTCAGCACAAAGATTGTCAGGTTATGAAGTCCTTTTACTCAGTGATCCATGATTACAGATTAAATATGCCTCACATACGGCAGGACCAGCACCTATACTGAATGCATTACTAGGACTAAAAGGGACAGAAGACTTTTTACCAGACGAACATGACTGTCTCAAGGTACTAGAATACGAAACCTCCCCAGACTAGACTTGTCAGCATGTCAAATACACAAAAACAAACCTGTCACAATATACACGGACAGCAGATATGCACACGGGGTTGTGTGGGACCATGGGGTAATCTGGCAACACAGCTGACGGTAAGAAAATATCACATTCCCAGCTTATAGATGATCTGTTGGCTGCCCTCCAGCTTCCCTCACAAATAGCTGTTATACATTGCAAAGCACATACTCGAGGAAAAGACTGGGTTTATCCTGTTTTGCAGAAAAATCCACACACTGGATTGGTCTGCAAGAGGGAAACCATGTATACCCCAGCACAGCGCTGCACTTTTCATAGCACATTTTCACGGAGTAGGGCACAACAGCATAAAAAAAAATAATAAATAAAAAAATGCACCCTTTTGAGCCAGAATTTCTTGTACAATGCATGAATCGAACAGTTAAAGACAAACTTAGGAAAGCCACAGCAGGTACTTTTGAGAAATGGAAACAAACCCTACCTATTATATTGACAGAAATAAGAATGACTCCTAATAAGAGGTTAGGACTGTCACCCGTTGAAATCCTCATAGGTAGGCCCTTTCCAACTCCTTGGGCAAATCACCCCCTAGTGGTACAGGAAGGCGACAGACCAGATTAGGGAAGAATATGTCACAAAACTGATTACAGTTCTTAGTGAAACTGAAGAAAAAGTTGCTTGTAAGTCTCCTCTCTTCCACAGGAACCGACGCACCCGTTCCGGGCTGGGGACACGGTGGTGGTCAGGGTACTACGTAAAGGAAAAGATCCCAAGGAGCTGGCATTCGGACCCCCTACCACGGTGGTAGCAATCACTAGAACGGCGATTCTCACAGAGGAGGCTCCGATCTGGATTCATGCTAGCAGAGTGAAAAGGATCCCTGAGGCGTCTTCTCCAGTGTCCAACAAAGACAAAGAGGAGAGCTCAGAAGAAGCCTTGCCACAGGCTGAAGATGAAGACCCCACAATATTCTGGGTGATTTGTTTGTCTGCTGCTGATTATTAATATTTGTGTTTTCTTGCCAATCGGACTCATTACCACTTGTATTTATCATCCAGAGGAGATGAGTTTATTATGTGGTGCACCAAATAATCACACAGTCTCTAAAAGAACTCAGGAGCAAGATCCAGTTGTTCCTGGCCCCTCTTATTCTGAACAGAATAGTATAACCAGGATAGTGAAGGCCCTAAATGTTAGCTCATAGTGCCTTAAAGATTTACAGAGTCCACGAGACCTTATACAAACATGTATTGTTGCTGTATCCAATGTATACCCTCATTAATTAATACATTTATGAGATGTAGGCGAGTCTCAGATACACCACAAGCTGCATACATTCAGGTACCTCAAGAAAACCCTGGGTCTCCAGAGGAGTACCAACAATATTTACAGAAATATTTTGAAAGGAACAAAATGAAAAAAACAAAAATGAAATATGTAGATGGTTTTTAAGAGGGGATTGAAGGGTTCTATTACTGAGCCATTTTGTATGGGCTTTTGAGTTTCATCTATACATTAGTGTGCTTGGAGCTTGTGTGCTTGTGTGGAGTGGACTTTGGACTGTAATGTAGCTGTAAATGCTTACGTTGCAGTCCAAGGTCTATATACATTAATATATCAGGAACATGGAGGTGAGAGAGTTCTCGAGGAACTATTTTGCTGACATATAGCTTTGACTCTAGAGATAAGATAACAAATGTGTAGCTCTGTGATTGGATAGCTTAAACATCATGTCATTGGATTACGACTATATACGTCTCATGGAAGCAATAAACAAATCAGAGAGACCTTTGAACAACATCCAATTGTGTCCTGTGTCAATCTCTCTCTCCTGGCCAGATAAGAATCAAATCAAGCTGAATACCGAAGTCTAGTACCAGGGGTACCAATAAGAGGGGAAGAAATGAATATTCCTAACATACCCCAAAGTGAAACTATTCCATCGCCAGAAATTTCGGCTAATGTATCATCCACTCCAGTTCAAGAGGAAGGTGTTGGCCCTTCTTCAGGCAGGCGACGTCGCAGACCTCCGGCCGATTCTGGTTTAGACGTTCGGAGCCTGATTGATTCACGGGTCATCCAATTTCTAAACCAGAATCGGTCGGATACTATAGAGGAGAGGACAATAAGAAGTCTTGGAGCTAGTCTGGGTAGCGTGCCTGAAGAACGGCGAACACGTTGCCTTTCATCTCTGTCTGTTAATTGATCTTTATAGGAGGCAGGATCCAACAGAAGTTGTACATGTTGAAACTCCTTTATCTCGGCTGAATAGACCAGATCCACCAGTAGTTCAGACACAAGGATCTTATGTCCGAGAGTTATTTGATCTTTAAAATGTATTTATAAAGATTTTGTAAAAGATTTTAATATATTCTTTTAATCCAAAAAAAAAGTTCAGATATGTTAAGTTAAAATATGTTATAATGATATATAATGACTAAGTTTTTTTTTAATTATATTTTAATTTCACAATGGTGGGAGAAGGATCTGTGTTCCTGCATTGGATCAGCACTTTCACCCTTGCGTTGTGAGGATCCGGCATGCTCTTCCTTTGCTGGAAATGCCCGCCGGATCCGTCATAACGCAAAACTTTTGAAGAGTTATCAGGATTCTGATCAGTCTTTAAAATGCTTTTGGGTTATCATGGCAGCCAGGGCGCTACTGAATTCCTGGCTACCATGGTAAGTATCGGCAGCAGTGTACTAACCTGTGCTGCGCTCGCCGGACGATCCTTGTTGACGTCACAGGTCCGCACTGCGCATATATCAATGCGCTGCTCGGAACTGTGACCTCAAGAAGGAGGGCACTGGCGGCTGGAGGGGAGGTAAGTATACTGCTGCCGGCTATTTTACCATGGCAGCCAGGAATTCTGTAGCGTCCAGGCTGTCATGGTAACGAAGAAAGAAAGGGTGGTGGCTCACTCTGATTGGTTCTATGGATTGGGTGCTCCAGCCCAGGTCAGGGTACACCACTTCCCTGAAGGTAAAGTATAATCCAGCAACACTTAGAGGAAGGCGGGCACACTCACATCTGGTTAATCAACCTCGGCGAATTATTTTAGCATTAGTTTAATATAAGATACTAATTGAGAGTTATTGACACATAATACATCATCATTGACAACAAAAATTAAAACAATATAAAACCATAAAGCTAAAAATGCATAGATATAAAAAGCATCAAGAAGGGCCTGTATATCAGGCAGAAAGTATAGTCTAGTAAGTGCCCCGTATATATGGGCACACTGACTGCCTGAAATATGGGTCCAATGGGAGGCTATCTGCTGCCGACTAACTCCGCTTGGATATCTATTTATATGTCAAGTCCGTATTGATATCTGGTTTGTTTGATCCAGAGCATAGACGGTGATGTCCTTCCAATAGGGAAATTAAACGAGTCTAGTATCGTTTATAGACTCTCCATAAAAGTCATTCTCCGTTCTCATTCTGTACAGTCCTCTATTTGTAAAGAAAAATTGTCCCTTACCTCCCTGCCCGACACTTCATATGGAGGGCCGATGATCGGACGGTAGTTCGGAGCCGTGAGGTAGGCAGTATGCTCTCAGCGTTCCCCGCCGTAGTGATCACGCTCTCATTCTCCAATCCTCGCGTTAGTTGATGTGAGAGTTCGTATGAGGACTCGTCCGTTGGCTGGATCGCGTCTAGGTCGGGGAGGTAATTTTTTAGTTCAATAATTTTTCTCCTTTGGATCCTTAAACTTGCATGGCCATGCTAGAATATTGGAAAATTAGTCACAGGTATAACGCCCAGACGCGTTTCGGGACTGCCGGTCCCTTCTTCAGTGGTGTCATCATACCTGTTGACTTCCGACTTTTTATATCCGGGGGGTCAAATCGAATATCCGGAATTGCGGATCTAATAATTGGATCTTGATGTTATTTTCTTTCGATGTATATATCGTCAGATCCATATCTCCAAGATAATAGTCCGCAATAATCATTAATAGAGATCAGTACCATTAAAGAATACAGATGTGTGTCCATATCCCTTTTAATATCAACTAAAAACGCACCTCTCGTAATGTTGCGATTTTGGTGCGTTTTTTTGGGAATGGTTGCGTTTTTTGGTATGTAGTTCATTCTCCATATAAAAACATCTTTCTATAGATTAGAATTTGTATACATCATTGCATCAGCCTAAAATTTACATATTATGCTTCATCATTCTCGTTGTTAAAGGTCTCAATTCTCATCCTTCTTACAATATCTCTTTATTACAAATATGGTGGATACTGAAATCTTTGTAACATCAATCTGAATCTTCAGACCTGTATTATCAGAATGAAAATTCAAAAAATATCTTCAATTTGGGATTTCAGAGGTATGACTTGAATGAAGTAAAAGGGGGTGGAGGTCCTGGTCCGAGTCCGTGTCGCAGTGTCGATAAACGACCAGACTGCGACACTGGAGTCAGACACAGGGCGTCCACCCCATTACAAAAATCCAAAGAGTTCTAATCCGGAATTCAATCCCTTGGGTATAAATGTGTTGAACTCATAGATTTTCCTTGATTCCATCCTTGACATCTGTCTTATATAGTCGCCCCCTCGCCAGTGTCGATCTACCTTCTCCAGTGCCATGAATGTCAAACCAGATGGATCTTTATTATGAACATCTTTATAATGTTTGGATAGGCAATGTTTGTCATATTCTTTAATGATGTTGTTGATATGTTCTGTCAATCTGGTCTTAAATGGACGTTTGGTTCTACCGATATATTGTTTTTGACATGGACACTGGATTAGGTATATCACACCGGTGGTGTTGCACGTGAGGCAGTCTTTAATCTCCCATCGATAATCGTTCTGGGTGGAGATCACTCGGGAAGTCTTCCGGGGTATTTTATTAATTCTACAGGCCATACACCTACCACATTTGTAGAACCCTTTTAAGTTCAACCAGGTTCCCGTTAGGGTGTCTTTATCTTTTCGTTTTTTTGGCCTTATGGAGGGTGCTACTTTGATGCCCAAATTAGGTGCCCTCGTAAAGGTCACCAATGGTGTACTTGGTAGGAGATGACCAATCACTTTATCACTCAACATATGATGCCAATGTTTTTTTATAATGTTCTTGATTTCTCTATAGTTATCATTGAAAGGGAGGACCAACCTATTGTTTGAGTTATTTTTTGTTTCCAGTTCCCCAGTTAAAGAATGACTTCCTATCTAGGGCTCTAGTTTTACTTAGGGCCTGTTCTATCATCTCATCTGGATAATCCTTCTCTCGAAATTGTTCCTTCATAACTAAAGCCTCCTTCTCAAAATCACTATCCCAAGAGCAGTTCCTTCTTATTCGTCGGAACTGTCCACTTGGGATATTGGTCAGCCAGATCGGTAAATGGCAGCTTGAGAAGTGTATATAGCTATTTTTTGTAGAGGGTTTAGAGAAAGTACTACATTTATAGGTGTCACCCCATTTTTGGATTTTTAGATCCAAAAATTCTGTCTCTTTCTTAATGTTCACAGTGAAGGACAAGTTATTTGGATTATTGTTGATTTCATTTATAAAACAATCCAATTGGGGATCTCGGACCAGGACCTCCACCTGCACTCCCTGGATTTTGTGTGGCTGATATGGCCCATAAAAGGTAAGAATTAATGTTAGGGACCACTCGAGAGGCAACCGTGAAGTGGTGGGTGGCTTACATAATTTGGCCAAAATATAAACTAATGCCTCATCTAACATCCAGCATAGTGGCAGGACGGAGCTCTAGCTGCAGTGTGCCATTGCACCTTTGTTTTTAGATTTATAGCAGGGCAGCACTACTGGGGAAGGGGATGAATTGCCACCTCCACAGCCCACTGTGAGCACACGGCTTCCAGGGAAAAGTGGCATCCGACATCTACCGCAGCAGTGCTTGCCGAGTCGCGGCCGGGTTGCAGCCTCTGTCAAAGGGGGTTCTGGTACAGCGATTTCCGCCCACTGGGGCAAGCTCTAGGACTGCTGAGGGAGAAAAGGTAGTCTCTTGGCGGGTACTTCAGTCAGGCCAATGGGGATGCTTCCCCCTCCGGGGCAAGCATTGAGGCCACCGAGGGAGAGCCTTTCCCCGGGCCAAGTATTAAGCATGCTCGGGGTGGAAGTTTAGACCGTCTTTGGGTAGAAATAAGTAAACGCATAGAAATACTTTGCCTCGCGTCCCATCGATCTCCCGCTCTTCATGCTCGGCATCCTACCACACGCCACCTGGTAGCCAGCCTTCTTATTATGGGCAACCCCATCATTTTACCAATGGCCGAATTCACTGTAGATGTTTCAACTACCCCATGCTCGGCTGATTTTTCCTACGGCGCCTCAGGAGCTGACAAGGGTCAGGTCAGCGCCTCAGAAGGCCCCTAATTTCCCCCCCGAGCAAGTACGCCCTTGAGGATAAAAATGTTTTCCTCTTTTTTTTTTTTGATTTTTTGATTTTAACTTTCTTACTATTTTTGTTAATCTTATTTTTCCTTTTTTATTTTCCAATACCCTCTATAATGTCCCACCAATAGCAGAGTTAACTCTCAGAGTTGTCGCCTACCACATGCTCGGTGGCCTGACATATCCCACCCGGTGGCCTTCTCCGGGATATACCCAATGGCAGAGTTCACTCTTAGATGTTTCAACTACCCCATGTTTTTTCACTACGGTGCCTCAGGAGGTGCCAAGGGTCAGGTCAGCGCCTCAGAAGGCCCCTAATTTCCAGGCCTGGGACTACACAGTCGCTAATTACAAGCTGCGTCCAACTCCTCTCTCAACGTCCAATGCACGGACACCGCTCCCGAGCTAGTAGGCCCTTGCTGATTAAAAGGTTTACCCCTTTCTTTTTTTCTCATTTTTCATTTTAACCTTCAAACTATTTTTGCTAATCTTTTTTTCTTTTCTTTATTTCCTATTACCTTCCATACTATTCCACCAGTAGCAGAGTTCACTTTTACCATGGGTTCAGACCTGAGCGTTTCTGAGACGCGCGTTTTCGGCAATAGTAAACGCGCGTTTTACGCGCGTTTGTGTGATTGACTGCAGTGTTGGCTTCTCTCCAAACTGTGCCTAGCACCTGGGGGTTGGCCTTTCCAGCATGTTGCAAATTCATAAACGCGCGTTCGAACATGCGTTTCCAGTGTCAAAAACGTGCAAAATACAAGCGTTGCGCGTTCCCATTGAAGTCTATGGGCTAAAACGCACGACAAACGCCCCAAAAAAGTACTTGTTTATGCGTCAGGCGTTTTTCAGCGCGTTCGAACGCGCTGTAAAACGAGAAAATGTGCACCAGTCCCATAGGGAAGCATTGGTTTGCATCGGTTATGCGTTTTACAGCGCGCTCGAACGCGCTGTAAAACGCGCAAGTGTGAACTGAGGGTTAGAGATGTCGCCTACCACATGCTCGGCTGATTTTCCCTACGGCGCCTCAGGAGGTGACAAGGGTCAGGTCAGCGCCTCAGAAGGTCCCTAAATTCCAGGCCTGGGACTGCACAGTCGCTAATTAAAAACTGCGTCCAATTTTTCTCCCAATGTCAGACACACGGACACCACTCCCGAGCCAGTACGCCCTTGCTGATTAACCTCTTAAGGACACACAACGTACCCGTACGTCCTGCGTCCTGTCCCTAAATATGGCGCCCGATCCTGCTTCATGCGGGCGCCTTAGCCGCGGGTGTCCGCATGGGTCTTGTAGCAGACACCCGCGGCTAATGTCTGCGACCGGCAGCAAGGCCGATCGAGGAACATTTAACCCCTCAGATGCCGTGGTCAATCTTGACCACGGCATCTGAGTGCGCACAAACCGAAAGCTTCACTTTTGGTTCGTACTCCGGCTCCCCCGTGTGGCGATCGGAGGAGCTGGAGCGCGCCTGTAGTAGCCTGGGTTTCAATGAATGAAACCCAGGCTGCTCTGTAGTACTTCCTATGGAGCCTTGCTATTGCTTTGGAATGTATGATAATCGCAATCAGATGATTGTATGTTATAGTTCCTTATGGGAACTATATAAAAGTGTAAAAAAAAAATAATAATTTAAATAAAAAAACATTAAAGTTCAAATCACCCCCCTTTTGCCAAAATTACAGTTCAATTGGAGAAGGAAATAGCAGAGATTCAGAGTTTTAAATAGCAGACAGAATTTGACCAATGTGAAACACTCCTCCAAAAAAAATTCAATCAGAAATTAAACATAGAAAATATATTAGAGACAGGCGGGACTTTGATACTGGCCAGACATATATTGCGAAAACAAATACTGGTATGACCTACAAGCAGATAAATTATAATCCAATTCCATCACAAACTAATGTCTCTGATTCTGACTGGTCAAACTCAGAGGAGCAGACATATAAAAATCAGAGAAATACCCAAACAGGGACTAAATGGAAAAATAAGGGACGTATCCCATACGCACAGAGAAAAGCTCCTGCCCCTCAATCAGCCACCAATACACCAGCAGATATCCAGTCATGGAATGTAACAGCTCCAAGTGGGGTAGGTTCCAAACAAGTTGGAACAACTTTCCACTAGCCCCAATTACAAAATATGTCACAGCCTTCCATTATATTTGGCTCACAACCGTCCTGCTCTTTACCTGGACAGAATATGATTCCAATTCCTACTACAACAGTGGCGTCTATGGTGAATCCTCCTCCCTCTTCTTTTTTAGCCCAGTGTGTGCAGTTAAGGGACAGGGACAAGTGGGCTTACAATGCCAAGAGATAGGTTAGACTCTTCAAATAATAAATCTGTCTAAGGTTATCTTGGAAGATGGACATCTGAGACTTCTGAGGAAGGGACTATCATTTACACCGACTCCTAATTTTGACATCAATTTATTTGCACGAAAATTAGCGTTACATAAAACTCACAAACAAAAGGATAGAGATCATGAACATCTATAGGAACAAGAAAAAGATGCTTTGGCCATCTTAGAATCGTTAGATCCCACAGCCGTCGATACCATAGAACCTCCCATCTCATCTCTCAGACCTAGATCTAAATTTACTCCACCTTTTTCCCAGTTTGGGAATGTTTACACCTTTGTACAGCTAGTGACAAAAGAGTTGAAGAGAATACGTAGATAAGGGGAGACTTCAAATCTGAGCACAGAAGAAAAGGAAGCTTTGAAAGAACTGGTTAACAATAAGGATCTGGTCATCAAGCCGTCCGATAAGGGGGGAAATATTGTCCTCATGGACAGAGGGATGTATCATGAGATGGTAAAAGAATTGAACAAAACTGACACCAAAAATAAGACAAAAATCCTACAGAACAATACCTTGCTGAGTTAAAGCTGATCCTCACGAAGGCTAGGAGTGAGCATATTATATCCAAAGATGGATACAAATTGTTGTATAATCCTCATCCAACGATGGCCACAATTTATGCGATTCCTAAAATACATAAACAAAGGAATCTAGTTCCAGGTAGACCAATAATCTCAGGCAATGGTAGCCTGACTGAAAATATTAGTCAATATGTAGATGAATTTATTTCATCTTTTGTACCCAGCCTTCCCTCTTACTTTAAGGATAGTACCAAATTAGCTAGCCTTGACATAGAGGCGATATATACGAGCATCAGACATAATCTGGGTATCTAAGCAACCTCTTCATTTGTCTACACTAAAGGAACGCAATTTCATGCACACAACAGTTTTATTCTCACTCTATTGCGTTTTCTTTTTGATGGGCACTTTTATTTCCAATTAGTTGGCACCGCAATGGGTAGTAAGTGTGCACCAAATTATGCAAATTTGTTTTTAGGGTGATGGGAAAATGCATTCGTATTTACAGATGATTTACAGGAATTCACCAGTCACGTCACTTTTTGGGGTAGGTACATCGACGATATACTTATCCTTTCGGATGGCACTATTGAGTTATTTCATGAAATTGTCGCAGCACTCAATCACAATGAAATTGGAATGAAATTTACTTCTGAAATAGATAAACATACGTTGACATTTCTTGACCTCAGGCTTTCACTGGACTCTGGTGGCCACATTCATACAGAGACATATCGTAAACCAACTGATACGAATAACTTATTGCATTGGCAGAGCTTCCATCCAGTGCCACTCAAAAAGGGCATTCCTACTGGCCAATACATTAGAGCCAGAAGGAATTGCACGGAGGAGTCCAGTTTTAATCTGGAATGTAACAACTTGTATCAAAGATTCAGAGCAAGAGGTTACCCTAAAAAAGTTCTACACAAAGCTTTTGCACGAGCCAATAGTACCAAACGTTTAGATCTATTAAATAGGGTGCCTAAGACCTCAGCATCTACAATCATTAGATGTATTGGCACCTATGATGCTCAGAACCATCAGGTCTATAGGATCCTAAATAAGTACTGTCCATGTACTGCAGGCAGGTACTGACCTCAGAGAGGTCATAGGAACACGACCTATTACCTACCGGCGAGGAAAAAACCTCAAGGACCTCTTGGTTCATCGTTTTCATCAACCAACATCTCAAAAAACTATCTGGCTCAAATCAGGTTGTGGACAATTTTCCATGTGGGATATGTACCTTCTGTCCCTTCCTCAGAAAAATCAAAAGGTTTATTAACCCCCTGGATAACAAACAGTATGAAATCAGGGAATTTATTGATTGTCAAACCACAGGTATAATCTATATAGGCACTTGTCCCTGTAACAAACTGTATGTGGGCAAAACCACGCAGGAATTTAGACGCCATATTTGCCAACACATCAGCAATATTAATACCAAAGCTGATACCACTATGTCCAGACATGTGCGGCAGTATCATGCCGGAGACCCCAAATGCCTATCTTTTTGGGGGATGTGTAAAAAAAACATTGGGCATGAGGAGAGGTGACTTGGATAGACTTCTTCTACAAGAAGAGACAAAATGGATTTACAGGCTAGATAGCCTCAGTCCGCATGGTTTACATGAAGACTTTACCTTTGACTCCTATTTGTAATGGGCCTGTTGAGGTAAATTTACCTCTTCACATCATACCATTTCAGTCTGTAAGTATCACTAAGTGAGCCATTTTTAAGGCAAAAATGCTCTACTGTATATGGTTTTGTCAATTTATTCTTACACTTAGCTGCGAGGTGTTATCTTCAATTATGGATGTCAATTTTAAGCTGTATTCCATTAAGGTGCATATTGGAAATGCATATCCCATTAAGGTGCATAAATGCTCCAAATATGAATCTTAATACGCTTTGAACTTGCTTAGTTTTCAGCATTACTGGTTGTGTTGATTATGAATATTATTCTGTATCTGTCACTGCCGCCGCAAATTATCCTGTGGCTGACAGTGACAGGACTTGAATGTACTAGACTTTATAGCCACGGCACTTCCGTCACTTTTAGGCTGGTGGGTGCACGTCAGAGGGCTGTATCCCGCTCCACTTCAGGGTACATGTACATATTTTAGCAATTCAGACGGCACTCCAAATGTATTTTCAAATGCAGTTGTTGTTTTATTGCCGGACTTAGTAATTGTTACAATATAGGTACAATATTACAACGTTTCGGGCGTTTTATGGACCGCCCTTCATCAGGCCTCAGTAGTGGTAGAAAGTATCTGACCGCCGGCGGTCAGATACTTTCTACCACTACTGTGGCCTGATGAAGGGCGGTCCATAAAACGCCCGAAACGTTGTAATATTGTACCTATATTGTACCAATTACTAAGTCCAGCAATAAAACAACAACTGCATTTGAAAATACATTTGGAGTGCCGTCTGAATTGCTAAAATAAGTACTTGAATGTACTAACATCAGCGTTAAAACAAATGCAGGATCTTATGTCTTGCTATTATCACTACTAATAGTTTACACTTACCTTAAGGAGCACAGCACATATATCATGAAAGAACACCTGTTTCTTTTTTTATTTTGTTTTAGCGCATCCATCTGTAGCGCAGTGGGTATGAAACTCATAATATGTAATGTAGTGTATCTGTGCCGTTTCCAAAGCCCTTGCGTACTGTCAAGTAGTCACTTACTTAAAACTTCTACGTTAACGCGCACCTCTGTCCCGCACAGTGACTGGACTGCGGTATTTCCCCCAGTGCTCTGCTGGAGTTTATTATATACTGAAGAGCAAATCACCCACATCCTACAGGGGAAGGAGGGAGATGGAACCTTTTTGAATCAACCCACCGTTGAATTGATTAAGAGGAAATGGGAACAGGAACAAAAACATTTTATAAGCTCCGAACTCCATTTATCCACACTTAGAGAGTATTATAAGGCTGATCGGATCCCGAGAGGACTCATAACCCATCTACGGCCTATACTCTTCCCTAACAATACAGACTTTTGTGACAAATTCCGCTTTATAGCGGACAGATTCTCAAGAGACGTAATGTTACTCAACATGGAATTTTTACAGAGGGATCTCTTGGAATTGGATAAAAGGATTAAGAAATATGAGCAACAACTTAAAGGGCTGGTAACAAACCAGGAATTAACAGCGCTTATAGAACGGTCAACAAATGAATTAAGTAAATACCGACAAAATATTGAAACAACCAAGAGACAAAAGTGGCATAGAGATCTTGAGGACTACACTAAAGGGGATATTTACAAAAGGACACTAACGGAACAAGGGAATATCCGAAAATATAAGAGGAGACAAACATCTAAAACTAGAGGAAGAAGAACAATTCCCACGGATACAGAATCATCAGGAGAACAAACAGATGGCTCCACTTTTTAGGAGTACAAGGCGCACCAGAAGGGGTGGAAGGCGGCACTATAAGAGATGCAGATACCAATTTGATACGTCAGACACGCTCAAAGAAACCCCCAATGGGATTCAGGAAGCAACCATCTCAACAGGGGAGTGTGTAGATAAGACTAAAAAGCATGAGAATCTTGTGGTAAATATTTCATCATATCCGTTGTCACGTGATGAACTTACAGTTTTGAGCAAGGGCCTTTCTTTCTGTCCCCAGTCCAATGTTGACTGGTTTCAGAATGAAATAGATCTAACGCAATTGTTTAGACGTATAAAACTTAAGGTATATTTTAGAGATCAACAACATGCACAGAGAACCACCACTAATGTACAGGGAGATACATATAAAGATCCACTCTCATTGAGTAGTCTGGGCATCCATGTAAAGAGTGAATTTCAGCCACCGGTGAACCACAAGGCCATAGACACGTTTGTCTCACTGGTTCAAAATGATATTGCTGAATACAAAAAAAGACCTTGTGCTTCACCTGGCTCTAATTTTACCAAAGGTGAATGGTTGGCCCTCCAAAAACTGCAAAAAAGGAAAGACATAATAATCAAAGCAGCAGACAAGGGTGGTGCGACCGTTGTAATGGATATGGAAAAATATGTGGTGGAAGTTAATAAACAATTACAAGATACAGATGTGTATGAGGAATTAGCTAATGATCCAAAATTTACCTTTCAACGTAGAATTAAGTTGTTACTTGATGACGCTTATGCTAATGATACCATTGATGAATCACTCCACTCGTATCTGTTTCAACAACATCCAGTGACCCCGTTGCTTTACATCTTGCCTAAAATCCATAAGGATCTGAGGAACCCTCCAGGAAGACCGATAGTCGCAGGCATAGACTCTATCTTTGCCCCAGCTGCGGTCTTCCTGGATAAAGTCCTCAGACCTTATGTGGTGGGGACCAAATCATATGTCAGGGACACAACTGACTTTTTACAAAAATTGGAAAATATCAACTTTTCTGAGCAAGTGTTGTTGGTATCGTTTGATGTGGTATCCCTCTACACGAGTATAGACCATAGCTTAGGCCTAGAGGCAATTCGTTGGGCCCTACAACGGTCACTATATGGCACCGAGGTACAGGATTTTTTACTGGCACTGTTGGAAATAATATTGACATGTAATTATTTTAGATTTCAGGACCGTTTCTTTGTCCAACGCCGTGGTATGGCCATGGGGTCCAATGTGGCCCCAACGTACGCTAATATTTATATGGCGTACGTTGAGGAGAGTCATGTGTACCCATCCGCCCACTTCCAGATGGCGAGTGGGTGGATGAGGTACATAGATAACATTTTCTTGATTTGGAAGGGGACTATTGAGCAACTTAATGAGTTCCACAAGTATCTGAACAGTGTACACCCTGAGCTGAACTTCACGAAAGTCCAGTCCAGGGATTCTTTACAATTTCTGGACACATTGGTATATATAGAGACAGGAAAATTGATGACGAACATTTATGTTAAACCCACGGATTGTAATTCGCTATTAAGATTTGATAGTGCACATCCCAAGGGCATGTTGGAGTCACTTCCATATAGCCAATTGGTTAGGGTTAAACGCATAGTCTCTGATGAACACAAGGTGACCCAGAGACTAGCTGAAATGAGTTCAAAATTTGCAAATAGAAAATATCCTAAGAAGGTAATTAAAAGGAATCTAGAAAAAACTGAACACCTAAAAAAGGAGGCTTTACTAATACCCAAAACAAAAAAAGATACAATAAATAGGATCCCCTTTGTGTCTACCTATACGAACATGAGCAGTAAGATAGTTGATACCTTGAGACGCAATTGGCACATTTTGGCGGACTCTTTTCCGGAGGTACCTGAATTTCAGATTCCCCCGCTCATGTCGTATAGGAGAAACAAGAATCTTACGAATTATCTAATACACGCAGACATAAGTAGGACTGGCCATGGTGCCCCTAACAAGGGAGGTAGTTTCCCTTGTTTAAGTTGTAGTAACTGCAATTCTATGTTAAAAGGGAGAGATTTTCATCACCCTAGAACTGGGAAAACATGCCAGGTGAGGGATTTCTACTCTAGTTCTTCAGAATTTGTTATATACATCCTGCAGTGCCCCTGCGGGTTTTTGTACGTAGGGGAGACAACGCAACCCTGCAAAAATAGACTCAACCAACATAGATATACAATACGTCAGGCCATCAAGAAACAACAGATTAAAAAACAAGACACGGAGACAGAAACGGAAGAAGTGCTAAAACCGGTACCTGAGCATTTTATAGAGTTTAACCATAGGGTAGCACAATTGCGCTTTAAGATAATTGATGGGGTACCTCCACTGAAAAGGGGAGGAGACAGAGAGAAAAAATTAAAACAACTAGAACTGAGGTGGATTTATGAGCTAGATACTTTGGAGCCAAGGGGCATGAATCGAGAATTTAAAGGGTTTCTGTCACCAACTTTTGACATTATAAGCTGTCTGACATTAGCTATGTGCTAATGTCAGACCAGCTTGATAATGTCTTTTTTATAAAAATCCGCTGTATATTTAGTCTGAAAAACTTACTTTTATATTATGTAAATTAGCCTCTAGGAGCAGGGGGGGCGTTGCCCTGCTCCTAGCGGCTCCGTCCGGCAACCTGCTGGCACGCCCCTTCACACTTTGATTGACAGTGCAGGGCAGCGATCCTCCTGCACTGTCTCGTTCTGAAATCGCGCGCCCGCGCCGCCGCTCTGTATTCGGCGCAGGCGCGGTGAGCAGAGGACGCTGGTGCCTGCTGTCCTCTGCTCACCGCGCCTGCGCCGAATACAGAGCGGCGGCGCGGGCGCGCAATTTCAGAACGAGACAGTGCAGGAGGATCGCTGCCCTGCACTGTCAATCAAAGTGTGAAGGGGCGTGCCAGCAGGTTGCCGGACGGAGCCGCTAGGAGCAGGGCAACGCCCCCCTGCTCCTAGAGGCTAATTTACATAATATAAAAGTAAGTTTTTCAGACTAAATATACAGCGGATTTTTATAAAAAAGACATTATCAAGCTGGTCTGACACTAGCACATAGCTAATGTCAGACAGCTTATAATGTCAAAAGTTGGTGACAGAAACCCTTTAAGGTGGGCACACTCTTTTAGGCTCCTGATCCTTTCCCTACCCGGGAGGTAGTTGATTAGATTGTAACTTAAGAGTTGTACCCGACATAGTCGTGACGTTATGTTTTAATCTTTTCTTTTCTATTTCTTTTCTATTTCAGATTATGTTTCTGTAAGTGGAGGCTGAGGATGATGCCAATGATGACACATGTAGTAAGTTGGAGTTTCTAGGACGCAGCCAGTGGACTTACAACTTGGGTGTTAGCCCTCTTGAGAGAGGAGGTGCATAATAGTGTTTGACCAAAAGGTTTTTTAAATAAAGGGAGAGAGTCCAACCATGGCCAATGTCATTGGGTCCACATAGTGGACACCTTTACTATAATGGGGCGGTTTTCTTGTGAGCGGTCCTTTGATATGTATGAATGGGAGAGGGGGGAAGGGACCTTCACCCTGGGGTTGATTCCCTCGGATGATGGACCCCTTACTCACCCGCCTTGGTATGAACGTGGCAGATTCATAGACATGGACACATACCATGGAAATGGGTGTGTGCCTGTGTTCTCTATTTGGATCAGTAAGAATAACAAATGTGTTATGGTCTTAGCTCATTTCCGCCGAAAATTTAATGACAAGGTCTATTATTGATCATTGGCATTGGGTATAGGACTACATCCCTAATTATTAAACTACGGACAATTGTCTGATTCATTGCACCTCCCTAACAATAGGAGCTCCCCTTAGTTGACAATTGCTTTTAATCCTTATGGATTCCTTATTCTAAATGAGAGATAGTATAAGCGGCATCCTAGAAACATGTTATATTGGTTACTAACTGGTAACTTAGCAACAAAATATTTAGTGATCATGTGACCTCATTCGCATCATGTGACCGGAAGTGGGGCAATGGAGCTTGTTATTGAAATATAAGGCAAGGAGTATGAACATTTTTTTTATAGATATGGAATGCTGGAATGGACTTTATATCAGCACCATTATAATGTGTCAGAAGATTAGGACGTTTTTCAAAAATCTGAAGAAATCACGGCACGCCGACCGGAAGTGATGTCATTCGAGAACCGGAAGTGTCGCAAGTACCGGCTGAACGCCGAGAAAGCGTTACACACGTGGAGTACTACGAATCAAGCCATGGCCCACTCTGGTCTTATCCACAGCCTCCTGTAAGATTAAAGTACACGGTATGGTTTGTAATTTTATGTATATGTCAGCACATAATCTAGCTTAGATAATTATGTGCTATTGGGTATTAACAAAGGGGAGGATATATCCGCCCTAAGTCACACCCACAGGTGGGGTGTACACTGCTATTTAAGTGCACAGTGATCAGTATGTATTGTATGCTTGAAAAAGACTGTTAAAGTCGAAACGTTGCTGCTTTGGGAGAAATAAAAGAAGAATCCTTTGCTACGTGAGTGCCGCGGTTTTCCATTTTTTGTTGCTGTTATGGGGGTCGGGCCAGGATCCAGCACCGCAGGCACCGCCATCTAAGAATTTGCAGATAAGAAGCTAAGGTAGTGCTGCCCCTAACTGTATATATGTTTCTGCTGTGACAGGGGGCGTGCCAATAGTACATTAATATGACAGCACAGTTGACTGCACCATTACACACCTACCATGTAACCAGCCACAGCTATTGGTAGCAAGACACATCAATCTAAGCAAGGGGCTTTAAATATCCCATCATGAGCGTTTGCCTTCAGCTATGCCTGTTACCCCTTAAGAAGCCAGGTGCTCTGGTGAAACATGTCGGGGGGCATTGTTCTAATGTTTTTGACTATCTGTTAGCCGGCATCAGCCCAAGCAAGTCAACTTTAGATCGGATTCATCAACTTATGGCATGACCGATCAGGTAGCCAGGGTCTTACCACAGCTATAGGATAGCAGATGATTGAAATCATCAACCCATATACCACTGTTTAGACAGTCAGCATGCTGTTTCAATATAGCCATTCAGCATCTAATATGAGCTGAGGTGTACTTCATGTAGGGCATTGTGCCACTGACCAAGGTAAAGTTAGCATCGTGCTTGCTGTATATAGCAGTTGGTAATTAAAGATGCCTCACTTGGTATCTGACTGACCATTATCAGTTGTAGAGTGGGGGGGTGGGGGGGAGTGCACATCTCCCCCACTAATGAAGTAGCTACATGTATTCAGCTGATACAGCTACACAGTTAATTTTAAAACACACTTTGAGGCTCACATTAAATTTAATAGCGTCTAATAAAAGTTATACTTTAAATTAAAATTAAAAGTCTGGGTTAAAAAAAAAAAAGGTTTATAGCTAAGGGTACTTTCACACTAGCGTTGGTGCGGATCCGTCTGTTTATTTGTACAGACGGATCCGCACCTCTAATGCAAACGTTTGTATCCGTTCAGAACGGATCCGTTTGCATTAGCTTTAAAGAAAAATGACAAAGTCCAAAACGGATCCGTTTTGACTTACATTGAAAGTCAATGGGGAACGGATCCGTTTTCAAATGCACCATATTGTGTCACTGACAACGGATCCGTCCCCATTGACTTACATTGTAAAAAAAAACGGATCCGTTAGGCTCCGTCTCTTCAGACGGACACCAAAATGCTGCATGCTGCGTTTTGGTGTCCGCCTCCAAAACGGAATAGAGGCGGAACGGAGCCTAACTGATGCATTCTGAACGGATCCTTATCCATTCAGAATGCATTGGGGCTTAACTGATCCGTTTTGGACCATTTGTGAGAGCCCTGAAACGGATCTCACAAACGGAATCCAAAACGCTAGTGTGAAAGTACCCTAAGGTTGGCATATTTTTATCATCCCAAGCAGGAAATACATTGCAGAAAAGGTAATTCCAGAAATGTATGAAGAGGTAAAGACGTTCAGGACCTTCTAGTGAAAAACAATTTCATTGGAGTAACAACAGACATGTGGACATCTACACCGTATGATGATTATCTCAGTTTGACAGTTCACTTCATACATGACAACTTTCTGTATCATCACCTGTGCTTGGAATGTATTCCCTTTCCTAAGGTTGCACATACAGCATCTGCCATTGAGGCTTTCATTACCAGCACTATAACAGAACGGAATCTGTCACAAAAACTTGTGTGTGTCATGAGAGACAATGGTCCTAATGTAGTAGCAGCTTCACAGCACAGTCCGTTTCACCACTTGCCTTGCCTGGCTCATACCTTTCAATTAGTTCTGAAAGATGCTTTATTGAACAAGAGTGAAATTAAGGAAATTATGGCATCCTGCCGGAGTATTGTAGGACATTACAAACACTCTTCAAAAGCCATGAAAACCTTACGATCCGCTCAAGACAAGTTAAATCTGAAACCTCATCGTCTTAAACAAGACGAACCAACTAGACGGAACTCTCAGCTTCATATGCTAGCTCGTCTCCTGGGACAAAAGCCAGCTGTTTTACTATCTGCTTCTAACCTAAAATTTCAGGTAGATCTTAGTGCTCGGCAGTGGACCATTATAGAAGAAGTGATACGAATCCTTGATGTGTTTGATAGAGATACTTTTGTGGCCAGTTCAAGCCAAGTGACAATCTCTAAAAATAATTCCTTTAGTCAACAGTACAATTCGTGCTTTGCAGAACTTCAAATCCAATGTAGGTTCCATACCAGGATTCAGAAATAATTTGCTTGCATTGATGAAAAGGCGCTATCACTCTGTTGAGTCTGAAAAGTTCTATGCTCTTGGTACTTTATTGGATCCCCTATTCAAGGGAACTGTGTTCATCAATAGAGAAAACCTTGAGGAAGCTAAATCCACACTGGCCATTGAGATTACAGATCTAAGTATGCAAGGTGAGGACACTGATCAACATTCATCAGCACAAGGACTAGGAGGAGATAACAGTCAAACATCACAAACTGAACAACAAGGAGGTCATAGCATATGGAGTTATTATTCTCAATTGATGGTACCATCTTCCAGCAGCAGCGAGCATTCTCTGTCTCCGGAGTAAGAAATAAATGCCTACTTAGCAGAACCACTGAGTCAACCATCCTATAATATTTTCAAGTACTGGAAGGAAAACAAAAAAGATCAGAATTTGAGAACACTCTCTAAAAAGTTCTTAATTACACCAACTTCCACTGTAATTTCAGAAAAACTATTCAGCACATCAGGCATCATAGTTGATAGGAAACAAAGTAGACTGGACCCAGAACGAGTTCGTATGCTGGTTTTCCTGAACAACAATCTTCCTTGAACGAACAACTTTAGTAAATCGGGATATGGAGGAGCGTTCATTGTTTGAGCTTGATCCCGGGATATGTAGTGTGCCATGTTTATATACGGGTTGCCTGTTGTTCTGTTGATCTTTCCTGCATCTCTTAATCACATACCAGTAGGTGCAAACATGATCTTTAAAATTCCTGTAAAACTTCAGTTTGAAGTAGAAAAATTAACTCCAACTGCCTGCTTCCTCAGGGGCTTTGTCTAAATAGCTGAGGTGGTATGGGAGTCTTTTCCTCTGCATATTTATGCTGGTTGAGATGATGCCATCATATGGGGTGCTATTGGCACACTCTGCCTGAAAGTGACATGAAATAAAATAAGTCTTTAACCCTACATTTTGTATTGCTCCCTGTCACTGCTCCCTTCTTCTCATGCCTGCCACCTCAATATAATGCCCCCTTAGTAGGCTAGATACTGCCCCTCAGTATAGAACCCCCTTTAGTAAGTAACACAGCAATATAAACCTCCCAGTCAAACACATAAGGATAAGATATACCCTGGCAGTTGAACAGGACCTGCACAGAAGCGGTGCATTTGCAATTAAAGTCAGGTATAGTTGCCCCCAGGATAAGTAGCCAGGTATAGTAGCCCACAGTATTAGGTAGCCTGGTATAGTTGCTCACAGAAGCGTCACAGGCAGAGGATCAGCTGGACAGCCAGGCAACTGGTATTGCTCAAATAATGGCAGCCTCCATTTGCCTCTCATTTCAGTTGTCCAAAAGAATACTTTGTTAAAAAAGTAAGGACTCTTTATTTTTCATATTAAAAGAATATTGAGTTTGGATCACTTTGTTTCTTACGACGTTCACACAATTCTTATGTACAGGATTCGAGATTCGAAAGATTCGATATAGTTGAGAACCCTTTCAGATTCGGATTCTAAAAAAATTGGATTCGTCCCACCTCTACTAAAAATGCTAAACTAGTATTGACAAAAACAAAATGAAGCCCCAAGTATGACCCAAAAAAGGCACAAAACTTATTTAAATAACTTAGCTGAAAAAAGTCCCATGTACTACAAACAAAAATAAAAAAAAACTGAAAATGAGCGGGTGTCAAACCCCTAGAGAGGAACAGAATATAGCACTATTTTAAATGCCAAAAATATGTAATTCATAGAACCTAAACAAAAAACTAGGAAAAAACACCATATGGGATGGAGTGTAATGTATGTGAATCCGGTGAGAAAAGTACATAAATAGGTTAGGTCTCCAGCCTAAAGTGGCTGATAACAGGGGACAATAGATGTCAATCAGCTGCCCAGCAAGTGCCAAGAACAAACAAATTTGGCCTTTTTAATACATTTCAGACTTTATATCTCAGAGCGTTTACTTTACTGAGCTGTGCAAACAGCGCGTGTGTACCGTGTGTGTACAACTCCCTTGAGCCTGGGCCAGGACTGGGATCTGACATGTGGAGAATCATGGAGCTGCCCTAAAACTAAACATGAACGAAGGAGCCAGGTCCTAGTGCAGGGCATAGTGGTCACACACTGACACCTCACTTGTGAACATATCCTTTAAGAAAATCCTTCTTTGCTGAGATTATCATCAATGGCAGCTTCACGTCAGTCTTGTTTTTGGATCTAATAATCCATCAAAACCTGTCCTACCTATAAGTGGACAATTCAAGAACCGTCCTGTTTAGGGCGTGCTCCCACCACTGACTCATGGTCTGTACATCGAGCATCCATGGCAGCTCCGGATATCACTGTTCAGTTAGTCACTGCTCAGAATGTGGTGGCATAGAGATTGGAAGTAGAAGCTTTGCGATTTGCACACAACTCAAACTCTGGGAAAGTTATGTTCACACAGAGTTATTTGGAGGAGGTTTTGAAGCAGATTCTTCTGCAGGTTTTTCAGTCAAAGCCAAAAGAGGTATTAAAAGCAATTGGAAATATAAAGAAAAGGCCTGTATTTCTCCTTTCTGCTGGATCCACTTCTGGCTTTGGCTAAAAAACCTGAAAGAAAACCTGCCTCAGATCCTCCTCCAAAAACTCTGTAAACCTACCATAAAGTGAATGTCTAGCCTACATTTTGTGAGATAAGGGCTAACCCAAGTCCCTGTGGGCACACCCTTGCTCCCCATGCTTTCTCTGCCAGGCCCACCCTCTCCTACCTGACTAGCAGGGGTAGGCCCCTGCATAGTCATCTCACCTGGTCCTGGCAATTATGGAGAGTTGAGGAGCTATCAGTGGAAGCAGGAGGAGCAAGGATGCACAAAATGGCAAGGATCCGCCTTCAGTGCACTGAACTGCTCATTTACATATGGATTATAAGTACTTTTTCTCCAGAATGAAACAATGGATCGCTAAGGATACATTCACATGACGTGTGTGCACTGATCGAACTCCATGCCTAAGGGCAACAGATTATCTGATAGATTTTCTGACCAATCATTGGTCAACAGATCTTTTGTTATACACACCAACTATTGGTCTGATTGGACAGATTGGTCAGATAATCTGTTGGTGTAATACAGACCTAAGAGAGCAGACAGCCGCTCCACAGACTTTTGGACTGGAGCAGTGGGGTGCATGCTCGACCATCACTCAGTTCAAGCCATGATTGGCGCTCATTAAAGGGGGGTCCCAGCAGCCAAACCTCCACTTAACTAAAGCCTGTATAACACAAGGCGATTGTCGGGCCTATCATCGCAAACAACATTCACAGAAACACTCATTAGCGATGATCCGGCAATCTAATACTAGCGCCGATTATCCGATGAACGAGCAAATGCTCATTCGCTAGGCAATCGGGATATTTTAGCATGTTTAAAAATCTCAGTCAGCGGCAGATTGTGCCGTCTAATCATGATCTGCTGCCGGCAAACAACTAGACAGCATGGTGAGGAGCGATGGAATGACGATCGCTCCCCCCATGCATGTATCTCCTCTGCTAGCGAGCAGGCGATGGCTGGGAAGGAACGCTTCCTTCCTGACAATCGCCTGCAGAATCAGACAGAATAGAGAGATACGTACATGAGTCAAAAAACGAATGGCTTTGCACACAAGTTGGATCAGTTTTCTCTGCGACTACATTCCGTTTTTTTCCCGTAAGGATTTTAACTGGATTGCATCAGTTTTTCACACACAAGAAGAAAAGCTGAGAAATATCAATTTGCCTCTCCTAGCAAAAATCAATATAAAACACATTGTGTCCGGATCTCTTCCGTTTTTCACACAAGCCCCATTCACTTCTATGGAGCCAGAGCTGCGTGAAGAAAGTACAATATAGAACATGCTGCGATTTTTCATGAATGCCAAGATGATAAGTGAAAAACATTCAAAGACTCAATGTGTCAGGATTCAGTCTGAATGCTATGTGCTCGCAACACAAATAAACTTACAGGGCACTATCCTGTTTAGGACAGTTGTACCCATGGTATCAGGTGTAATTAACTCCTGACCGACGCAGGACACAATGCCCTTCCTCCCGCCACCCTGTTATAATATTTTTTATTTGCAATCAGCATTCCTGCACGGATACGATGACGCTGGCCCTTTAATTCTGAGAAGTTCTACATCTACACTTACTGTGGCTCATTTCCTTGTAATATTTGCCGAGCAGCCCTGTCCTGATAATATCCAGTCCAGCCTGTTCCCACCCCCGGGGAGGATGTTTCAGGAACTATGAGACCTGTAACTCTTAAATCTTGATTTTCTCGTTTTTCAGAAAGCAGATGGCAGAGAACATGACAGACGGGGACATGGCCCTGGTGAGTTACACAGGCCTTCAAGTTGTTTCCTATGTTTGTGCAGGGTGTGGAGATATTTTATAAGCACCACATGAATAGAAGGATGGTGCTGACATCCAGTGAGACGGCGGGCAGCTCTTCCCAGTTACCGTTGGTAGACCTAAAGGATACCAGTACGTTAGATAATTGTCTAAAGGGCATCTGTCATTGCTTACCAGTAAGTGAAACGGCCGACCTCTGTAGATTGGTGCTTGTCTGCAAAGTCTGATAATATCTCTGGTATCTCCATATGTGCCGGCAATCTGCAAATTAGGTCCAACGAGGGCAATGCCGCTGCTCCGCTCCCTGACTGCTATGCCACGGCCCCTCTGTTGTTACTAACAGGCCAGGCGGTGACCATTTTCACTCCGGGCCCTGAAGGCTTGCTGGAGCACATTTGGCACATGCGCAGTAAAGGGATGGAGACCGTTGTACAGATGGGCAATCTCCATCCCTTTACTGCGCGTGTCCCAAACAGGCACCCGCATACCTTTAGGGCCAGGCGGGAATATGTTTTCACTGCCTGGCCTGTCTGTCACAGCAGTGGGGGCATGGCATGGCAGACAGGGAGCAGAGCCTCTAGGTGCAACAATGTGCAATGGCACCGCCCTTGTTGCACCTCTGGGGTAATTTGCATATTATAAAAATCCTTTTTTTCTACAGACTACCGGCACAAATTGAGATACATGTACATTCCCTCTAGGTGTAAGACATGCCCGCTAGAGCCCCTCATATAGATGGTACTTACCCTTCTCCCGACACCTGCTAGCTCCTGCTCTCCGCACGGACGCCGTCGCCGTTGCACGGACGCACTGTTGTGTGGATCAAAACATCCGTTAAGAATGCGGGGGGTGGTTCAGCCAATTGGGGGCTGTGATGGGGACGAGCTTTCCTAGCATCGCGGGTGGCTAGGGAGGCTCGTCCCTGTTGCGGCCTGCTATTGGCTCTGCCGTATGTTTTGATCGGAGTGACGGGAAGATGCAGCGGCAGCCATGCAGGGAGCTACTCAGGTGTCGGGGAGTAGGGTAAGTACCATCTATATGAGGGGCCCGGGAATTGGGGGCGATGTTTAACACCTTGGATAACCCCTTTAAGTGAATAAGAGCAGCACCGCAGTACCATTCACGGCTGCTACACCTTGCATGGCGTTGTGATGTTTCGGCGCCTGTTCCAGAGCATTGCAGCCTGTTCAGGTGATGGGTGAAGGTGCCAGGAGTCAGACCCCGACGATGTGAATATTCATAGTTGTCCAGGATTTTGATGGCCTATCCTCAGTATAAGCCATCAATATCAGATCGGAGGTGACCCAACACTTGGCACCCCCACAGATCAGCTGTTGGCTTGTAGCTCTGTCCATTGTGCAGTGGATGGAGGTGGTAACTGCAACACCGCTCTTATTGATGTGAATGGGGCCAGCCATGTGGGGTGTCAGACATCCACAAATCTGGTATTGATGGCCTATCCTGAGGATAGGTTATCAATATCAAAATCCATCCTGGACAACTATTTTAAGGATAGGTCATCAATATTACCAGTCCAGGAAAACCAGGTTGCTGTCATTTGTACATCCTCAATCCTAGACAGCATCTTCCCTCTGAATCAATAATGTTCTGAGTTCACCCAATGAAGGTCATTTATTAAGACCATCATTTTTTTGACAGTCTTGCAGTCGGAAGATTAATTTTGGACAGGGAATGCGCCTCATCATACATTATTCACATCTTTAGTAGTTATTGTGCCTGCCAGAAACTTTCAGCAAATTTCACACTTTTTTTCCTGGTGTGATTTAGAAGATATTCTGGGCCCATCACTCCCTCAACACTCATATGTCTGGAATGAGACGTAAAAACACCTGTGTGGTAACTATTTTTGCACGGGGGTTTAAAAAGTCACAAAGAAAGGGGCCATACAACAATTTTACACCAAAAAGAGGCATAAACCTGTTCGTAAATGACCCCCAATGTCCAGATGATAGGGGCTGACCGTGCACATGGCTGGAAGTGACAGATGACATTTCCAGTTAACTGATCCTCGTGTTACCGTCCACACACTCAGTGATCACTCTGTATCCGAGGTGAGGGACAAAATATATTACACTGGAGCTGGAGGCAAATATTATTCTGTATATTATATTACACCTGAAACTGGACTGGATGCTGAGGGCAACATCTTGGACCAACATAATATAAAGGTTCTTGACATGTTCATCTTCTCTCCAGAAAGAAGTTGAACTTGGCGATGCAGAGAAGAAGAGGGTCCCCAGGAAGATAATCCACTTTGCAAGTGGAGAAACCATGGAAGAATACAGCACAGAAGAAGAGGACGAAGAAGAAGAAGACGACGACCAGAGGGTTGATTTTCAGAATGTAGACACGGTATGAAGTTCCTCCTCAAAGTTTCCAGCCTAGAAAATGCTCTATGATCTACACATCGTGGACTACAGACTGACACACTAACAAACTAGGAGAGATCTGTACACCTTCTACTGATGCATTTAGCACACAGAAGACGTTCTCGACCAGTAAAGGAACTTCTTCCACAAAGTGAACACATTTTCACATTTACAAGAGACTGGCCGTAAGCACTGAAGCTGGTCGGACCCCCACCGATCTGATATTGATTACCTCTCCAGTGGATAAGTCTAATATCTAGAAAAACCTTTAAAGGGAATCTGTCATCACAATGTTGGACTATTATTTATGGTAAAACCTCATTAGTACTGCAGATAAGGAGTCCAGATCACTATTTTTTTTATTATTGTCCCCGTTCGGAGCTGCATTGAAATACATTGACAGGACTATCTAGCATGTGCACAGGAGTCCTCTCCATTATGTTAGAACAGCCCAGCAGTCCAGACTGTGTATCTCAGCGCAGCTTTGAGCGCTGACAGCTGGGGAACCAGGGGGCTGTAGGAAAATAAAAAATAGTGATCTGGACTCATCTGCAGGTCTACTCATGTATTACTGTAGATAACAATCCAAAATCGCGGTGACTGATTCCCTTTAAATGCCACAGCATCTCACAATAAAACGTGGTTCGTAGTAGGGAGGAACCTGCAGATTGTTCCTGCTGCCTGTGATGGGGCTGGAATCCGCAGACAGGATTTATTTAATATTAGGTACCCTCCCAACAAACTGAAAACCAAATTAGCAAACTATACAATATGAATAGTTATTATTTGATATAATTTCTGCCTGTCCGTGGTGGCAGCTCTCTATCTTAAGGAGGCCGTGGTGTCTTAACACGTACACCTCTATCTGATCAATGCACTGAACCGCAAGCACTTTGGCACTTGCTAAAGCAAATTAGGCCCCTTGATATGAGTTGCAATGGATCAGATACTTGTACTGGCAATGACAAGGCTGTACTGGCCAAGTACCCCTTCCGCAGGACAGCTGCCTCCAACAGGTTGTACAAGAGGCGCAGCTTTCTGTTTTTCGTTTGGAGAGCTGATTTGCATAAACTATTGTTGGAATGTAGGAAACAAATTACTGCCTCGTGGCTGATCCTGCGCAAAATCACTGCAAAAACTGCTGCCCAGTGAGCATGGTCAGGCAGCATTTTTATTTACCAATCCTATGCTTGAAAATGACCAGTCACCTCTCCTGACAGGTCTGTTTTAGCAATTACCTGCATTCCCCATGTAATAACAATTCTGGAGCATCTATTCCTAGAACTCTATGTTGTGCCATTCCTCTAATATTCCTAGTAGAAGTTATGAATTAATTACTAGCAGTTTGCAATGAAGGTCCAGATGGGTGTTACCAGTTCAGGATGTGTCCCTGTACAGTCTGCACAAATTCAACTGCACTTAACCCATATAATACATCACAAATGCATCCACATAACATAGGTCCTTACCCCATATAATACATCATAAATACAACTACACTGGTCCTTCGTCCACATTACATATCACAAATAAAACTATACTGGTCCATACCACATACTATGTATCATAAATACAACTGCCTCTGTCCTTACTCCACATTATACACATATTATAGACTCTGACTCTTTCCTGTGCCCGTTGACAGAAGCAGATGAGCTGGAGAACATACGTGCAGTTTTGGATTCTCCGAATCGCTACAACCGCCTTTTTCAGTAAGTTAAACTACTTATATATGTTATGTTTCTAGTACATAATTTTCCATGACATTATAATGTTGGCTGGCTGATCATAAGCCTTAGGCCTCATGCACACGACCATATGTTTGGTCTGCGTCCGAGCCGCATATTTTGCGGCTCGGGCACGGACCCATTCATTGCAACGGGGCCACAAAAACTGCGGACAGCACTCTGTGTGCTGTCCACATCCGTTGCTCCGTTCCGTGGCCCCGCAAAAAATATAGAGCATGTCCTATTCTTGTCCGTTTTGCGGACAAGAATTGGCATCTCTATAATGGGCCGCTCGTTTCATTCCGCAAACTGCGGAAGGCAAGCGGAGCAGCTTCCTTGTTTTGCGGATCCGCAAAACACACACGGTCGTGTGCATGAGGCCTAAGACAAATAATCAGACAAGAAATTACATCAGAAAAACTATTCTTATGGTTGCAAAAGGAGCCTCTTTAAAAATCAAGATCCCAGACGTTGGTTGGATAGCTGATAATTGTCCGGTCTATGACCAGCTTACAGTGGTCGTCTGATAATTGTCCGGTCTATGGCCAGCTTACAGTGGTCATCTCATAATTGTCCGGGCTATGGCCAGCTTACAGTGGTCGTCTGATAATTGTCCGGTCTATGGCCAGCTTACAGTGGTCATCTCATAATTGTCCGGTCTATGGCCAGCTTACAGTGGTCGTCTAATAATTGTCAGATCTATGGCCAGCTTACAGTGGTCGTCTGATAATTGTCAGATCGATGGCCAGCTTACAGTGGTCGTCTGATAATTGTCCGGTCTATGGCCAGCTTACAGTGGTCGTCTGATAATTGTCCGGTCTATGACCAGCTTACAGTGGTCGTCTGATAATTGTTCGGTCTATGACCAGCTTACAGTGGTCGTCTGATAATTGTCCAGTCTATGACCAGCTTACAGTGGTCGTCTGATAATTGTCCGGTCTATGGCCAGCTTACAGTGGTCGTCTGATAATTGTCCAGTCTATGGCCAGCTTACAGTGGTCGTCTGATAATTGTCCAGTCTATGGCCTGCTTACAGTGGTCGTCTGATAATTGTCCAGTCTATGGCCTGCTTACAGTGGTCGTCTGATAATTGTCCAGTCTATGGCCAGCTTAGAGTGGTCGTCTGATAATTGTCCGATCGATGGCCAGCTTAGAGTGGTCGTCTGATAACTGTCCGATCGATGGCCAGCTTAGAGTGGTCGTCTGATAACTGTCCGATCGATGGCCAGCTTACAGTGGTCGTCTGATAATTGTCCGATCGATGGCCAGCTTACAGTGGTCGTCTCATAATTGTTCGGTCTATGGCCAGCTTACAGTGAGCGTCTGGGTTACTCTATTGCGATATTTGATGATCATTCCCCGTGCTGAACCCTCACCTAATTGCTGGAGCAAACAGCAACTACAAAGAGGATCTCTCGCTATTGAGGGCCCACCATTTTCATTATACAGAAAGCTCATTGCTTACAGTGAGAATTGTGTAATATTATATTTTCCTAGTGTCCTAGTGGTGGGATTCACACAAGATTGAAGCTGACTACTGGGGGGGGGGGCGGGGGGGAGGTCCTAGGCAGCACAAAAAATTATGATCAGCTTTTTGTTGAAGCTAAATGTTTGAAACACTTTTTTCCCCAAAATTTTCCCAAAACTTTTTAGTGAAGTTTTAAATCTTTCCCACAAAATGATGTACACATGCATCATAGAGAGAGCCATTAGTTAAGGCAAACTAGTGTAAATGTACGTCATGGCGATTATATGGGCACAGAAGTTGCACCCAAACAATTAATACAGGGGCCCAGTTGTGACTGACAGCTGGTCACAGCAGTAACTCTAATCTGAGCACCTCTGTGCCCCCATAACACAGGTGCCTAACTAAGGCTCTCAGGCCTGCCATGACTATAAGCCATGTAGATAGCTCACGTCTTAAGAATACAAAATCATTGCAGAAATGATCTCATTGTGCATATCAATTTGATAAGAATTCAGCTTAAATGAATGTTTATAAACTCTTAGGAGGGGGCAGGATAGTTTTTATTTCACTCCTTAACACTTTTTTGGAGGGTACTATCTCTCCTTGGGAAGAGAGCACCTTAATCGGCGTGAAGATTCTGGGAAGAAAGGTATGCAAATGAGCTCTTAACAAGCTCTGCCTCTGATGCCACCAGATGTATGGCAGCTATCCTAAACACAACACTTAGACTTAGTCCTTAGTAGAACTCTAATCAGATGCTAAACTACTTACAGCAAGGTAAGGGGAGAGCAGGGAAAACACTATTTGTGAAGCTTTTATATCATCAGTAGTATGAATATGAAATTTTATTCTGAAAGATTCTGCTCCTGCAATTGCACTAGAGGCAGGACTTCATTGTAAAGTGCTGTGTACATTGAGCAGCTTCAAAGTCCTTCAACTCTGTTCTGAGTGGCACCTGTAGCATCCAACCAGGAGACCATTAAAGCTGTTACTCAGAGATGTGGTAGCTCAGTGCAGAGAGCACTTCACATTCTGCACTTGCAGTGGCAGAATCTGGCAGAGTAATACTTTGTATTCACACTATTCCTTATAATAAAAGCTCCACAAAAGGGATGTTTGTTCTGCTTTCGCCAGCCCCTACTTGGAGCTGTCAGCAGATTAGCTTGGTCAAAACGGCTGACGGACTCCCTGTAAGTGGTTAAACAATACAAAAACAACTTCGGCATTCCATGGAAGGGTTTACTGAATTAGGATCATTTTTAAGAATCTATTGCTAGACATTAATCCTGTCATTTCCTTTCAGCTTGTGACTACATTGGTGGGCAGCTGGCAAACCTTTTTGGTCTTAATGCTTCTAAATATCAGTACGCCATTGATGAATACCACAGAGCGCAGGAAGAGGTAAGGAAAATCTAAATATCAGTTAAAGGGGTTGTGCAGGATTTTTATATTGGTGACCTATCCTTATGATAGGTCATCGATATCAGATCGGCGGGGGTCTGACTCCTGACACCTCCGCCAATCTGCTGTTTGAAGAGGAAGCAAGACTTGTGCAAGCGCTGCTTCCTCTTCAGAATTAGGGCTCTGCATTCTTTGCCGATTGTATGCAGACCCATTCATTTCAATAGGGCTGCAAAAGATGCGATTGGCACACTATGTTCGCATCCGTTTGTCTATTCTGCGGTCCAGCAAAAAAAAGATTTTGCAGGTAGAAATTTGAAAGTAATGGTGGCATGCACACGGCTGGGATCTGTGTTCTGCGGATCCGTAAGTTGCGGAGGGTAAAACAAATACGTTCACGTGCATGAGCCCTTACACCGAGCGTTGTCTTGCTTGCAGTGCAAATGCTCTTCCTATTCAAGTGAAAGGTATCTTGTAGTTACACTGCGCTGCTGCTGTAATCTTGAAGAGGAAGCAGTGCTCAAAAGAGAGCAACCTCGTCTTCAAACGGCTGATCGGCAGGGGCGATGGGTGTTGGACCCTCCACCAATCTGATACTTTGGATAGGTCATCAATATAAACTTCCTGCACAACCCCTTTAAAGTTACAATTAAAGGGGTTGTCCAAGTTATTTTTTAGTTCTTTGTATGTTTCTAACTAATCAAATGTAACAGCTTTACCATGCACTTACTGCATCTCCAGAGCAGAGAGAGCAGATATGTGCCTGTACACGAGACGTCTCTGTGCTGGCCACAGACCCCTGCACTGCCGGCTGCTCTCCCTGGATTCTTCAGAAAAAACTTTAACCCCTTCAGGAGCACAGACTCAGGGCTGAAGGCTTTAGGCCTCTTGCACATGACCGTGTGCCCTTTGAGACATACGGTCTGTGAGCGGGCCACGTGTCCAGGAGCGGAATTGATCGTGCATGATCATATAAGTGCGGGACAATAGTCCCGTCGGCTGCCCAACGTGCACTGCATCATTGTAATCTATGATGCTGTGCGCACGATCAATGCCGCTCTGGGACATATGGCCTGCTCACGGACCGTATATCTCAGAGGGCATACGGTTGTGTGCAAGAGGCCTTACTGAGTGGCTGCAGGCAGTAAGGAGACAAATGCTGGGCACAGGAGCTGACAGACTAGAGGAGTTCTGTCAGAGCATTGCACAAGAACAGGTAGGGAGAAGATCCTGTGTGTATCAGCATTGTCATTGTACATCTGGGACTTGCAGTCCTACACATACATGCTGCTGAGTATCTTAGCAGTCAGACATGTCACTCAGGGCAGCACTTGTATTCACTCCCTTTGCAGAGCAGGGAGAGGGGCAGAGATTGTTGTTATTGCAGGTAAACAAAGGCCAGAAGAAAACCAGGGAAATGAGGAAATATATATATTTTTTTTGCCTAAAACTTGCTTAGCTCAGTTATATATTGCTGCCCATCAGATTTACAGTTCTATATATATTTTTTCATAACTCGGCCAATCCCTTTAAGAGAGCAAAATGAAAAAGAAGTAGCAATACATTCGATAAATGTAATTAACTTGAGTCATAGGTTAAAGGTTATGTACACCTTTGGATGCAATTTTGGTTTGATTGCATTATACTTACCGTATGTTTTGCTAAAAATCATATTTTCAATTGGCCTTTATTAAAAATATTGAGCCATTCTGTCACAAAGGATTAACTGTTTTTCTAACTGTGTGACTGGTACTTTCACTTTGTGCCAGTCATCTAATAAACCTTATGGCCTCTTTCACACGGGCGTCATGTTTGACGCCCGGATAGGATGCGGGTGCGTTGCGGGAATATGCGCGATTTTTCCGCGTGTGTGCAAACGTTTGTAATGCGTTTTACACGCGCGTGTGAAAAATCGCCATGTTTGGTACCCAGACCTGAAGTCCGGTTTCGGGTGGAGTATTCTGTAGATTTTATTATTTTCCCTTATAACATAGTTATAAAGGAAAATAATAGTCTTCTCAATAGAGAATGCAAAGTAAAAAGGGCACTAGAGGGTTAAAAAGAATAAAAACATAAACTTACCCCCACCATTTGATCGCGTAGCAGCCGGTTAGCGGTCTCCTGCTCTGTATTCAGCCGGGAAGGGGGTGAAGGACCTTCCATGACGTCACTGGGTCACATGGTCCAATCACCATTGAAGGAAGGTGCTATTCACTGTATACCAGAAACAGGTATTAACACTCAGCAGTGACTTGTCTGATAATGCAACTGCAGTACCAATCCCAGCCACTATAAAATATACAGCACTATGCCTGTATAAAAGGCGCAGTTGGAGTGCTGCAGAAGCTTTAATCAGCTGATCATGGGGAGATTAAACAAATCTATATAAATATACTGGTAAAATCAGAATTGCTCCCTTGGAGACCTGGCAGTAACATTCTGAGATTATGGGGACCCTTTATAGGCGCATTTTTCATTTTTTTTCTTTTTGTTCCCTGCCTTCCTGGAGCCATAACTTTTTTATTTTTCTCAGCCATATGAGGACTTGTTTTTTTACAGAACAAAATGTACTTTCTAATGGCCCCATTTAATATTACATAGGATGTATTGGAAAGCTGTAAAAAAAATTCCAAATGGGGTGGAATTTTGAAAAACAAAATGTAATTCCACCAGTTTTATGGGTTTTGTTTTTACATCAATCACTATGCGGTAAAACTGACTTATGCTCTTCATTGTCCAGGTCAGTACTTTTACAGTGATATCACATTTATATAGTTTTACTTGGGTTTCAATACTGATAAAAGAAAAACTGGAAAAAAATATTTTTTTCTTTTCATCTCCATATTCTGACCCCCAGAACTTAGTTTTAATTTTTTTTTTTTAGGTCCAAGTGGACTCCAACATCCAATCATCAGATTCCAATTTGTGTGGAATTCTCGATTATCCTATAAAGAAATCGCTATATTACTATTTTTTGCTCCCTGTTGATCTAAAATGTATACAGATGTAGGCAGCACCAAAATCATTGGGATTGCACTCCATTCCAGCAGTGTAACTCAACACTCCCTTTACGCTTTAGAAGCTTTGCACATAATTAAACTAAGTTAGTTAAATAAGCTAGTGGGATAACATATCAGGTTTGACTTTAATGATGGCTACATCTGTACAAGTAATGAGCCTGGAAGCCTAGTACAGGCTCATTATTTACATGGAACGTCTTCCCCGATCTATGCCTGGGAGAAGCGTTTCTGCCCACTATGTGCACGCTTCCGGCCTCTCAGATTTCGTGGTCACATTTGACCATGGCTTCTGAGGGGTTAAATGTCAATTACTGCCGATCGCAGACATTAGCCATGGGTGTCTACGGTATAAAAGAGTCGCCACCCTGGAGTGCCACCTTTAAAGGACAAACATCTGCCATACATATATGGCAGATGTCGGGAAGGGGTTGAAATACTATATAGTATCTAGACAATATATGGAGATCTGATTTCAGGTTTATCTTACAGGACAGTGATGATGATGATGAAGATGATGAAAGTGTGAAGGAAACAGTAGACAAAAATTCAGGAAATGAAAGACATCATTTACAGATGCAAAGCATGGAATATGGAACGATTAATGTCACAGACAATACGTCAGAGTTGGGGGATAAGTATCAGATGGACTCTGAGATCCTTCAATCAAACAATTGACTCTAGCTACTAACTCCAAGAAGATTTTTTACCTTCTAAAAAGTGGAGCTGGTCTCTTCAAATGCTTAGCCCATCAGTGAGATGACGGGTACACTATCTAATGTAAAGAAGTTACAGAAAAGTTGGAAAGCAATAAATATATTGTGACATGGTACAAGAAAAACCATTGCTAATGGAGAATTTGGCGCCTCATGGAGGAACCATACACAGCATTCTTTAGAGCGTCAACCTATGACTCATTGATTAGTTTTTTTTTATGTCATAATTACAGTCTTCCTTGGTTACTTTCTGCTCTGGTCTACACTTTCCGTTCTTTTGGATGGGAGGTGTACACCTTTTAATACGTGGCTTGGCTGAGTCCACCACAGCAGAAGGCGCTCATGCTTACTGGTTCGTTGCCTAAAAGCCCCTCACAATGTTGATACACCTTAATGAGACAATGGTTATTTTCATGAGACAAGCCTTTAATTGCTAGAGCTGGATTTTTTGGATGCTGATTTCAATTTGTATCTTGATTCATATGAGTTGTGCATTTATAGTTTAATTAATTTAAAAAACAAGCAAAATTTTTGTTAATAAATTATCGTCAAGATTACCTAATAATGGGGACTGGTTTTCAGGTGGATGAGGAGAGATGGCTGTTCCTTTTGTGCCTAGCAGCCAGACGTTTAGGCCTCATGCACACGACAATATTTTGTATTCATGCTCGATCCACATTTTATGCGGATTCCACACAAACCTATTAATTTCTATGGCTCTGCAAAAAAAAGTTGACTGCACACAGATGTTACCCATGTGCTGTCCGCATCCTTGGGTCCGGTCGACATAAAAATAGAATGTGTCCCATTCTTGGCCAAAAAATGCAGACCATGGACCCACTGAAATCAATGGGTTCGGGAAAAAAAAAACTGACTCAACATAGACGTTATCTGTTTTGCAAATCTGTGATTTGCGGACATCAAAATGGATACGGTTGTGTGCATGAGGCCTTAGTAGAAGTGGCCAGAAGAGTAAACCGCGTCTTCCTGATGACTGTCCTGTTGGTTTTTGTTAGGCTAGTTTCACATAATTCTTTACAGATCCGGCAGAGTGTACCGATTAACTATAATAGGGTCCGGCGGAGATCCAGCCAAAGTCTGGCAAATATACAGAGAATCGGGCCGGCAACTGCTGGTTTGGGTCTAGCCGATTCCCGGCATTCACTACCGGAACAGCCTGCCTGCAGTGTGAAACCAGCCTTAGGTCCATGAGCATTCTCTTCAGGTCTCGTTCACATTTCCATTTTTAACGGACATGTACTGTCCGCATTTTCGATGGACCTGTTAAGTTCATTCTGCGGGTCTGATTACAGAGATACCACATTTGAATAGTTCTTTAAAAGTTTTTTTGCACTGGCCTCTTTTTATTTATGTCTACAGAACTATGTGAAGGTGATCTGTAGTTTTCATTGATACCATTTTGAGATCTGTATGTTTTTTGATCACTTTTTATTTCATGTTTTTTGGGGAAGGTAAAAAATGTTTTAAAAAATATTTAAAAGCTTGGGCATTTTGGGAAACAGCGATACCAATCAATTTTTTCACTTATTTTTTATTTGTAAAATGTGAAAAGGGGGGTGATTTGAATTCTAAAATCTTATTATTTTGTATATTTTTTTTAATTTCTTTACTTTATTCATAAAATTTAGAGTTTTAATGTAATGCCTGCCCATTTGATGTCCGTGTGCTGGGCAGCTGGCAGAGGAAACTAATTCCACAGGTGGCCCTGCCTCAAAAGCGATAGTGTTTACATTTCACACTCCCTGCAGCCGGCCTGGAAACTAACGCATCTGACTGGACAACCCCCCTGTGCGGGGCTTGAGCTGATCATCTACCTTAAACAAATTCTCTAGACCTCAAGGAATCTGGACAGCCAAAAGAAGCCTCAACAAAAATCAACAAAGGCATGTGCAAAAACACAACATCTACCTACAATATTGTCCACCGCGGGACAAAAAAAGAGACATGCCCAATATAGTAAAAAATTATATATTCATTTTATTACATCACAAATACAATGCACAATATATCACAATATATAAATAGTACATAAAAAAAAGCGTCAGACATAGAAAGGTGCCAGAATCAGCTGACATATGCCGCTATCTCTCTCCCCCAAGAAAGATGTTATACATATACCATGTGGCCTAGTACAGAAGTATTAACACCAAGTACCAAAGTGGTGGTACGATAAAGTACACGTGTCCTAAAGGAATATTTCACAACACCTATACCCAATTGGGGAAAGCCACTAGTAATGTGGCAAAAACTATCCACCGAGTCTTATATATAATACATACCACAGGACATGATTGGGGGGATGTAAGGCAGCGTATGTCAGCAGAAACCCCTCGACGTGCGTTTCGCCACTGCTTTGTCAGGAGGTTAACTCATCTGACTGGAAGCTAACGCATCTGACAGGACAACCCCCCTGTGGAGGGCCTGAGCTGATCATCTACCTTAAACAAATTCTCTAGACCTCATGGAATCTGGAGTTCATAAGAAATTTAGAAATGACCACGTATTTGAGACCTTAGGACCGAAACTGATGTTCTCCTGGTATTTATTTGCTTATAGAACGCAGGGAAGGTGATATACGGCGAACTACTAGTAGGAACCAAATAGCAGCGCCATGTCTCTAAATGCAACAGACGGGTTCTTGGCACCAGAGCGGGCCCATTGGCATCAGAACCATCTCGCTATGACCTTCCGGTGAGGAGCTATGATCCATAATGGGTTTGTGGATTTTTGCTTCCCAGGACCAAAGGGAGGGGAGTGGGATCCTCCCAGGGGGAGGGAGGGGCGTGACTGACTAAGGCCTCTTTCACACTTGCGTGTGAGGATCGGCGTGCACTTCCGTCGCCGGAAATGCCCGCCGGATCCGTCACAACGCAAGACAACTGAAAGCATTTGAAGACTGATCAGTCTTAAAAATGCTTTCAGTGTTACTATGGCAGCCAGGACGCTACTAAAGTCCTGGTTGCCATAGTAAGTAGTGGGGAGCCAGGGGAGCAGATACTTACAGTCCGTGCGGCTCCCGGGGTGCTCCACAATGACGTCAGAGCATCCCACTCGCATGGATCACGTGATCCATGCGATCATGTGATCCATGCGATCATGTGATCCATGCTCATGCGGCACTCTGACGTCATTGTGGAGCGCCCTGGGACTCGGGAGCCGCACGTACGGTAAGTATACTTCTCCGCTGCCTCCCCACTACACTTTACCATGGCAGCCGGGACTTTAGCGTCCTGGCTGCCATGGTAACTATTCACATGGCTAAACGTCGGATCCGGCGATGCGCCAAAACGACCTTTAGCTTAATGCCGGATCCGGATTAATGCACTTCAATGGGCATTTATTCTGGATCCGGCGTCACGTTATGTCTTCCGGATTTTTGGACGGAGACAAATCCACAGCATGCTACTCTTTTGTCAACGTCCAAAAAATGTTCACATACTAAACGGAAGACATCCTGATGCATCCTGAACGGATTCCTCTCCATTCAGAATGCATTAGGATATATCCTGATCAGTATCTTTCCGTCCTAGAGCCCCGACGACGGAACTCTAGGACGGAAAGCGAAAATAGCAGATGTGAAAGGGGCCTAAGGGTTAAAGTGCCCATACAGGACACTGGCCATTGTCTGTTCTAAAGGGAGATTACACCATGTGTGTTTGGTGGGACCTGGAAATCCTGCTTATGTCACCGCCTACCGTGTGGCTATAGCATCCAACCATACAAGATTAAGGCCTTATTCACATGTCAGTAGTGTTTTGCGGATCCGCAAAACACCTTGCCACCAGCCCTATAGAGATGCCTATACTTGTCCGCAATTGCGGGCAAGAATAGGACATGCTCTATATTTTTGCGGAGCCGCCGTCCGGAAGATCAGCGACGCTCTCCGCTTCCATCACGTCCCCATTCAAAATGAATGGGTCCGCACCCGCTCCGCAAATTTGCGGAACAGGTGCGGACGTAGATTGCGGACGTGTAAATTAGGCCTAAAGCAGTAACTGACTTTATCTGTTAACGCTGATTGTACCATCATCTGTATATCGGACCATTGTATATAATCTGTGTGTATATAGTGTTGTGTCTAGTGCGCCCTAAACATATAATTTAATCTTGCTCTGTTCTTTATCTCGATCCACGAATTCCACACGTCCGTGTCTTGGTATTACATTATATGATACCTGGGTTGGTTTCTGACCCGATATAATCCCGCTAATGGACCGGGATTATATCTAATGAGTGGTGGCAGTCTACCAGGCTGGCAGGACTCTGTTTCACTGGGGCAGTGAAATGTCTTTCCCGACTTGTCAGGGTTGTGAGCGAGTGTTGTGTCACGCCGGAAGTTTGCATGGAACACCCTTTCTAACTCCCTGTGCCCATGTGGACAGGAGGTGTAAAAATGTGCCAAGCTAACCTTAAGTACTCCCAGAGAGAGCGACGTAGAGTGACGTCAGACGGGGGCAGCGTGGTCCGGTTCGTCACACCTCCATTCTATACACCCACCTCCTGACAAGTCACCGCACATCCACCCACCTCCGTGACACTGCGCTTGTCAGAGAGATCGCAGCTGAAAAACCTGTGATGAGGCTCTGGGGATAAAAAGAAAAAAGCCTCTGTTCTGCACATCCACCCACCCACCTCAGTGACGCTAAACTTGGAGATGAGAGGAGATTGCAGCTGTAGAGCCTGTGCGGATAAAAGTTGAAAAATCCATACTGATCACCCACTTGGATCTCTGATAAAACCCCCTAATCTGCCACACACCACCCCACTAGTCACCCACCCACCCACTGAGATCTGTGACGCCATAGTCTGATGATATTATGGCAAGAAGGCATTTTACAGCTGAGGAGGCATATGCAATACTACTGTCTGATACAGACAACACCAGTGAAGGTGAAGCAGTTTCCGCTTTCATCTTCATATGTGTCAAGCAACGCTGATTCTTCCCAACAGACAACCCCCAACTGCCTGATTTCACTTCCACCCCAGGCCTTAAATTTGACAACACAGGATTCGAGGCCCTCAATTTTTTATTTTTTTTTAGATTCCCTAATAAATGCAATGGTAGAAAAGACCAACATTTATGCTGCTCAGTTCATTGCCCAGAATCCCAGCTCTTTCTATGCCAAATGCCAACATAAAAAAATCAAAGTATTCGCAATTAATGGTCCCCAGATATATTATATAGCACCCCCTCTACCGCACACTTATGAGCCAAACAGATTTTAAGGCTATCCTCAAATTCCTTTACTTCACTGATAATAGTCTCTGTCCACCCTCCCACCGAAGACCCAAATTTTGATCAACTTTTTAACTCCTTGCCGACCGCAGGATTGCGTCCTGGCGGCGGTCGGTCTGTTCCTCTTGGACGCGCCGAGGCGTCATCTCGCGAGACGCGAGATTTCCTGTGAACGCGCGTTCACAGGATCGCGTTGGGGAGAAGGTAAACTACAGCCTGCCAGCGCTCATCGTGCGCTGGCAGGCTGTAGAAGTGAAAAAAAATTACATATCAGATGCTGTTTTGTTAACAGCGTCTGATATGCTTGCTGTTCATTCCTTTGGTGGTCCCTTTTGCTTGGGACCACCAAAAGAATCTTTTGTAAGTGCACCAATCACCACACAGACCCCCCCCCCCCATCACTGATTAACCCCAGATTAACCCCTGATCACCCCATGTCACCCCCTGTCACTAATCACCCCCCCTGTAAGGCTCATTTAGACGTCCGTATGTGTTTTGCGGATCCGCAAAACACGGACACCGGCAATGTGCTTTCCGCATTTTGCGGATCCGCACATTGCCAGAACTATATAGAAAATGCCTTTTCTTGTCCGCAATTGCGGACAAGAATAGGACATGCTCTATCTTTTGCAGAGCTGCGGCCGGATGTTTGGGGGCCGAAACCCGTAAGTTTGCGGCTGCAGCTCCGCAAATGCTGATGCGGCGAGCACATAGTGTGCTCTCCGAATCACCGCCGGCCCTATTCACACTGAATGGGTCCGCATCTATTCCGCAGAATTGCGGAATACATGCGGACATTTTTGAGGACGTGTGAATGGGGCCTTTATACTTTTTTTTTTGCACATTTTTTGGCAGAGATTTTTTCATCCACATTGATTGATGCGAATGAGGAAATCTGTGCCGTTCATTTATTTATTTTTTTTGCACATTTTTTGGCAGAGATTTTTTTATCCACATTGATTGATGCGAATGAGGAAATCTGTGCCGTTCATTTTTTTTTTTTTTTCAGCCCAGAGGCTGAACGGGAAAAAAAATCTCATTACCCGTATGCTCAATATAAGGAGAATAGCAGAAACTCCTAATGCTGGCCATACGTGTAATGATTGCGGAGACCCTCAAATGCCAGGACAGTACAAACACCTCACATGTGACCCCATTTTAGAAAGAAGACACCCCAAGGTATTCGCTGAGGGGTATGGTGAGTTCATGTAAAATTTTATTTTTTGTCACTAGTTAGTGGAAATTTGAGACTTTGTAAAAAAAAAATAAAAAAAAAAATAATTTCCGATAACTTGTGCCAAAAAAAAATAAATTCTGTGAACTTGCCATGCCCCTCACGGAATACCTTGGGGTGTCTTCTATTTATACTGCCCTGGCATTTTAGGGGCCCTAAAGCGTGAGAATCCAAATGCGTAAAAATGGCCTGTGAAATCCTAAAGGTACTCATTGGTTTTAGGGCCCCTTTTGCGCATCTTGGCTGCAAAAAAGTGTCACACATGTGGTATCGCCGTACTCAGGAGAAGTAGGGCAATGTGTTTTGGGGTGTATTTTTACATATAACCATGCTGGGTGTGAGAAATATCTCTGTAAACGACAACTTTTTAAAAAATTTTATACGAAGTTGTCAGTTTACAGAGATATTTCTCTCACCCAACATGGTTATATGTAAAAATACACCCCAAAACTCATTGCCCTACTTCTCCTGAGTACGGCAATACCACATGAGTGACACTTTTTTGCAGCCAAGATGCGCAAAGGGGCCCAAATTCCAACGAGTACCTTTAGCTTTTACATGGCTGCTCACAATTTAGCCCCGCCCAAAATGCCAAAACAGTAAACACACCCAACAAATGACCCCATTTCCGAAAGTAGACACCCCAAGGTATTCGCTGAGGGGCATAGTGAGTCCGTGGGAGATTTTATTTTTTTTTGCCAGAAGTTAGCAGAAATGGAAAGTTTATTATTTTTATTTTTTTCCTCAGAAAGTGTCATTTTCCGCTAACTTGTGAAAAAAAATGAAATGATACATGAACTCACCATGCCCCTCCGCGAATACTTTGGGGTGTCTTCTTTCTAAAATGGTGTCATTTGGGGGGTATTTATACTTTCCTGGCATTCTAGCACCTGAAGAAACATGACAGGCGCTCAGAAAGTCAGAGCTGCTTCAAAATGAGGAAATTCACTTTTTTGCACCACAGTTTGTAAACGCTATAACTTTTACCCAAACCAATAAATATACACTTATTGGATTTTTTTTATCAAAGACATGTAGAACAATAAATTTTGCGAAAAATTTATATAGAAATGTAGTTTTAAAAATAAAATAAAAATTACAACAGAAAGTGAAAAATGTCATTTTTTTGCAAAAATTTCGGTCATTTTTGATTAATAGCAAAAAAAGTAAAAATGTCAGCAGCAATGAAATACCACCAAATGAAAGCTCTATTAGTGAGAAGAAAAGGAGGTAAAATTCATTTGGGTGGTAAGTTGTATGACGGAGCAATAAACGGTGAAAGTAATGTAGTGCGGAATTGTAAAAAGTGGCCTGGTCATTAAGGGTGTTTAAGCTAGGGGGCTGAAGTGGTTAAAATAAGGACACTTAATCATCGTTCTAGTACCTTTTCCCAATTTTATATGCCCGAGCAAAATACTGCAGTAGATGAATCCCTTGTTCATTTTATGGAGAGGCTCAAATTTAGGCAATATCAGGGTCTGGTATTGTATTAAAGTCTATAAGATCTCAGTGCCACTGGGTATAACAACCTTTTCAAAATCTTTGAGGGGAAGGACAGTAAAACTGACCCCTCAGGATAACCCCCATTACTAGGCGTTAGGAGCCTCCAGGTAAGTTCCCTTACGGAGGGTCAGACAGGTATAAATGGAGAAAAATTGGCGCATGGTCTAAAAGGGTAATGTTCCCTATTGTTGCTTTGGAGACTCTCTGAATGTGGGCCGAGGTCAGGAAAAGATAGTCTAGTCTCTGATAAAAGGTTTGTGCGTGAGAATAAAAGGTATAATCTTTCTCTGAAGGGTTTAAGGATCGCCAGATGTTGACCACCCCCAACCTTTTCAGGTGTATTTTAAGTCTTCTCAGAAGTTTGTGAGATAGGGCTGAACGCTTAGATGAGGAGTCCAAGTCTGGTTCTAAGGTAGCATTGAAGAGACCTTAATTGCAGACAACTCCCACAAGGCCAAAATAGCCACCACTTTGTCTGAATTTTTTAGCATAAATGGGTCAGGCCCACCCCCCCCTTCCATCATTATTTGGGAAGCACATAAGACTAAGATCAGGGTAGACCTGATAGCACTGGGATCATATGTAAAAAAACAACGCAATCTAGCAGTTAACATGCATCTTTCATAAATCTCTAGACTAGAGCTTTCTCACAAAAGAAGTCAAGCCCAAGCTGCGTTTGCAGCGCTAACTACAGCTCGCTCAAGCTTGAAAAAATCTGTTAAATGTCACCTCGGCCAAGTTGCTCCTCCGTTCGAGGTTTCGGGCATATGCGCACGGTAACAAGGGAAATAGGCTGATGTCAGCCTTGGCCAAAAAACAGCAAGCTGCATCCCACATCTCCTCCATTAAAACTTCAGAGGGTTCACAACTTAAATCTACCCTGGAAATAGCAAAAGCATTTTGCGACTTTTATGCACGACTTTATAACCTATACCCCTCTGAACAGACACCCATCCACGCAGGGCCGGACTGGGGATAAAAACCAGCCCTGGAAAAAGTTGCATACCAGCCCCACAGCACTGCGTCGGTATTTACTTGTTTATAAAACTCGTGTATTTTAAAACACGTGTGAAAACACGAATATGAACTTTGCCCCACAATAGAACCCCCATTGTTCATATTATCACAGTAGACCAACTTTTCCCAACCAGGATGCCTCCAGCTGTTACAAAACTACAACTCTCAGCATGCCCAGACAGTGTTTGGCTAAAATGGCATGCTGGGAGATGTAGTTTTGCAACAGCTGGAGGTATCCTGGTAGAGAAACTACTACAGTAGACCAGTATCCCATCCAATTGGGTAAAAAATAAGAATAATCAAAGAACTTTACTTTTAAGAATGGAAGACACAGTGTTAAACTCTTACTTTATATTAGTTACTCAACACACACAAAACCAGTAGTTGATGAATAGTGCATCAGTGGTGGACCACTCAGCACTGTCCCGCTACAGCCGATGATTGGCTGGCTGAGTGACCGTCACTACCAAGACAAATACAACTTGGAAGATGGGGGCCAGGGTGCTTAGCAAGGTGAGCTGGGCCCCATTCTGGATGTGGACCCCTGTGATCAAATACTTATCCCCTAGCGTCCTGTGGAAAGGGAATACGTTTCTAATAACTTGATAACTCCTTTATAAGGGCTACATGGAGCAGAATGGCACCCGTGCTCTGCAGCTGGCCCTGCTCTCCCTCCTGAACTAATGGTATGCACCACTCACACAGCAGCATTGATCATTGGCGTGCACAGTCTATTGCAATAGGGTGTGCACCTAAAGCACAAACACACACGCCGCGAGCGCTTCTATGTATGTATGTATGTATGTATATATATATATATATATATTATATACACACACACAGGCCGGGCCTCACCCTAGCGTTGCCGTGACTTGGCCTCTGCGCAGTGGCGACTCTAGGAACAATATATGGGGGCACATAAGATACCACAGTCAAAATGGAGGGGGAATAATAATTTTCACCACTTAAATTCATACTACTGAAAAAAATGAAATAAGTATACATAAATAAGATTACAAAATACGAGAGTATTGTGCTATGCAGGAATACATTTATAATAAAAAAATTTACTTACAAAAGAAGCTATTCCATCTTGCTGTGCTGTCCTCTGCTTGCTTCCACGGATCTTCCCCTCCTTTCAGTCTGTCCTTAGTGCGCAGGGTAGGCACACTGCTATGGGGATCTGTGGATGACACACTGTTATGGGGGATCTGTGGATGACACTGTTATGGGGGATCTGTGGATGACACTGTTATGGGGGATCTGTGGAGGACACACTGTTATGGGGGGATCTGTGGATGACACTCTTATGGGAGATCTGTGGATAACACTGTTATGGAGATCTGTGGAGGACACACTGTTATGGGGGATCTGTGGATGACGCACTGTTATGGGGGATCTGTGGATGATGCACTGTTATGGGGGATCTGTGGAGGACACACTGTTATGGGGGATCTGTGGATGACGCACTGTTATGGGGGATCTGTGGATGATGCACTGTTATGGGGGTACTTTCACACCTGCGGCATGTCTATCCGGCCTATCCGGGCTGTTCACCCGCCAGGTCCACCATGCCGCAAGTACCCGTGCACTGCCGTGCTGCCGCTCTGTCCCCATTGACTATAATAGGGGCAGGGGATGGAGCTATGGCGCAGTATGGCAGAGATCATTGGACTAAAAAGTCAGACATGCAGTACTTTTTAGTCAGCCGATCTCTGCCACGCACTGCCGTGCTGCGCCATAGCTCCGTCCCTTGCCCCTATTATAGTCAATGGGGACAGAGCGGCAGCACGGCAGTGCACGGTACTGCGGCATGGTGGACCCGGTGGGTGAACAGCCCGGATAGGCCGGATAGCCATGCCACAGGTGTGAAGTACCCCCATAACAGTACGTCATCCACAGATTCCCCATAACAGTGCGTCATCCACAGATCCCCCATAACAGTGTGTGCTCCACAGATCCCCCATAACAGTGTGTCCTCCACAGATCCCCCATAACAGTGTCTCCTCCACAGATCTCCATAACAGTGTCTCCTCCACAGATCTCCATAACAGTGTCATCCACAGATGGATCCCCCATAACAGTATCATCCACAGATCCCCCATAACAGTGCGTCATTTGCACTTATCACATGTATGCAGGAGCAGCAGGAAGGCTGCCTTATGCTGTGAGGCACTCAGGCAGGATGAAATCATCAAGGCAGCCACAGTCACTTACTTGATGAATTGACTTGGTGAGGATTAATAAATAATTCTTCAGGCCAGGGCTGGAGCAGGGGCCAGTGGACACAAGGACAGAGCCTATACCACACCTCACACCAGACCAGCTAGCAGGGAACTGCAGCGCGCGGGCACGTCACGTGACGTCATGAGCAGTGCCTCATCACTCAGCCCCTGCCTCATCACACAGCTCACCACTCTGTGCCTCCACTGAGTCCGCCGGGTCCGACTCACTGGGACTCCGACCCAAACCCCCAGCGCCTGCAGCTAGTCAGCCACAACACCAGCCAGTGAGCCAGGTATTACTGCGCGGCCGGCGGCCACCACCGAGCACGGGCAGCAGCACCAACTGACTGTAGTCTGTAAGTAGGGGCCGGCTCGGCCGGCCGCCGCCCACCAGCAGCTAGAAGCACAGGGCGGGAGCGGAGCGGCACACACACAGCAGGGCAGCGCGGGCTGCGCAGCGGCATGATACAGACAGCATCCTCCGGCCAGCCGTGCGGCAGTCAGGGGTACCGGCCTACCGGGAATTTTCCCGGTATCCCGGTAGGCCAGTCCGGCCCTGCATCCACGACATCTCAGAGGCAACGGAAAAGTTTCTAGGTGCACTTTCACTCCCTGTCATTGCCTATAACAAAGCCTCGACCTTGACAGCACCAGTCACTGATGCCGAGGTACTTGATTCCATACCATCTGAGAAAAGCCGTGGCCCGGATGGCTTTCCCATTCTCTACTACAAAACTTTTAAAGATATTTTAGTTCCACATTTCAGGGCCTTATGTAACCATCTCCTTACAGGAGGCGCTCTTCCCCAGCAAGCTTTAGAAGCCCATATTACTATTATCTAAAAACTATATAAAGACCCTACATCGTGTGGGAACCCTGCCCTATATCCCTTTTAAATACCGACATTAAATGGTGGGCAAAGGTCCTGGCCCTTCGTCTTCAAAAAGTCCTTCCGGATATCATAAATAGGGAGCAGGTTCGCTTTGTCCATGGCAGACAGGGGAACGAGAACACAAAACACCTTCTACATCTCCTCGGCTGGGCCAGATCTAAAGCCCATCCCCTGGCTCTTTTAAGCACGGATGCAGAGAAAGCCGTCAACAGGGTGAGCTGGCAATTTATGTCGAAATTTGGCTTAACCTCTCAGTTTATTAACGCAGTTCTGACTCTGTACTGGGCCCCCTTTGCCAGGGTCAAGGTTAATGGCTCCCTCTCCCTGCCCTTCTTGATCTCCAATGGCAGTAGACAGGGCTGCCCGCTATCCCCTGCATTGTTTATCATTGTGATGCAAACCCTGCTGTGTAGGATTCGCCAAGACCCCGAGATATGAGCCACGTCACTGCGGCTTTCACAGACGATCTGCTCATCGTGACTTCCAACCCCTTGACCTCCTTCCCCAAGCTTGCGTCCATTTTTGAGGCTTTTGGATCCCTTTCCAACTTTAAAATCAATTACTGTAAATCTCAAGCTATTAACATCATCTGCCCCCAGGATACGGTTATGGAGTGAAAATGCTCCACCCCATTCTCCTGGGCCCCACACTCTATCCAATACCTAGGCATTCACATCTCGGCTGACTTGAGTGAGCTATTTAGCCTAAATTATCATCCAATATTGAAAGAAACTAGGCAACACCTACAGAAGGTGAAACTACCGTTTATATCCTGGATGGGGAGAAATAATTATTTGAAGACTTTCATCGTCCCTAAGTTCATATACCTCATACAAACACTTTTGATTTGGCTACCTAACTCCTATTTCACTGACATTAAGAGAGTGTTCTCTTTTATCTAGTAAGGTAGGAAGGCCAGAATAGCCTATCCGACTCTTAATAGGGAATGGTTTCGTGGCTTTGGACTCCCAGATATTCGCGTCTATTATAAAGCTTCTCAACTGATCAGAGGACTCGACCTCACTGCGGATCAGCCGGTTTCGATGTGCGCCCAACTGGAAGCCACCCTACTCACTTACAGGGAAAAGCTTACCTTATGGGGTATATGCACCTGTTTGCCCAACTCTGCTAATATCTCACATATGTGGAAAGCGGTGTTGACAGAATAGTCTAAACTATTCGCTAACAAAGAGTTGAGATTCCCACACACTAGCCTACCATTACCCCTTCTACAAGCTTACCTCCATAGGGACTTGCTAGCCCCCTCAGGTATTTGGGCCTCCCTCCAGGGTCGCTCTTTAAAGAGCATCAGGGACCCGAATAGAGATTTAGATTGAGCCCCTATACTAGACCTGCCTCAAACAAAGGAGGCTTTGTTTCTCCAGCTGTTAAATTTCCGTAATGATATCAAGAAATTAAAGCTACCCTTGAGAAACGTCTGGGTTCTAAATTCACGGCTCACAAGGCCCTGCCTGCCATGTACAAGCTGTTGCTCGCTGCCGCACCTCCAGTGACCATTTGATACTGAACCCCCCCCCCCCCTTGTCTCTTGTTTCCCCCCGTCTTTGTCTGAATGTGTTTGCTGTTATAATGCCTCATTATCATGAACGTATTCCAGGTGATTTGCTTTATCTCGTTTAGAAATGCATTGAAAGTTGCTTCCTTCATGTCTTGCTATTTGTTATAGTATACAAAAATCACAGCAAGATAGATGTTTTTCTTTGGTCTGTGAAGTGTTTTATTTCTTTGGAAAAGCAGCAATATATAAGTGCAAACGTTTTCGGCCTTACTTGGCCTTCGTCAGGCACTACAAAAAGTAATATTGGTACAAATCAATACATGTAAACATTGTTGTCAGCTTGCATGTTTTACATTGCAGGTCTGGTATATCAATTTGCAAAAATTAGCTGTCTCTTCAAAATAAATACAAACAATGTGTGCTAGTAGAAGTATTTGACAGTCCATCATAGATATTCTTTTATCTTATTATCTATAAATAGCCTGATATATGAAATAAATGTATAATACGGTCACCTAGTGTATCTTATATCCAATTTCAAAGATCTGTCTATATCCTAGCAGCTCCTACTAAGCATTGTATGTTAATCTTCGGTGTGCCAGAAGAAATGGTGAGCATCAATAATGGCTGTTCTATTTACTTACCTATGCCGCCAGAGGTAGAAGTGAGAAGAATGGTAAGAGGTACGTGGAGCGATCCGGCCGACAAAGAGTACGTCTGCCATGGTGTGTACTGATCCAGTCCCGCTTTTTATCATGATGGCGGGACCGGAACAGGGGTAGGAGGCGCGGCCGGCGTGCGTTTCACACAAGCGGAAGAAGGGCGGTGGAACGCAAGATGCGTTCCAAATATCAGGAAGTGAGGAGTATGTGCCCTCCATGGACCGGTAATGACGCCGGTGGAGCGCACTAGACAGAGATTGATACAGTAATGGTAATGTTAAGAGAACAGAGGAGAAATTATTGAAAAAGGATACCTCCTGCGACATGGTCCTTAGGAATCTATTTAGGATACCTATAGGGATTGTGAAAAATATGAAATATTAGTATTTATGAAGATAATCATGAGGATGTACAGACTATAGTAATATACAGATTCTGGCAATACAGATATCAATCATCTAGATAATGCTTATCATCATAATTTCCTATAATAACCAGCCCATAGTTTTGTCATCCACATTATTCAATGAATGCATATCCATGCTCGCTAATAAATGTCATAATCAGATAAGAGGTTACATAAACGCATATAGTTCATATTCTCTGTTCAGTCCTTTGGGAGACAGGGTCTGTAGAGTGTGGATCCAGAATGCCTCCCTATGTTTCAACATTCTGGATCTATCTCCTCCTCTTCTAGGTGGTAGCACGTGTTCAATAATTTGAAATTTCAGTTGTGAAATATTGTGTTTGGTATTGTGTTTACGGGTGGGGACCCTATCCACAGCATCTAAGGAGGCAGATAGCCACAAAGCCTGGATAAAATTATTGCTATTTGTTATGTCACTCAAACTATCGTATCTGACATGTCAATTGTTACATTTCACTGTATCCTGTTGCCCGAGTTTTGAATAAAAAGATTATTGGCAAGAAAGAACACAATCCACCAATGTGAAACATGTCACAAAAAACAGGTCTGTGCATTAAAGACTGTTTTAAAATGTATCATACTTGGATTTTAAATTTTTTTTTTTTACTCTATATCTTCCCCTCATGCCACACATTCTGGCCATTATTATTTTTATTTAACTGACGAGAGCCATAGCTAACAAATTATAATTTCCTGATCATCCTACGGCAGCACCATGGGGTAATTAACCTACCGGTTTACTGACTCCCTTCAGCTATAAAGAGGGATTAGACCATAGCACACACATTTTTTCTCTTCTAGGTTTAGAAGGACACCTTTTATATTTCTGGATTTAAAAAAAAAAAAGAGGAAAAGAAACATGCGGCTGTTTATAGCGGTGTTCGTTATCACTCTACCGTTAGTTTTTTTTGGGAAAAATCTATCTACAGCTGTATATTGCAGTGTCTGCTTTCCCTCACATGTATTTGGTTTTTAGATGTATACAGTGTTGGTTACTGTCCCTCGCCCATTTGCAAATCTTTGTATACAGTACTTACTGTCCATCAATGATTTGCTGTATACTGGTGGTAGAACATATTCAAATATGGCACCTCAACGCTCTCCCTGGGTAAGTTGGCCCTATGACTTCTCTCTCGCGAGATTTCAGGTTCTATTCTTTAGAATGGCTTACCACATGTATGCAGGTTCATGAAAACTCGCATATCGTGAGATTTTGGTGGGGCAGCGCATTGATTTTCTTACCTGGTATCTCTGGCATTGGCAGGCTGTGTCTGAAGTCTCTTGTCTCACGAGATTTTGAGTGCTCTTAAGCCAACAGAGGCGGTGTCATTTCTGCACCAGCCAGACGCCTTGTCTCCCCAGCGTGCAAGGTAGTGGCAGGGGCGTAGCTAAATGCTCATGGGCCCTGGTGCAAGAATTCAGCTTGGGCCCCCCCCCCCTCCTTCCCTCAGTGCTTTGTGGCAAGGGACAGGGGTGCACCTAGCCTTTTTGCGGCCTGAGGCAAAAATGGAAACGGCATACCAAATTCTCAACCTAACCCCTTCCTTCAAACCCTACTGTTAAAGGGGTTGTCCAACATCTAAAACATTACCCCCAATGCCCAGGCCCCTCAAATGGACTATACTTACCCTGCTCCCCGACATCCGCGTCGCTCCTGATCCCCGCACGGCAGCCACTGCATCCCCCGTCACGTGAATCAAAACATCCGGTGACGTTGTGGGAGGGTAGCAGCCAATAGCAGACCGCGACAGGGAAGACCCTCCCTAGCATCTGGGGTGACGATAGGCAAGCTTGTCCCAGTCGCAGCCTGCTATTGCATCAGGTGCTGTGGAACGGAGTAAATATAATCTATATGAGGGGCGCGGGCATTGGGGGGGTCATTATAGGGGTTGGATAACCCCTTTAAAGACATAGTCGGAAAACATTACTTACAGCGCTACAGAACATACAGGGTAATACAGCCCCACATACCTCTCCTCTGATGTAGACGTTCTCTTTCCTCATCTTTTCTATTCAGACCAGACCGCCATGATGATTTCTTTCAGCTGCATCTTGTCTCTGCAGAGTTTGACAAACAGACATTTTAGTTTCCTACTTTTCCATCATCCTCCTCACATCTTCTCAACACCCCCACAGTAATAGTGCTCCCCAAAGTCCCAATAGAAACAATTATCTTCCAGAGTGCATAGTGTTAACAGTGCCTCTAAATAGGAAGAATGCCCACATTGTGCCCATACTACTAATCATGTTCTCTATAGACCCCAGTACTAATACTTCTACTTATATAGAGGACACCCTATACACACACCACATTATATAGATGATACCCTATAAACACACACACCACACTATATAGATCACACCCTATATACTGACACACTCCACTATCCAGAGAACACCCTATAAAACAGACACACTGGACTATACAGAGATCACCCTATATACACACTGGAGTATACAGAGAACACCCTACACACACACCGCACTATACAGAGGACTCCCTATATTTACACACACTGCACTATACAGAGGAAACCCTATATACACACACACCACACTATATAGATCACACCCTATATACTGACACACACTCCACTATCCAGAGAACACCCTATAAACAGACACACTGGACTATACAGGGGACACCCTATACACACACACCGCACTATACAGAGGACACCCTATATACACAAACCGCACTATACAGAGGACACCCTATATACACACACCGCACTATACAGAGGACACCCTATATACACACAAACAGCACTATACAGAGGACACACTACGCACACTGAAATATATAGAGGACACCCTATACACACACACTCCACTATACAAAGGACACCCTATACACACACACACTCCACTATATAGATGACACCCTATACACACACAGCACTATATAGAGGACACCCTATACACACACACTCCACTATACAGAGGACACCCTATACACACACACACTCCACTATACAGAGGACACCCTATACACACACAGCACTATATAGAGGACACCCTATATACACACTGGACTATACAGAGGACACCCTACACACACATACACACTGAAATATATAGAGTACACCCTATACACACACACTCCACTATACAGAGGACACCCTATACACACACACTGCACTATACAGATGACATACTGTACACACCACACTATATAGAGGACACCCTATATACACACACACCACACAATATAGATGACAACCTATATACTAACACACAGTGCACTATACAGAGAACAGCCCATATATACACACATACATCACACAGTGTATAGATGATCCCTATACACACATAGAGATGACCCCTATACACACATAACAGACACAGAGATGACCCCTATACACACATCACACACATAGAGATGACCCCTATATACACATCACACACATAGAGATGACCCCTACACACACATCACACACATAGAGATGACCCCTATACACACATAGAGATGACCCCCTATACACACATCACACACAGGAATGACCCCTATACACACATCACACACATAGGAATGACCCCTATACACACATCACACATAGAGATGACCCCTATACACACATCACACACAGAGATGACCTCTATACACACATCACACATGGAGATGACCCCTATACACACATCACATAGATGACACTTACCCTCTTCACACCAAGTTTGGTCCTCTTCCTGTGCCCTGTTTGGGTAAAGGACCTTAATCAGGTGACTGTGACATCACCAAAGGTCCTGCAGGTTTCTGCTGTAAATGCTGTGTACAGCGTGTAGCCCCGCCCACTCTCCAGTCCTCAGTCAATTGACGGTTTGCTGGGGGAGGGACTTCTTGCTGGCTCTGGAGGAGATTACGTGCAGGAGAAGGAACAGCACAGCCTGGAGGAGACCAAAGAGGAGGGGTGAGTACAGCGCAGGCAGCGCTTCTCTCCCCCTCCTCCTGCAGGCTAGTGGGCGCTTCCAATATGGAAGCGTTCACTAGTATTCGCTTTATAAGATGCACTGCATCTTATAAAACGAAAATAAGTAATCAGCAGAGCACTTCTGGCAAGGGGTGGCCCTCTGGGCCCCCCTGGCTTAGGGGCCCGGTCCCAACTGTGACCTCTGCGACCCCTATAGCTACGCCAGTGAGCGGACAGTCTTGTCTCCCTATGCAGTGGATTTTATTAACTTATATACACTCACCTAAAGAATTATTAGGAACACCTGTTCTATTTCTCATTAATGCAATTATCTAGTCAACCAATCACATGGCAGTTGCTTCAATGCATTTAGGGGTGTGGTCCTGGTCAAGACAATCTCCTGAACTCCAAACTGAATGTCAGAATGGGAAAGAAAGGTGATTTAAGCAATTTTGAGCGTGGCACGGTTGTTGGTGCCAGACGGGCCGGTCTGAGTATTTCACAATCTGCTCAGTTACTGGGATTTTCAGTAAATTACGGTTTTATTTAATTTTTACGGGAATGCAAAATAAACATCAAAAACAAAGTATCAAAATACAATAGGTACAAAATTTAAGATAGTATGAGATCTTGACAAAAAAAAAAAAAGTTTCATAAGTAATACTACTAGAAACATCAGAACAAGTTACTGGGATTTTCACGCACAACCATTTCTAGGGTTTACAAAGAATGGTGTGAAAAGGGAAAAACATCCAGTATGCAGCAGTCCTGTGGGCGAAAATGCCTTGTGGATGCTAGAGGTCAGAGGAGAATGGGCGACTGATTCAAGCTGATAGAAGAGCAATGTTGACTGAAATAACCACTCGTTACAACCGAGGTATGCAGCAAAGCATTTGTGAAGCCACAACACGCACAACCTTGAGGCGGATGGGCTACAACAGCAGAAGACCCCACCGGGTACCACTCATCTCCACTAAAAAAAATTTTGGGTTGAAAACCTGTCCCCCTTAATGTGATTAATTCTCTGTTCTGACATATAGATTGTTTTTAATGTGCTTTTAGTCTATTGTGACTTTTTAAATTGTGTTGTCCAGGTTACTTATGTCTATGTTTGTATTACTACAGATAATGCATTATTCTGGTCGTCCGCGATGAAGTTTATCGGCATCTATTTGGGACTCCTGTTATATAGTCTTTGATCAATAGTGGTCGCTTTTTTAATATGGGCTGCCACGATTATATTTATGGTCACATTTATTGTGTATTGCTGGTTATTATATTTTTCTACCATAATATATATTCCTCACATTTTTTCACGTTTGTCACTTGTGTGGTCACTTTGGGTGTGCACTTTTCACCTTCACTTTTCATATATTTAAAGTATAACTGTCAAATTTTTTTTTTTTTTTACTATTGGATTCTGGTGATTAATATTACCTTGTTGGCCCTGTTTTAATTTCTGATTATTTAATAAATAACCCCTAAAAGCCACCTAAAAGTCCCCAGTATTGGCTATTGTTACCTGAGATAAAATCAGGTTGCTATGCTCCTTCCGTCTACCAGATGAGGACGGAGCACGCTGCTGCACTGGGAACTGATAGTGAGTCAACATTGTAAGGGAATGTATAAAAAGCCAGGTTCTTCCTGACAGGAGATAACAGTCCTGGGCTGTGTGTGTGAACTTCTCCACATGCCTGTGCTTGGCAGACACTCCCTTAGCAGTGCAGGACAATGTGGCTGCTCAGTGTATAAATGACAGCCTTATCTGATAAGAGGAGAGCTTGTAGGAGGACTACAGGCTTCAGCCAGACCTGGGAACTTCACTGCAAGACCCCCCTATACAGAGCTGGTCTTCACTAACTTCACTGCAGGTGTCCTATGGATTAGGCTCAGGGCTGAGGGCGGCCATCTTAACAGAATAGTGAAATTGCAGTTTTATGCAGACTGGTTGCTAAGGGCTGAATCTTATTAAATAAGGGGTAAGTCAGTCTAATAGTTATTGATTCAGGAATATTATCATATTAGTAACTACATATATGAAAACTGAAATTAGGGTCTAAATGTGACAGTTATCCTTTAAAAAAAAATGTTTAAAAAATGTTTTAAATTTTTTTTAAAAAAATTCTTATATTGTTATATGCATAAGGTCTACACTATTTTCGTGATTACTTTGTAATATTGTGAGTGATGCACACACTTTTTCCCTTTTCACGTATATTTTATATATTATTTTATATCACATTTTTTTCACTATTTTTCATTTTTTCATGTATTCTAATATTTTATATATTGCAGGAGATTTATATACACGTTGTTTGATAAATTTTTATCATCTATTATTCACCTGATTGTAATATACATATAAATTACTGGTATGTCGGTGTTCACACATCAGGCATCGGATCGCAAATCTGCGATCGGAGCCTGCTGTTTGCACATACACTTTAGTATTGGTTCACACCTACTCCCAACACGCAACCTATTTAATTGGTATACCAGGGGTTAATTGTTTCATCTTATTATGACTGTGTTGCCAGATGTGTTGCGCGTCTGCACCCGACCAGGTTACTACGTAGGTTTGCATTCACCTGTTTGCATAATTTGCAATTAATTTGATATAAAAGACTCAGAAGCACATTATGTCTTCACTCCCTGAGGAAGCGATTGCGAAACGCGCGTCGGGGTGCGTGGACTGCCGTGGTCTGTATATCTTATTGCATATTTTTTGCCTCCAGGTTTATATTTGTGATAATCCTTTGCACTGTGCACTTTGTGATACTGGTTTACATATATTGTAACTCCTGGTTGGGTGGTGCAAGCGATACTAATGTCACATGTGATGCATTGATCTCCGTGTATTTTATTCTGTTTTATTGATATATTTGTAGCAATGTTGCCGTAATAAAATTGAACTGATGTTTTACAAGTGGTTGCGACATTTATTGGTACGCTTTAAACTTGACTTATGTCGCAACATGTTATAATAGTGGCGACTTTGTTTGGTTGGTCCACTACAAATAGGTAAAAGAAGCTACAATTTGCACGAGCTCACCAAAATTGGACTGTTGAAGACTGGAAAAATGTTGCCTGGTCTGATGAGTCTCGATTTCTGTTGAGACATTCAAATGGTAGAGTCCGAATTTTGCGTAAACAGAATGAGAACATGTATCCATCATGCCTTGTTACCACTGTGCAGGCTGGTGGTGGTGGTGTAATGATGTGGGGGATGTTTTCTGGGCACACTTTAGGCCCCTTAGTGCCAATTGGGCATTGTTTAAATGCCACGGGCTACCTGAGCATTGTTTCTGACCATGTCCATCCCTTCATGACCACCATGTACCCATCCTCTGATGGCTACTTCCAGCAGGATAATGCACCATGTCACAAAGCTCGAATCATTTCAAATTGGTTTCTTGAACGCATGACTAGAGATGAGCGAACTTTAAAAAATAGTTCGGCGTTCGGGTTGTGGTAATCGCCTCATCCCGTTATGGATTCCACTACCGCGGACTATCCCAGGATATGGAATCCATAAGGGGCGGCTTCCACGAACCCGAACTGTTGAAAAGCTGAAGGACCTGGGGTGACGTCACCGTCATGTGATCAGTGCAGGGGGCGTGGCTCAGCACGGGATCAAATGTGTTCCTCTCCCAGACCTCAAGGCAAGAGAAAGAGGTAATCAAGGAATGATTTATGTTCAATATGTGAACAGCGCCTCCCTGAGGAGGGAGATTCTCTCATCTGTGTATCATGTGCTGAGCTTCAGGAGTCCTTTCTGCAGTCTCAAGCAACAAAGTTTCAGAATACTCGATAAAACCTTTAGTAATTTCCACTCAAGAAAAACCTCTCAGAAAAAGCCTTGTAAAAGACCTATCAAAAGGTCTATGCAGATGTCAGATGTTTCTTCCACCTCTACGGCTTCCATTTGCGCCTCTGATGATGAATGGATCACGGATTCAGAATAAGATGTGGGGTCTGCAGAGGATTATTATCTCCTGTCCAAGGATAAAATTTCTTCTCTTCTAAAAACAGTAAAAGAAACAGTAGAATCTGAAAAGGATTATTCTGAGAGGTCCAAAAGAAAACGTCTTTATTATTTTCCTGCTTCAAAAGAAAAAGTGTTTCCCATTCATCCCTTGCTATCTGAGTGGTTCAAATCAGATTGGGAAAATCCAGATAAACAGAGTTGAATAGTAGATTCAGAAGCTCATATAAATTGAGTCCTAAATGGTCTCTTCTCAACGCGGCTCAGGTTGGGGCACCCATGTAGGCTCTCACTGGATACAGAAAAAATGGTCCTTCAAAGATGCTCATCTACCTTCAAATCTGAATGAGCTGAAGGCAATCAGGCTAGATCTTATTCATTTTCTGCCCATTTTTTGCCACCAACACATCCAGATCCAGATAGACATTGTGTCGGTTTATTACATAAAAAAACAGGAGGGTACGAGGAATCATCTTCTAGCTTAAGAGTGCAGGAAAATCATGTTATTAGCAGAAAACAATTTGAAAGAGATTTCAGTGGTCCACATCAAGGGCCTACACAATGTCAAGGCAGATTGGTTGAGTCGCAATTCTCTGAAACCAGATGTATTTTGCCAGATATTTCAAAGAATGGGGATAACAGAAATATATGTCATGGCTTCCAGGAGAAATGCCAAACTTAAGATGTTTTGTTCTCTCAATCACAAAGATCATCCACTGGCATTAGACGGCCTATCGATCTCATGGAGAAACAGGTTTATAAATGTGTTCCCCCCCTTTCATGGAGGATTTCCCAAGTCCTGAGAAAAAAAAATTATTGGTTAGCTACAAGCTTTATCTCATAAAGAGCCATACTTAAAGATAGTTTCGGACGGCGTCATCTTAAGAACGATGCCAGGATTTTTACCCAACGTACCTACAGAAACCAATATGAATCATGAAATAGTTCTTCCTGTTTTTTTCTTCAGAGGATTCTTCTTCCTTATCTCCTCATCCACTGGATGTAAGAAGGGCAATTATGGTATAGCTAGAAAGAACCAAAGTGCATAGATCTTCTGAAACATTGTTTCTTCAATTTGCCACCAAATCCTTGGGTAATAAAGCCTCAAAGTCAACACTTGCACGTTGGATTAGAGGAACAATAAAAGAGTGCTATATTTTGGAAGGATTAGACTACAAGATCATGGCCCATACTACAAGATCAACAGCTGCCTCATGGGCGGAAGTTGGTAGTGTACCCATCAGATTTGCAATGCAGCAACTTGGTCATCTCCTTCCACTTTTGTTAAGCATTACAGGCTAGCTGAGGCCTCGGTTTTTGGTAAGAAAGTACTTGAATTGGCGGTGAACAGTTAGAGCCCTCCCTATTTTTTTCTTATTCTTTTGGTTTCCCATAGTTCTGCTGTAGGATGATCAGGAAGTAGTAAATTTAGCTTTGTAGGTCCATAGGCAGCACATATTTCTCACCCATTGAAGAGTTACTGCTACATAAAAATACATGTGTGCTAAGGTCAAATCCCTCTTTATAGCAGAAGGGAGTCAGTAATCCCATAGGTTAATTAATTGTTCACTGCTTGGCAATGTGTCTCTTCTATTAAACATAGCAAAGGGGATATTAACCCCATGGTTCTGCCTACCGAATCCAGAAAATGAAAATTTTACAAAGGTAAATTTCCCACATTAGTACAACCCCTAAAACAAACCCACAGATATTCCCACAATACTCTGAATATTGTTGGCAACTAGAAAAGTATTAGAGGGCGGGTCTCTTTCACCTTGCTTGCATCGGTGGGTGAGATGATAGGAGAGATGATTTGACGCAACAATCTTTTTTTCTGAGGCTCTAATAAGCTTTTTTGGGCCTATATTTTATGGAATGGTGGGTAGGTTGGTAGTGGGAACTGCCATTCCGCCTCGCCCCAGTGCGGGATTTCCAGCTTTCCCTCAGTCACTATAAATTCTCACAATAGCCCTAGATGAATACCATGAAGGGTGTCACCTCACAAACTAAAAATTCTCACTAAACCTCTAGATGAATACCATGAGGGGTGTCACTTTACACAAAGTAAAAGTTCTTGCTATACCCCTAGATAAATTCCTTGAGGGTGTAGTCTCCAAAATGGGGTCACTTCATGCTGGTTTCTTTTATTGGGTTCACCTAAGAGCCTCTGCATTTCTCCAGCAAAATATGCCCTCCAGAATCCTAGCTCTCCCTCCTTTCCAAACCTTGTTATGTGCCCACACAGCAGTTTAAGACCACGTGGGGTATTGCTGTATTGAAAAGAAAATGTGTAACAAACTACTACTGTATTTTGTCCTTTTACTCCCTGTGAAACAGCAAAATAAGGGGTTAAACTACATTTCATTGAAAAAAGTGCAATTTTTTAATTTTATGGCCCAGTATTGATAAATTCTGTGAAACACCTGTAGGGGCAAAACATTCATTCGTTAACAAAGTTTGTAAAATCGGGTTTCTTCTATGTAATCCTTCTAACATAAAATAATAATAAAAGGATGCCAAATTTTGAAAATAGCAAAGCTTTTCAATTTTTCAGCAAAATTTGTATTTGTTCACCATTAACATGGAGTCTGATGTGGCACGAGAAAACAATCTCAGAATCGCTTGGTTAAGTAAAAGTATTCCAAAGTTATTACCAGATAAAGTGACATGTCAGATTTGAAAAATAGTGCTCCGGCATTTGGTCCAAACTGGCTGTTGCTTGAAGGGGTTAATAGATGCATTTGGTAGCGGCAGCTCAGCGTGCTGAGAATGGGAGTGGTAGTTACTCTGGCAAGGATGATTGTACATGCAGATTACAGGGCAGTGATAGGAGGGCGCACACTTTCTTCGTTCAAGCACACCCTGGTGTTGGGGTTCCTGCCTGATAGCAGCTGGAGTGCCCTTCATGTTATAGACTTGGTTTGGGTGCAAGGCAGGGGATATTGGGTGCAGTGGCCAGTGTATGGAAGTGTGGTCAGTAATCAGGCTGATCAGTGCAAATAAGTAAGTCTCTCTTTACTAAAGTGCAGAATAGGAGTAGTAGTACATTAGATAATATCAAGGCACAATTCCAAGTAAATCACAGTGCTATTCTTCCCGAATAGTAATGCATGGATAGCAGCAATGATGGTGGTTCTGCTACTCCTTCCTTCTCCTTCCTCTACAGTCTTTCTGTAGAACCTTAGGGGTTGGGCTGAGGAGTATAGAATGAAGATAAGGGTGGCAAAACGGTCTCAAAGTGTGGAAGGTGCACTTGCAATATTTTCTCTCACAGCAAAAAAGTCCGGAGGAGACCTGTGGTGCGCCAGCAGGAGTCTACAAGCCGGCAGAAACACTGATCCAGACAAGAATTCCTTGGCTGTCACAACATCAGATATGCACTGGAGGGCTCGTCTGGATTGAGTCCGAGCGGATGGACATTAGGCGCATAACACAACCCGTTTTTTATGTGTGGTTTTAGAAGATTTTATTCTGAGACAACGCGTTTCGGGTTCGATGGACCCCTTTATCAAGTCTACAAAACATGTAATTGATAGAGGATATATATATATATATATAAATAAATTTTTATCTAGAACATATAT